>VZRM01000430.1:1151416-1468155 GCA_013397955.1 Grantiella picta
CGGGACACACCGCGGGATGGGAGCGGGACAGGGCTTGGGAAAAGCGGGAATGGGAGGGCAGGAGCGGGGATGGGGACGGCAAGAACCGGGATGGGTGCTGCGGGAGCCGGGACGGGGATGGGGGCTGCGGAAGCCGGGACGGGGGTGCTGCGCTCGGAAGAAGCCGGGCTGTGCTGGCTGAGCCGCTGCCCACTGGTGCAGGACACCGACACCAACATCCCCGCGGAGCAAAGCGGTATGGGCACGCTGTCCCAGCTGCACACCGAGCCGGTCACCCTCCCGCAGGGCAGCCGGCACGGCAGGGCACCCACCAGGGAACAGCGAGGTGGGTCGTGCTCCCACCACACTCCTCATCGTCACCATCACACCCGGCTCTGCCCGAGCCGCAGCCCGTCCCCGTGTGTCCCACAGTGTCCCCAGGGCTGGCGATGCCCCCGGCTGAGGCGAGGGCTGTCCGGAGCAGGGAGGGGACAGGAGGGAATGCTGCTCCTCCTGCCCCGCTCGCTGCGAGGCTCGGAGACACTCCCCAGAAGGGAAAGCGGGCGAAATTAGGGAATTCATTAACGCAATCCTCAGGCTGTTTGCACCAACAACTCTAAAAGACTGGCGGCGGGGGGAAATCAAGCATCGCGTGTCTGCTGCCCTGAAACAGCCTGCGAGTCTCGCTGCTCCACCCTGCTCGGCCAGCAGAGCCTCCGTGCCCTCTGCCTCCAAAAATCACAACTTCACACGGCAAAAAACGCTCTTCCACAACTGCAATCGTATCACACTGAATGCTTACAGCTATTTGGGGGAAAAAAGAAAAAAAAAATTATATATATATATATATATGCTCATACATACCCAGAATAAACTACCTACCAAAAGTATTGAGACCATAAATATAACCACAGCAAAGCTACCAGGAGAAAACATTTATGGACATTTTTAACAGGAGACCGGAGTTGCTCGTCTTGTGGACTTGGTGTTATAAAAACAGTCTTAAAAGTGACCGTGGTGTGCCCCTGTGATAAATAATACCGCATTTCATGACAGTCGCTGTGTTTACTTTGTTCTGTTCTGGTTTATGCAAATAAATTCAGCACAAAAGAAAAAAAATTATGAAGTAAGCGTTTCTTTACAAAATGAAAAATACTGCATGGAGATGAGACCATGTGAAAGAACTCCTCACAAATGGCCTGGATTTATGCCGACAGAAATAAAACTCTGCTCACGAGGAGAAGGATGTTGTTTCTAAAGTTAAAAGTGAAAACTGGAAGCTGAAGTATCTGCATTTCCAATTTTAAATAAGATCTTTATTTAACTCATGGACTAGAAGCCAAAACTTGCTCTTGCCTTTTTTTTTCCTTTATTATTTGAAACCACAGAAAACTGATATCCGACCTTCAGCAATCTTATTACCAGCAAATAAAAGGACTGATGAGGCTAATGAAATACAGGAAGGGTGCCCATAGTTTTCATTAGAAAATATGGTACAAAGATATTGCCCTTATTGTACTTTTTCTTCTTGTTGTTGCCATTATTTTTAATAGAAATTTCAAAATTTGAAGTAATATAGTAAAAAAGTGGGGAGAAAAAAAGTCTTTCTCCCTCCCTTAATAATAATCACCAAAACTAGTGCAGTTTCTACTTCAGATCAATTTAAAAGCTGTTTTAAAAATGTACCAAAACATCGTTATGACCACATGTAATTTTTCAAATGAATGCAATGCAGGCTACAATTATCAAAAAACCCCACATCTTAAGAATAGCACAGCTCCACATTTTAAAAAGGAAGGCATTTCTCTGTGGTAACAATTCCTAACAAGACCAGGGATACATTAAATTCTGAAGTAAAATGCATAATTTTTTTTTCTCCCCAAAAAAGCATTTCCCTCATTTCTTTAGCAAACTCCACTTAAGTTTTTCAAATTAAACTTCCCTTTTGCATGCTTTATGCAAATAGCAGAAGACAGTGCCCAGATGAAACAAAAGTCAAAGGCAGCTAAAGTACACCAAAAATACACTTTATCACTGACTACTCACCTACTGCTTCTGAAGATGACAAAACTCCCATTGATTCAAAAAGCAGTCATCGATATAACAATATTCATAGAGTTCACATATTTATCTGCCCTATGTCATAGCTTTATATTGCTACGAGTAATATCTATCAGAAAGGGGAAAATTACAGTACAAATTTTTTTTTTCTCTTTCAGATTTTGTTTCAAAAATTTTGTTTGTTTCACAAGCTGAGGAAACTACCACTGCATTCCGATTCAAGACTCTGAGTGGGAATGAAGAGACTTTAAAAAATTCAAAAAACAGGCAGATTTTTAAATGTCCCTCTACAAAGCAAAATCTTTCACTTTACAGCAATACATTCAGAGAGTTTTATTCTAGCAGGAAGAAAACAAGAAGTCTAAAAATGAGAAACAGCGCAGTCTTGATTACAGAAGACTGAAGATGAAGGGAAAAACTTATGAGAACTGTAATAAAAGTGCTCTCATTTTCACACTCTTTCATTATTTTGAAAAAAGAAGAATCAAGTGAAATAAATACACTTTCAGTGCAGCCCAAAAGCACATCCCAAAGTGAAAAAAAAAAGTATATTAACAAAAAAAAATTATTTTCCCAATCAGCCACTCACTGTAAGAGGAAACAAAGTCTGTGAATCACAAAACCAGAATCCCAAGTGGTTCATTTGACTTGCAATCGTCAAAATAGTCTGCCTACCTTTCAGACATGATGCACAAGTCGAGGAAGGCAGGGTAAAAGCATAATAAGTATGAGGTTGTAAGGAGAGCAGAGCTCAGGCAAAACAGATGAATCTTGATTTTAACAGAACACATTGTTTTACGAAGTACTAAGGAAATTCCACTGCTGATGGATAGGAAAAAATAAAGTATATCGCATAACATGTTTGCTTTCATTTTTAAAACAAGGACTTAATTTTTTTTTTGTTTTACAAAAATATCTTTGTGTTTCAGCCTTTTGTCTCAGACCAATTGTTTGATATCATTGGGTTTACTTTGAAACTCCTTTCCACAACCACCTAGTGATTTCAGCAACGCTTCCCACTTCATATACAGTACTACTTAGAAGTTGACAAGTTTGGTGTCCGACAAAAAATTAACACAGGCTAAGACGTCAATCAGTATGAAAAGAAAATTAAAATGAGGCATTTTGTATTTTTGTTGGTCAGTTTCAAGGTTTCTTGACAGCTCAGCTGTCCTGAGACTCTGCAGTGGTGTGAAAACATGGGACTTGTACAAGGAAGAGAAACTTTGGGGTGCCCAGCTGAGGGGGAAGCTGAAGAATCACACGAGGAAACCCACTGGCAATAAGGACCTCCTAAAAAAAACCCCAAACCATCCACACCACAGGATGCAATTAACATCAAGACATAAAGCTGCAGGAAAACAAACCTTGTTATTTCCACCCCTGATGGAAATACTTATTAATCTCCAAAACATCTTCTATATAAACAGAGAAACTTTCCAGTCACAGCAGCCTGAGAAAACGATTCTTGAATGCCATTTATTTGAGTGCACCTTCATCAGAGCCAGGATGTAACTCTGCCTGCAACAAATTCTCCTCTACCTTCATCCAGCCCCAAGGGATATCCAAATGCTTATATAAGTGAGGCTCTTCTGCAGTCACTCTGTCCATGATATCCCACAAAAAATAAGAAAAGACCCAGAAGTTTTTACAGTGCCACACATTAGCCAACTATTGAAACCAGAACAAATGAAGCCAAGGAGACTGCCAGCAGCCTGGGTAGGCAGTAATGCAGGCTAATGTGACAAACTACTTTCAGGCTTTTGAAATATAAGAAAGGAGGCATTTTCCTCACTTTTACTCGGATTTTTTTGATGCTAACCCAATCTTTGGTTGATGGAAAAACTCTCAATCTCAGTCACGCAGGCTCGAGCCTGCCCAGCACAACACCAACCATTACGGGAGCAGGGAATGTTACCCTTCTCTCCTCTAATAATGATGAACCATTTTCCATTACTGAAATGGTCAGCTTGATTTTTTTCAAATGACCACCAGAGTAACCACTTTGAAAAAGCCAAGTTATCTATGCCAGATTTCAAACCATTTGCCCAAAAGTTTAAGGTACTGAGTATGGCCAGCTCTCAAAGAAATCAGATGTTTATGAAGAAACTCAGGGATTTAGAAAGCTGTCAAGATCAAAGACAGTATCTATATTTTCAATCAATCTTATAAATTTTTCCTGCATTTTACTAACTTTAGTCATGTACAGAACACGTTGAGGTTGGGTATTTTTTTTAGGGGTGTTTCTGTTGGGGTTTGTTTCTCCTGACTTGGCTTGGTTTCTTTTTCAACAATTATCTATTACGTGGCACTAAAAAAATGCCACAGCATTCTCTTCTCCAGCTACAAGCAAAACAAGATAAGAGTGACTTCTCTGTTACTTTTCTACTGACCACATGAGAAAAACTGCCCAAAATTTTCAAGTCCATAAATTTGACTTGTAAATATGTAAAGATCAAGTCACAAGCTGTGTGAGTACAGAATGATGGATTATGTCAAAAATGTATTTATTTTTTTTCTAACTTCCCAAAAAAAACCCCCATGGAGCAGGAGTCAGATACATCTTTCTCACTAAAAAATGATGCTGAAACCAATACAATTCCTCCCATGAATATGCAGAGCAGGGTTTAGACTGTACTCTTTTTGTCCTGTGTGAATTACCCATCACATTTCCTATTGTATATTATTAAAGTGACTTGCTTTATCCTCCCAACCCCCACATCTGTGCTGCTGTAATTTCAGTGAATTACAGTTAATGACCATTTGCATTATGCTTAATCAGCATATCAATAATATACTCTGCACAGACTAAGTAGCTCTTCTTTCTTTCCCCTTTAATGAAACCTATAGAAAGGGAGCTGGTATTGGACTGATTGGCATCACAAAAAGGTTGCCTGGGCAGGTGCTGGGGATGGTGGCACAGGATGGAGGCCTTGTGGCTGCTGCCAATCACGCTCAAGCATCAGCAAAACCTGCTATTATATGTTTTTAATTCTGGTGCCTTGCTCTCTGGAGGGGCCAGCGCTTTGTAGTGACAGAGTTTTAATGAGCTTGACCAGATCTGTGCTCGTGGAGCGAGGCTGTGGCTGGGTGGGATGGTTCAAGGAGAGACCACATTCTTCCAGGGTGATATTACTCACCAGAGTGTAAACCACTGCCGTTGCACTGCTCTCATGTGGGACACACAAACCCCTGAATACAAATGAGCTACAAACCTTAACATGAATATTCAGGAATTTCTGGAAAGCTATTATTACATATGCCCACGTCGAGGGCAACTTCAAAGAATAGAGGAGAACCCTTGAAAGCGGAGAAAAACAGCCAATCAATTTGGCTCGTTTTGCCAGATATCAATCAATATCATCTACCAACAAGATAAAATTATTAACCTAGTAAGAGGTTTATTAAACACTTCAGTTAAATTATTTTTTAAAAAATCACCAGCTTTGGTGTACTGACATTTATGTGAACACTGCTGCACACTCGAGAGGAACTGGCACACCACCAATATTCTCATTTGTGAGTCACAGCCTCCAGTGCAGCTCTATCAGCTTTACCTTGTAAATCACTGCTCTGCTATTAGCAATCTTTCAATATGATGTGACATCTTTATTATAATGTTTTTCCACTGAAGTTTAAGTTCATATTTTAGTTAGCTCAGAGACAGACAGAGCCATATTTACCGGGTTTAATTAATTGACTATAAATAAAGGGCTGTAAAAAGAAGGCGCCTCTCTCACACGATGTTCAAGTTGTCACCATATTACAGCAAAATGCCAATTGAGATAGGATAAACACTGCTATTTCTACACTTTACATTTATATTTCAATATGTAAGCTTAAAATTTCAAGGTATTTTGAAGACTACAGTCTAGAGCCTCAGTTCTCTTCCAAAAACAGTCACAGCATATGATCTACATTAATTTACTGCCGTGCAATTTTCAACCTAGAATTTCATTAACTCGTAAGAACATCAGTAAAATTCCATGATTTACTTTGGCTTCCATATCCGTGAATACGGCAGTAAATAGGAACAGCATGTACAAACACACGCAAACAACAAGTTGGGCTGGATTTACCTGACAAAAACTTGCAGAAGCCAATAAAATTGGCTTTGACAGATCTGGGGGCCCTTTTTGGTGGGGTAATGCAGCACATCTGTTGTTCTTATGGCCCCCATGATACCCTGTATCATTCCCTACCAACTGCTTTAGGCATCCAAGGCAGGAGAGACACAGCTGCAGGGAGCAGAGCAGCAGATCTGCACAGCTGCAAGGAGTTGAACAGAGCAGAAGAGCAAAGCAGAGAAGCAGCAGGCAGCTGGGAGAGAAAGGCTTCACAAAAAAAAAATGCAAGTGAAAAAAAAAAAAAAAAAAGCAAAAAAACCTGATGAGCCAGAAATTGCTGGAGAGTTCCCTCTTGGACATCCTGTTTAGAGACATTTCTCATTGGGAAAAGTCAGCAGAAAAAGCCCCTAGGAAGAAACATGAACCCTCTTCCCACTTCTTCCCCATGAGGATGGAAAAATTTTATCCAGAGACACAGAGAGAGATCCATGTGTAAACTCAAAAAATAAACCAAACCTTAATCCTTAAATACTGCTAAACACCTGCATAATGCGTAACATCAAGAAGGCACAACTTAAATGTTAGCAAAGGAATCCCATGAGGCAGAGATGCAAAGGCACTGATAACACAGATCTCTGTAAAAGTGGTGAAGGTGAACTAACAACTTGCCCAAAGCTACAGAAAAAAGAACAGCAAAAGAAAGTGCCACAGGTGCCTTCTTTCAAAGACTTGATGGCTCAGCCTTCTCTGAGAGCAAGGGCAGCATTGATCACCAGGGTTTCACCTTGCCAAGGGTTTTTTTGTGTTTGGGGGAACAGAATGCAAGAATGCAAGAGCTATCCTGCATATCTGCAGGATGTAATGCAGAAAGAGAGCAATGGGGTTTTCCTACATGCAAACACACATTCCACAGAGACATGAAGGTGGGGAGTTACCAGATATCAGCGCCACAAGACAGATGTGCACTGATATTACTTTATCAAAAAATTTGAGATATTTGCCAGAGACCGCTGGCAGAAACTATGTACAATGATGGCAGCAAGTTTGAAAGCACAGATGTTTTAAGACTGCACTTCAAAATCTTCAAATAGGATGCCTAGTTTCATCAGATCTGGATACAAGGCAAAAAAAACACCGACCACCACTAGAGTATTATTTAGACAAATCTTTAGTAATATTTTAACTCATAACTTGAACAGTTCAGCAACAACTCAGCACAAAAGTTACAAACAAGTACTCACGTCAGCCGCTTATGTCCACATATTTTTCACCTTCCTCTACTTCCATCTGAACAAATTTGCAAGTAATACCATGAATCAGAGCCATAATCTATTTTAGCAATACACTTTATTATAGAAGGAGCAGCACATAAAGAGAACTTTTTGTTGTTGTCGCTCAGTGCACCTCTTGCTTTCAATTTTCCCCACTAGGAGCAAACCTTTCTTGGGGTTTACCTGCAGTGGGATGCATGTCCTAAAGAGAAGACCCCACAGGTATGTAAGCCATATATTGCAAGCTCAGAACAGGCTATTTTTGCGGCTCCAAAGACCCAGGGTTACCGCAGGGTGTCCTCTGAAGAGGAAACAATGGTTAAATAGCACATTGGTCTGCAGCAGCACTTTTCCATTTCACACTCCGGTGAACTCACCCCATGTGACGGGTAGGAGATCCAGCCCAGCTCCCCTTGAATTGTTTTTGAATCCAGCAGATTAACTGCAAAAAGAAGACAAAATGAAGAGGAGTGAGTTTGGTTTGCCTCTGCCCAGCTCACCTTGGTTACCCACACCCAGAGCCGTGTTTATCAGAGGATCCTGTGAGCAGTTGATTTATCCAGGTGGCCTGGAAGTGAAGCTACACGGAAGAACAAGACAGACAAACGAAAAGGATCATTTTCTTTAGCTTAAAACACTATGAACAGCAGACAGGAGAACTTCTGAAAACCAGAAAAGTGACAAAAACCAAACAATGGATCACTGCTTAATTAATTGCAGCAGGGGGTGGGAACAGAACTCTTCTATCAGCGGCACAATCCACAGCGTTTTCCCCTTGGATGCCTGAAATTTGGGTCAATGCATCTAATTGCATTGGTGAGATCTGAATATTTGAATCATTATTGGATTAAAGGCCTGTATTTGGCATCTATGAATTTCTCAGAATACAGGAATAAATAATGAAAGCTGATTAAAGTCTTCCCTGCAGTTGTGTCTTCCTTCTGATCTAATTTGATCTCAGATTGTCTTGCAGTAGTGTTTTCTAAATGTCTTGTGTAACACATTAGATACAAAAGTAATTATTTACAATGTTACAAGTTTAGACAAACCTACTTTTAAATAGGGCCATCAATTGATTGCTAATCTTGCTGTTACCTTTTTTTCCAAGCTATGCATTAATTTTCAGTTAAGGAAGACGGAAGGAAGGTTTTATTTGTAAACAGGCTGACAGACATTTTCCAGTCAATCAAATCTCAGTGGGTTTATATCTATTTTTAGGTATAAAAATACCTGAAGTTTTTTCTTCTGACAAGTACTTAAAATAAATACATACATCAAAACTAAAATATATTTTTCTTTGGCATTAACTTATTTGTTTTCTACAAGCACAAAAATAAATTCCCTTCCTCATCTTGGACATACAGTCTCCAAGTGTTGACTCACACACTTCCCTAAGTAACCATTTTTTTAATCAACATGAAGCAGAACGGAGAATTTCTATAAAATACTGTAAAAAAAAACTTTTCCCCCTGCAGTTATATGTCCCTTTAAAAGGAAACAATAGCATTGTGACGTTTTATCTGCATCAATAAACAAAATATCTTTACTAATCTTAAAGAACATAATCCAGTGTTAGATATTTCTTAGCTCTGAATCAAGTCCTCAATCACACACACAAGGAAAAATCAGTCAGTCCTTTATTGAGTGCACAGGGTCCTAGGCAGGCTATTCTGCAGCAAGGTTTGCATCTGTAAAACAGGAAATGGTAATAAAAGTTCAAACGGAAAAAGTGGGCTTCTCGTTTATGTCAGTAGAAAGTCCTACAGATTCTGGATCTCCCAGGATAAGACAGATCTGTTTGCTGTGCATCTGCAAGGCATGGTGCTGAAGGGAGTGTGACTTCTGAGGTAAATCACTTGGCAAGAAGTTCCTGAGGCAAATCACTCAGGAGTAAACTTAAGTAATATATTTATTGTTTATGAATGAGCTTCTTGAAAACATGATTGCAGCCACTCTAAGATTGATGAATTCAGTCCAAACTCAATCAGTTCCATCTGCAAAGCAGCAAGAGGCAATAGACTCAACCTGGTGGTAGTTTCCCCTCTCTAGACCTGCCCTGGCAGGCATTTCAACATGACATGGGGGCAATAAATGAGGCAACTTGAGATCCAATACACAGCATCAAATCTGCGAAGTCAAGAATAATTTTTCAGCTCCTCTCCCTCATTCCATCTTCCTCATCTCCTTCAAACTGGAACCACCACTTTTCCACGCTCAAACCTGCTTCACTACGTTTCAGGAATCCTCAGAAGGGAGGTTTTCACACTGGTTACAGGAGGCTTCTGATTCAGGCGTGTGTTGTGCTGTTCTTTAATAGTATCTAAAATGCAAACCACATATTTCCTTTCAAGTAATAACCTGGCAATAAACACCTTCCTCTCCCTGATAAAAGCTTCTATGATAGTCATTTTCCCTGTGACTTCAAGAGAGAGTTGCACACCTCAATAAAGAGGAAACAATTAATACAGAACTTAGAAGATGCAATCCTAGTCTCTAGACAAAAATGATATGTAGTTTTATGTCCTAAAACTACACATTAATCTGGAAATTGAAGGAGAAAAAAGCATTTCCCTACACCAAGACTGAAGAACTACATAAAGAATGGGTTAGAAATTCATGGTCTGATTTTTTTTCCCATGGGTTTAGAAGGCTAGGTGAAAAGCAAAAAAGTAAAACTTCACACAAGCAGTTGATTCCTACATTAACTCATTACAACTTCTTCAATCCAGATAAATCCTCTAGTGTAACAAAATACAGCACTTGGTCCAGTCTCTTTTGTGAACCAATTCATGAAGTATTTAATGAAGATATATCCACCCAGGTCATCACTGGCAGGCATTTTTCATTGTGATGCCCATTTGTTTTTTCCACATATAATTAAATCTAAATGAAAGCCAATATTTAAGTATCCTACAAATGCCAATAGCCACGTATTTACCAGATGCAGTAAGTTTTTGAGTTTCTCACACAACTCATCTGCTCTCCTTGTACCAACTCCTACAGAAGTGTATGACCATCACTCATCTGGGTCCTACAAAAACCTCTGAGGCTGACCAGCCAGTTACCAAGGGTAACTCTTAAAAATGCTGAGCAGTTGTATTCTGCTGATGATTTTTCTAACAGAATGCCTTGGAAAGGATTCCTGGTTGTGCTAAGGAGACACAGAGGAGCTCTCATAAAAAAAACTTTAAATAAATAAGTGAAGTGCTGTCTAGCAAACACAGTGTCCCGCATTGGTTCCCATCATGTAATTAACTGTCTTCAAAACTAAGTGGTAATTCTGTGGGAGAATTCACTGGTATTAAGTTGAGAAGCCATGACTTCTGACTCTGAAAATCAATGATTTGGTCCTCCTGTGCAACAGCCCTGCTCACCACATCGTACAATGCAGTATTTCTGCCAATGCAGCACAGCCCCAAAATGCCAGTTAAACCAGGTTCTCTTTTTAAAGACTCTCTCCTGCCTGGCTCTCCTGGCTTTCCCTGTGCACAACCAAGACAAAGCATTATCAGCTCTCTCAGTGTGGAATTCAAGGGGGTAAAACGAATTTCCTTCCAGCAACTGGAGTAGGGATGTGCATGTGAAATGCAAAGCTCCCTCACTCTCCCTCTCATGGCATCCAGCAGAAGATGAATGGGGGCTTGGGTGGAATATGACACTCCTGCTACCAGAAACTGCTTCCAGATTTGGGAGTGATGGTACAGAGCCTGCTGTGAGGCTCACGAACTGCAGGTTTCATCAGGAGTAACGTCAGGGAAAGAAAAGAACCTTAAAATGAAAGTGATTCCTGAATGTAGTTTGAAAGCAGCACTTCCAGACACACGGATTAATAACTGCTACAATGAACTGAATGCAGTATAAAATCACCCCCAAGGAAAAAATAAACAAGCAAATGTTGTGCCAGGTGGAATCACTCTGAGATTCACCTCACTGCCTGAGAAATGAGCAGGAAACTCTGCTAGGAGACAACTTGCAATATCTAAAGAACCACCTAGAAATAACTTCACCGTGGAAAAGCATTTCCAAATCGTCTTCTTTGCAAAGATAATACAGAGCAATAGGCAATATCAAAAGACATGTGAAATATATTTTTCTTCAACTAATTAACATTTTCTATTAAAACGATAAAAATAAAAAGACACCAAAAAAACTCCCAAAACAACACCATATTGCCTTTTCCAGTTTGGCCTCAAACTTCCAGTTTAGAAATACACTGGTTAGTTATTAAAAAAATGCCAGCAATGAGAAAAATTTAATTTGCTATTCAATTAAAATTAAATGGTGAATGTCCACAAGTGAAACATAGCGTATTATCCTGAGCAGCAAAAAAAAACCATGCTGCAGGAAGTCAGCCAGAACTTGGTTTTGGGTTGGGACAGAGTGGAGTCAGCACTGTCTGATGTGAATTTTTGGAATGGTGAACCCCTCCCAGCAAAGGTGGCTTTCACCTTTATTTTCACCCACCTATGAGCACAGATCTGAGTCTTCCCAACTCTCCGCTGCCCCAGCAGTGGGAGCAGATCACCTCTGTGTCTTTGGATTATTCTGAGGCTAGAACCAATGCTCACAGACAGACAGAGCTCAGCCAAGGCCAAGCTGCACCTTTAATTGCCAACCAGCATCAGCTATCACGCTGCTGTTGCCAAAATCATGCTGAAACCGGCCAAGGCAGACCAAGAGATCTTGGGGAAGGGACAGCAAATAAAAAAGGGTGTCCAACAGTGAAACCTGGTTTTAAGTACCCCGATTTGCTGCTTGTCCAATAATAAAAGTCAAGCCTCCTGTGATTTTATGGTCCTGCATTTCCCCTCAAATATTGGAATGAAGATGTTAACACTGTTCGGAAGAAAATGATCTAAAAGCAGCCAGGAGAACCTTGCAGCACTCACCCAACTCACACACCAACAGTTTGGCCTGTTTACTAAATGACTCTTTTCCAAACCTGAGATTTCTCCTGCAGGGCAAAGCCAGACTCCTGAGAGAGACACAGCACTGTGAGGTCTGCACTTTCAACCCTCCTTGCCTCTGCTGTTGCACTGTACAAAACAAACATGATTGTGTGCAGAACGTTCCAAATTTGGCAACTGTCATGTTCAATCTGTGGTTAAATTGCTGACTGAAGGACTCCACCAGGGTAGGGGCAAGGGATGAACAAGCAAGCAAAAAACCAAAATGAATTACAGAAGAGTTGCTGCAATAACACAGCAATCTTCAGAGAAGACTGGATAGACCAAGCCTCCATTATTTTAATTTAAAATGTTCGGTAAAAACTGTTTCCAAAATTAAGAGATGTTGTTACAAATATCAGATGAAAGGACAAAAGACGAGCAATATACCTTAACTTAACCTAGAGATTATTGCTGCTCTAGAACATAAAAGCTTCCACCATCAATTTGGATGATTTGGCAAATTCTAATTTTATGGCAGTTTCCCTCAGCTTTTGAAGAGGAAGAATATAATTTTCCTCCTCCCAGATTTTACTTTTCTTATCAAACACAACTCCCCAGGAGCATCTGAGGCTGGATTTAGATGCCTCAGCTTTTCCTACAGCTGAAAAACTAAAAGCAGGCAAAGCAGCGAGCTCCCTGCAAACTTCTCTCAGGAAAGGCTGCCATGAAGGAGGGAATGCAGGACAGCAACCAGCAATGCTGGAATGCCTACAAATAAAAGCATCACCTGCACTCAGTGCTAAGTGGAAGATCTCCAGTGGTCCTCTTCCTTTTGCTAAGTTTGGAGCCTGCCCGTGGAAAAGGGACAACCATCCATCCATTCCCAGCGACGAACACAGGCAAAACAGATTTTTACGTCTATTTTATGACTTTGAAACATGAGCGTGCTCTTGATATTGTTCAAGTGGCACAAGGCTCGATTTCCAAGTATGCAAAAACATATGACTGGCGGTGGGCTGGAATGCACTGTTTATCAAAGGGGCCTAATAAGGTTTCGGTTTTATTAGGCTATTTCCTGTAAGCTGATATGTGCCAGTTCTTTTCATTAAGACAAGGATATAAAAATTAAAAATGGATTAACCTAATGGGTTCCAAATTACTGTGTCGCCTTCACTTTTTTTGGATTTCTTTTTTTTTTAACAATTCCGATTGGTCCTTTCCCAGTACCCCCTACAGAAACCAAGAGGCATAAAGCTTCAAGATACCTGAATTACAGTTTAGCTGAACTCACATTCAAGTACAAATCCTACACATCTCATGCTCCTGCACCACTCTGGCATTAAATCTGATCTCACTGAGGCACCATGTCAAACATGCAAATGCAAAATGGGGACTACTCTGTTGAAAGGGAGCTTATATTCCCATTAAAACCCAAGGTTTTTCCCCTCTCAGAGGAAAAAAAAAAAACAGAAACCCAGAAACCATGGATGAGATTCAGTTACCCAAACCCAGCCAATCCCTGCCTTTTATCAACCCAGAATAGAAGTGGGTCTCTTGTAGGATGTGTCATATTTGCCAGTCCCACTGGGTGCCCAAACCCTGAGGCACATGAAATGGCACCACATGTTATGTCTGGCCAAAACTCAACAGCAAACATTACTCAAATCATGTTAGTAAGTTCTAAAGCACTTCTCAAAAAGGTTTAACTACGCTGCACATTCAACTCTTTTTACTTCTACAGTCCCTTGGGGGAAAGAAAAAGTAAGTTCCAGTATTCACTGGTTTTACAGAAATGAGCTCTCTGAAGGTCTGGTAGATTTGGAATGTGACAAAGATCCCCCTTGGGAAGACTTTTAGCAACTGAAAGGGGAAAATAAATGTTGAGTCACAGTGCCCAAGTTCACTTAAGGTAAGCTGAGAACTCCAAACCTACTATGACACGCTCAGTTTCTAGGACTCTAGACACTAAGAAGTGTCACAGAAAGGACTCTTGAGCACATACAACACCCATGACTAAAAGTCCCTAGGTTCCCACAAATTTTACTGCAGTTCAAACATATTCAAGGTCCTGAAATCAACAAAAATTACAGCAAATTATCAATACCCCTTGGAGGACAGAAAATTTTAAAACAGGGACCAGAGCATAAGTCCAGGAAATGACTATTCATTGTTAAAAAGGCTGTGATATCCCCCAAGTGAATCAAATGGCAGCATGCCACAACTCATAAAAACATTTTACTTTTAAGAAACTCCTTGCATGGGCAACAGAAGAACAAAACTCCTGCAAGTGAAGAGAGCTGGGATGGGTTTGCTTGAGTTTTGCTTTTTCTAAGTTTAAAACACAGAAGTCAAGAATTGCAAAACTATTCTAAGAGTCCTGAAGTACTTCGTTTGGAAAGCCACGTATTCAAGTGTGCCATGACAGTATTGTCAAGATTTTCTTCTCTACCTCCACGAATAAAGAGCTCAAGCTTGCATGGAATGCTTGGGTCCTCACATGGCTGCTCCACAGATAAAATAAACCCACACAGTAAAAGACTCAACATCATGGGGCAGAGTGCAAGAGCAAAGTGCCAATAGTACAAGAAATCTCCTCAAATGTCACTTTGAGAAAACCGAGATGCCTAAGCCATTTTTATTTTCCAATACAGTGATGTCACCAACATGATATTTTCATTGTTTGCCAGGTTAACAGAATTGATGGAGGTAATTAATGCAGAACATGTGTGCTGAGCTATCCGTATGAAAAATGGAATTGCCCCGACTTAATTTGCTGCCTTTGCAACCAAAACCCCACCAACATCTTTTTTCACCATTTCCATATGTGGGAAACACAAATATTTATAACAAAGGTAAATTACTAAATGGCTGCTCTACTCCCATCCACCCACAAGACCTTTTTTCATATCCCTGTCTCTTGCTTATTCTTCTGCTTCCACTACCTTACCACAAAGGTCTTGGGTTTCCTTTCTATTCCACAAATTAAGCATGTTCCTCACACCTCTTCTCCAGTGTTTCTTTCCTCAGTTTGCATGGAAAACTTCTGTTTAACTTCTTGAGCATCCTCTGTCTGAGCTTTAACCCAGCTCTCAGGAAAAGCAATGCCATTAAACATTTAATTATTTTCTTGTGTCTTTTCTTCTGGACATCTACAGGGTCAAAGCATGTCCCCCTCAGGTAAACTAGCTTTTAGTAAAAAAAGAAATGGGCACACAGCCCTCAAAAAGCAAAGAAAATTTTCTTTGCCTTCTACTCTTTCTGCCTGGATGTTGATTTCTGGAAGAGAAGGAACAGAAAAAACGGCACAGGCACGAGAGGAAGGGTGGGTAGGTGGGCTGGGAACAGAAGAACCTGATGAGCTTTCCCTACAGCTGGGTTTCCTTCAGAGAGTTTGGGTGAGCACAGTACATTCTGCACAGCTGGAGCCACGTACTCCAGGAAAGCTGAGCTCTCAACCAGTGCTAGGACATTTGTTCTCTGGGGTAAATCATGGGAGAAATGCTTTTGCAGGGCAAGGCCATCACCATCTCAGAGCCATCTCAACATAAAGGCACCAAGCCAGTGCTCTCCATGAACATTAAGGCTGGACAGACATAATTTGCTTTGGTTTTGGGTTTGTTTTTTTTTTCCTTTTTAAAGAAAGCACTGTCAGAGCAAGATTAAATAGAATGGTAAAAATGCCTCTACTCTTTCTTTACCCTACTGCAGCCTCTGTTGAAATTCACCACTGGTAAATCAGAGTCACGAAGCTTACTAATGTAAACAGAGCTCAGACTTTCAGGGAGGCAAGGAATTTCTTAATTTGTGCTTTGCTCACTGTTGAGATCCCTGTCAGAGCTGAATTCTGGGTTCCTAACTTCATCATTAATCAGAGAAAGTCTGGATTTTGATCTGATTTTTCTAAGATTCATATCCAACTTTCACTTCATCTCTCCCTACTTATTCTCTTCCTATGATCCTTCTCTCCCCCTCCAAAACAGATCTCTCAAAAAGCTTTGCCTCTTAAAAAAAAAATCAAGCAGAACAAACCCCCTCTAGCTGTCCTCTTATTTATCAGCAACTAAATTAAGAAATTCCATGTCACTTGCTGTTATTTGTTACTGCACAAAATTTGTGGGAAGCCTACCACGGATCAAAACATATATTTGTGCTTTAATTGCAAATTATTTAAAGAGCAACTTGTCACTCTAGATTTTCAACAAACCCCTCCATTCCTAGGTGCCAATTTAAAAGTTTCAGGTTTTAATTACTGTCCTCCTATGTGAGGCAGCTATACTTTAGGAGGCTTAATTACCGTTTAAAAGAAAAAAGAAAAAAAAAGGAGAGACCAATGCAATGCAAATCTTTCTATCCAAATAGAGATATAAAAACATTATGAGAAACCAGCTGGAAATTTAAAAAAAAAAAAAAAAGGGCACCATTCCCACACCATATTACACTAAACTGCCCTGACTGAACCTTAACATTCAACCTATTGTTCTCTTAATTGCTAGCAAGTTTCAACCACTGTTCGTTTGGTCTGCTATTCTTCTTTCATCAATATTTTTCCAGTAGATTAATGGGATTTCCCTCCATATTTTGCCTGGAACAGCAGGACACGGTAGTTAAATGAGCAAAAAAAAGAGAAGGAGAGCGGTAGGAACGTTTCTGCTTACAATGTGTCTGATTTAATAACATCTCTGCAAATTTCAGGCTTTGCATGCTGTGGTTTCACTCTGGCTCCCCGTCACTCTCACTGACTGGAACTTTTCTGTCACCATCCCAAGGTTTCTTTCAGGCAGGATTATCTTCATTTCTACATCTTTACTTCTTTCATTCATTCACTGCAGAAATTTGAAAGGAACTTTCAGTTTAAGGGACTGGATTTTAATCTTGCATCTGTTTCACACTTCAGAATGAGTACTTGCACTTGGATTTATCAAACTCATAAGAAACTAAGAAGCACAAAACTACTGCTGGGGAATACAATCCTAAGCCCACAAATTGCTACCACGCTCTGTTCCCAAAATTACACTCCTGGGAGTTCATATCTAATCTCCTGAATTAACTTATTTTCTTTTAAAACTTTTGGTTCCTGTTTAGAACAGTTGAAATACGTGGGTTTGGTTTTTTTAAAGCTACTGCTCTAAAGTGTTTACAGAAATAAGGGTTACCCCACTGTGGTGAATTTTTAGGAAGAAGGATCATTTAACAGTAGTCAGATGCTTTTGTAAACAAATAAAATCTTCTCTTTCACTCCATCATTTCATATGGAGAGTCTTTTCCTCCTCGCAAATATATGTTATACAATGCTTCAACAAATCTAACTATGCAAAAGAAAGGAAATGTTTCATTCTAGAAAAAGCACTCTTTGGCTGCTGGAATTACATTTCAGAAAGGCAGCTAAGGCCCTTTTAGAAAGTGGGTTAGTAAAAGCCCTCTGCCCCACCTATGGGGGTTTATTCAACTCTGGAAACATCCACTCAATTTTGCTCTTTAGAGTATCAAAATTACCTTCTGGGTTTAAACACCAACTCCACTGAGCCGAGCTTTGAACTTCACCATAAGTAAGCACATGATTACTGCCCCACTTACTCCTTTATTTTTATTTTCTTTTACAGAGAAATCAAAGCACAGCTACAAAGCTACACGAGTTGCAGGTATCTCATGGCACTAACTCAGGCTCTGTATAAAACTCTGCAAACAGGACTGTGGTATTTGGTAACAGCTCTGTAGTGACCCTCACTGGTGATAAAATCCAGAGCTCTGAAAACAAGAAAATGAACACCTGCATGCGTATTTCTAAACTTTCATCAAGTGGGGATTACAAGAACAAGAGCAATTATAGACATTTTCCTAGAGGAAAACTTGCAAGTTCTCTAACAGAATCGAAAAGTAAGTATACTAATAGCAATTTACCTAACTCCGGCAGATAATAATTTTTAAAAAATTAAAACTAATTTGTACATCCTCCCAGATGGGAATGAAAAAATATAAGTTCAATCAGAATGCGCTCTGATTTGCAAAGATTTTATGCAAACAACTGTTAAACTTGGTGTGCCTATTATCTGTTTCATGCTTGCCCATCTGGTGGTGCTTTTTTGCTGAAGCTGATAGTACAGAAGAGTTCTGACCCACTTCTATGCCCTGAGTGCTTCGTTGGGCAGCAAATATGTTGTATCCAAATTAACTGCAAAAAGAATTAATTGCTGTGCCCAATTTGCACATCTCTGCGTTTCAAACACCTGCTTTAAGTTTGCTGTACTCAGTGTAGAGATTTTTCCTTGTAATACTCTATACTGAAATAGCAGTGAGTCAAAGAAAAGTCCAGTGACAAACAGTAAAAAAATTAATTATTCCATGTGTTACAGCCTACTATCAAAAATGTTGACAGAAAACAATGCCTTTACCCAACTTCTCCCACAGCACAGAGTTTTTAAACCACCATGGTGTGAATTTTAAAACGTTTATTACTTGTCTCATCGTGCTGCTTAGGATTAAGCACAGAAGCTTTGAATAGATACAGCTGTATGAAAAACAGTCCTCCAGCCCCCCACGACTGAGCTTTCTGAAACTAAATTTGAAAAGGTATCACATTAAGATCCTAAACCTACTTTTAACTTCTACAGATAAACACTCAGTGGCAAGCCAGGGACACCAGAAAGAATTGCGTCACAAGAAATGAAGACTTACCCTGACCTAATGTTACGAGACACAAGCAAAGTAAGATTTGTAAAAAGCATTTCCCCCTTCTGATCCTATTGAAAAGTTCCCAGTATTGCCAGCCTTTCCCAAAATCACATGCAAGGCTTGGGCAAGCATTTTGTTCCATGTGCAAGCAGCCCATTTTTCAAAAGCACACCAAGAGCTGTCACGACTACCAAGGCACAGCAAATTGTCTTTAACTTGAAGTGTTAGCAGAGACCAGCTCAGATAAAAATGGTGCACTTAATTGTGCAGTTATGCAAAGTTCTGAGATGGTAATCAATGAACAAAAAATGAAACTGCAGCTCCAAATCCAATACAGACTGAAAAGAGAGGCTGATTGGACTCTTCATACTGTAAACCCAAAACTGTTTGAAACACAGTACTGTAAGCAGATTTCCCATATTGATCTTTTGGTAGCTGTGTTCACAAGAAATTAATTTTATGCTAGATTGAGAGGTTACAAGAAGTTTCCTGTCTGCACAGTCAAAATATTATTGAAGCAATTCAGGTTGTCAGTAAAAGCTTAAACAAATTTGCTGATAATCCTGTTAATGACCTGGGTCAAGTGTTAACTGTTGTGGGTTATAAAACAGTGAAATTAAGGTTGCTGGTACCCTTAGGCAGGCAATATAGTTACAGAAGAGACTGAGGAGAAATTATTAAATTAAAGAATTAAAGAACTAATTCAATTCCTTAATACCACAGGAATTATTTAGAAAAAGAATTGCATCCTTCTGAAGAAAAAAAATTCCATAATCCTCACTGAGCAGAAAATATCCAGCAGAATGGAATAGGAGAATGTGTAGTTACTGTGCACCTACGGGGCTCAGCCTGCAAACTCCAAACTGGAAAAGTTGGATGTTAAACCTTCCTGACATTTTCCTGCCCTGCGGAAAAAGGCAAACACCTCTTACCATTAAACACAGATAAATTCGAACTTCAGAGAACCTCCTTGAGCTCCTGTGATATTGTGGGGCAAACACAGGCAGATTTCTGATCAGCATGGCAGAGCTCGAAAACAAACTCAGGGGAAATTTTACTTGTTACCCAGAAAACAGTCTAAATGAGACTTCTCTGGGATGAAGCAAATTAAGAAAATCTCAAACTCTCCAAAAATAAACAAAAAAAATTAATGTATTGAACAGCACAAAGTGCAGTAAGCCAACAGTTTGTCTTCAAACTCTCTTTGATCCTTCTCTCCCTTCATCCCATCCACTTCCATTGCAGTATTACCACTAACAGTCATCAGTTTTAATATTGATTGCAAATGTTAAGTGAAGTTGTGCTTTAAATAAGAGAAATAATTCTTTCAAGTCAAAGAAATTTAAGAAATATTTCTCTGATAGCTCTGCCCATACCCTTATGCGCATGCTGCCACATTTATGTCCCCTAGAAGTTAGACTAAGCTATATAAACACACCAAAAATTGGTTCCATCTTTTTTAAAAACAATTTGTGTGCAGAATTTCAGCAGTAGCTTTGATATAAAATGTAGGGGGAAAAGGTACACATTTTCACACGCATGCCTATACTAACAAATGCTGTCCAAAATGCATCTTTTTTTATTCTCAGTGGTGGAAAAAAGAAACTTTTCTAAATACTCCAGAGAAATGCAGAAACATCTATCTCAAGTTTTGGGAAGAAATTTATAGGAACAAGAGCAGAAATATAAGTGAAGTTGTTAGAAAAATATTATCTAATAGAGAAAAACATCATCTTCTGACATGATTTAAAGCTGCATGCTAACACTTGTTCATCAATTAGTGGGTCAGCAAATTATAATAATTAAGATTTCTAAACTCACACGATCAGTCTGTATAGTGTAAATAAATAAAAGAGTTACTGAGCTTTTCTAAATGGGGGTTTTAAAAAAAAGCACTTTAAAGTTGATGTCTTTTTTAAAAGAAACTGTAAATATTCCTGATTTTGAAAAGCATAGCAAAACATATACTTTAAAAAAAAAAAGCCATGCAAAAGCAGGTTGCTCTCCAGTAACTGCATTTTTACTGTTGTTTTCACTACCAATTCTGCAAATGTTGCTCATCTTGTTCAAGCTCTTGGAGCTGAAAAAGAAGGGAGGCAGCATTTGCTGAAAGCTGACTTGGACAAGTGTACTTAACATGCATTCCGTATGATACCCATATTTTCCCTCCTTCCTCCATTCTCAGCGCCAGTGACTCGAAACAAAGGCACAAAAAGTGGGGGTTTTTTGCAAACGGGAATGCTCCAATATCTGACTGGCATGGTCAGTCTCAGTTCACAGAATGTGCCTGTCTGCCACTGCCACGGAGGCAGAGCTGCTCTGCTGAGTGACAGAACCACCACCCTTCCCAAAGAGCTCTTCACAAGGCAGTAGAACCCCTATTCACACTCTTGGCTTCATTTCTGAAAATTATTTTTGAGAGACGGCAATATTTACAAAATAGCATCTATATGGAGGTTTAAAAGCGACTGTTGAAAGCACACTCATTAAAAAAATGCCTATAAAGAAATGCATGCAAAACAAATTTACATAAAACATACAAACAGATTACATACTGCTTTTCTAGTATAATGGTACTGGAATTACTTCCTAGCAATGAAACCAACTGACTAAAGATTTCCCAGGACTTGTAAAGTTTGCATCTTTGCTTATTTATTTTTTATTACATTTCTTTTTCCTTCCAGAAATCATTTGAAGTTGTTATCTCACTGCCTCATCGCACAAGCACCCAGAATATCAATAAGTGCATCAGCATTATTTATACAGGAGAAATAATTGTTCTGACAGCTTTCAGAGCTTCTCCCCACAAACATCCAAGTCAAGCAGGTGCAAGTTTTACATGGCTGTTGGATGCTAGAAGTTCTTCACAACCTTTGCCCTCTGGATTTTATCCTTAAAGATAATTACACTGGACATCCTGGTCATGCCGAGTGCCCTCACTGTGAAAGCAGGCAAAAGCTCCATTTCTTTTTTTTTTTTTTTTTCTTTTTTTAATAGGCAAAGAGCAAGGGTTTCGTGTTTTGGGGTTTTTTTCCCAAGTATTTTTTTCACTTTCTCAGTCTCTTGTTGTAATTATTTTTTTTGCCCTGAAACGTAACATGCATGTTCAGCAAATGCCATCTTAAAAATTAACAGGGAGAAAGAAAACAAACCATTCCTGCTTGGTTTTAGGACATTTACACACATTCACGTACACACACAGACAACTTCAACACATCGATACACATCCGATACGAACAACGCGGTCTGATACAAATCCGCCAGGGAACCAGAAGGAGCTCTCAGAGGGGAACAAGCTTCTTTCTTGCGTTAATTAAAACTTTCCAAAGACAGGCTGACTAACGCAACCACCATCCCTGCCCAGGAGAAAGGGCTCCGAGTTATCCCGGGGGTGAGGGCGGTGGGGACACTCTCGGGTCGCTCCGTGCCGCTGTCACCCCGCGGCGGCGATGGGAGGCTCAGCCCGGCACCTGCCGGGGCTGGCGGGCTCCGCGTCCCCCGGCCTCGCCCCGGGGCAGCGGCTCCTGGCTGGCGCAGGGCGGGGGTGGCACAGCCTGCGCTGCCCTCCCCAACTTTGCTCGGGGGCAGGTGGGGCGGCTGCCCGCCCGTCCGTCCGTCCGTGCAGCGCGGTGCCAGGGCGAGCCCGGCGCTCCCGGGGCGAGGAGGCGCTGCCGCACGGGACCACCTTAACGGGGAGCGGCGGGGGAATAACGGGGGGAAAACAGAAAGAATAGAAAGAAAACCTAGTCGAGAAGGGGGGTATGGCGGAAAGGGAGGACGAGGAAGAAGGGGGTCACCCGGCCGTGCGCGGCTCACCTTCGTTGGCGGGGCGGGCGCTCAGACGGCCGGCAGCGCCGAGCGCAGCGCCGAGCAGCAGCAGCAGCAGCAATAGCAGCAGGAGCAGCAGCGGCGGCGGTGGCGGCAGGCGNAGCCCGCGGAGATACTGCCCGGCGCCCGGCAGAGCGGCTGACACGAGTCACGTCAGCCGGCAGCCTCCCTGCCATCCGGCCCTGGCCAATTACCGCGCTCTCCCGGGCTGAATGCAGGGCGAAGTAGCGGTAAAAGCTGGGCAGGTTCAGCCCGCAGCCGTAGCCGGCTTGCTAGAGAAATGTCAATTACATCGCTCATCCCTTGGGTGAGCCCGGTGCACCTCGCGGGGCCACAACTCCGGCCCGAGGAGCTGAGCGACTTTGCCATCGCTAAAGCAAACTGGAGCAGGGGCTCCACCCGAGAGCTGCTCTCTGTAGGGGTGTGTGGCTCTACTCTAGAAGTTGCAGCGTGAAATGAGTCTTTTTTAGGAGCGTTCTCTTCATGCCTGCACCTTTCCTTCAGTCCTCTCAGCCCGTCAGAGGCCCCAGAGTACCTGTCAGAACACAGAGCAGAGAAACAGGCGTGCGATGCTGCTATTCCACTGCTCTCAGGGGGAATCACTGCAGAGCAGCACTTCGCAAGCTTCCCCTTCTGTAGATCTTTTTTTTTTTTTCAGAATATGGACATCTCTCTTCCCAAGCGACTCCTCTCAGGTCTCCAGAGCCACCCAGCGTGGTTCTGTGGAAATGGGAAAATATTTGAATAATACTGAGGTCAAATAACCATTTAACTCCAAACCCAAGTTATGCATCCTCGCAGTACAGAGCCTAGCTCTGAATGCATGTGCTGCCTGCGCAAACAGCGAGCAACAGCATGGCAGGAGTGGAGCCTTTGGTGACAGATGTGGGACGACGTGGCAGAATTAACATCCAAAATCTTCGGTAGCAGAGAAACCGAACCCAAATGCTTCTCATACCAGTGTGTTAAACATCTAAGCAACCTCCTCCTTCATTGTCCTGCGTGTCCTTGTGTCCTCAGGGTCACCAGTGCCAGCAGGACAGCTGAGAACTGCTGCCTGCAGCACCTGAGCTGCAGGTTTATCAGCAGCGATGCACCTTTTCTGTCCCCAGCAGCATAAGAGGAGGTGCTGGGCTGGTTGCAAGGCAGGACGTGTGCTGAGGTCCCTCCTGCTCACCCCAAACATCTGGTTTAATCTTCCAGGCCTACACTGCACTGCAGGGGTTGGAAATGTATGGAAGCCAAAGGAGAGGAGAGAGAAAGCCGTGAGAAGTCAGTCTCAGGTTCCTGTTTCAGGAGAGTACAGTGGAGAACATAAGCACTATAAATTAATAGGAAAACATTCATCTCCTTTCCTGTTTCCAGGCTTGATTATTCAGCCAACCAAATTAAGGAATCATCAAATTTAATACCATTTGTTTCATGTCGCCAGTCCTTCCTTTCACTTACACTATTTACCATCTACCCTACCTATTTCCTCTGCAGTTCAACTTCCCAAAGAAGAAAAATATGCCCAGAGCTCTTGAGCAGGAAGCCTGCAGGGGCAGAGGGAGGAGCAGGGTGCTCTGGTCATGCAGTTGACAATGGCCCAGAGAAAGAAATCTCCTGTCCTCCTTTGTCCTTCCCAAGACTCATTTCACCACACCTTTTCATTCATTTGACAAATATGCTTTTCCACAGCAAGAAGACCAGAAATACACACTGATTTCCTCAAAATGTAATTTTCTCTAGTAATAAAAACTATTTTGCTTTTTTTTTTGAAGGTTTTTTTTTTTTTTTTTTTGGCCTAGATTTTCTTCAGCTTTTCTAGAATATACAGCTGTTTTCATTGAGTTCTTTAGTCCAGCAGAGATACTCCTTTAAAACACTGCTAAGTTCGCAGGGCTACTAGTTCTGGTCTCTCTGAAGTCATGTCTTTATTCCATTATTTCAGGTAATTTTTTTGTTTTTAAGGTGTGAGAAAAAGGTGAAAGAAAAATGGTAAAGACATAGGGTGAAGAAAAAGGTGAAAGAAAAAGGATGAAGAAAGATAACAAGTCGGGGGGGTGGGGAGTGGGGAAGAACAAAGGCAACAATCAACCCAAAACCCAACAAACTTCTGTTTTCAGGTAATAAATAAAAATATTTCCAAAGAAGGGAGTTTTTGAGGTTACTCATAGCAATCATATTCTGAATTTGTAAACATATCAGCACCAGTGAACTCATCTCAGAGGAAGAAAAGGATATTAAACAACACAATCCATATAATGCAAATTTTTAGTATCAAACTTCTAAGAAAACCTCTTGAGCTAAAATATGAATAGCAGAAATATTTGGAAAAATTTGAAATAATACATACTAAGAAAACTTCAGGATTAAAAAAAAAAAAACAACAAACAAACCCAGACCTGGGAAAATTCTCAGCAGGAAAGAAAGATTAAATTCATTACAAATTTCTCACTAAGTTTTTTTCTCTGTGACGCACGTTGTGTTAGTTTTGTGCAAATTGCATGTTTACTCTATTAAGAGTAATTTTCTGTGAGCTTAAAGGGCACCTTTGAAGAAAGAAAATAGCCTCTAGTGGCATTTCTGCACAACCAGAGTGCACATGGTAATATCTTTGCCCTAGCATCCATAAAATCCTTCTAGAGAAACACATAACTATGATTTATGATTTTCTGCCAACCCTGGGCTTTAATTTCTTTAATATATTGGAGATCAAAATCCTTACTAAACACAAATTTTATCTCTTACATTTTTCTTTTGTAAACAGGGAGGTGACACATTCTGTGATTGTATAATGGAAAAAAGAAATCATAACACATGGGCAGAATGCTTGGGATCCCACGTTTGCATACTAAATAGGAAAACAACTTTCTGCCTAATGAAAAAATGCTACAGATTATTAGGAATAGCCACAGAAGTAATCAATCAATTTATCCAATGGACTGGGCCACAGCCTGCTTCCAAGAAGCTTTTTAATGTTTATGGCTCTTGAGCGGTGTAGTTTAATTAATTGAATGACATGAAACTTCTAATCTTAGAGATTTAAAGTGTTTTCCTTCAAAAACAAACAAAAAGAATTAATGACAGGTTCACTACTCATAAAGAAAGGTGTCTGGACAATTCCCTATTTATTCAGGGAGGAGGCAGAACAATGCTCCCCAAGTGATGCCTCGCCTGTGCCTCCATGGGATTGTTCGGAGGCGTGAGAACATTTCCCCCTCAATTTCTGGGATTTATTTATGAAGCTTCTTGTTCGTGATGAGGATACACCTCCCTTCACAGGGACCTGCCGTGACAGAACTTTTCCACATAAATCATACTGGGGACAGCTTTTCAAAATTGTTCAGTGATCAGTTAGGCCTCCAAATAACCACCTGAGTATATATAAATTACATATATTCGTGCATATATCAGTTTTAATATTAACAGTTTAGTGTCCATGTAAAAAATATTATAAATGGAAGCATTGATGCTTGAATTCGTCCTAAGTCTGACTGACATGTGCCAGTTTTGGAGATGGTGATCAAGGAGGAAGAACCCTCCCACGGGTCACCAAGTAGATTTACTTGGTTTGAATATTCTTTGGGAGAGGTTTTACAGCATAATTCAAAGGTCTCCTAATGTACAGCGTCGCCCTGAAAATGCAAGCGGATGAGGAAATGCAGGATGTGGAAGAGTAAAAGGCAGGATGCAATAAAAACAAATGATAATGAAGTGTGAAAAGCTACTTTAAATAAGTCATCTGAAGCTAAGCTACAGCCCTTCCCAATCAATACTTACATAATAATTACGTGAAAATCCAGAAAAATGGATTAACAAGACAATATAAGAAACTGAGCTTCGAGCAGCAACAAAGCTGAACTTGCAATTATGAAGCAACTGCACACCAATCCCATAATGAAAAAAAGTATGGAGATGGAAAAGAGTAGAAAAGCAAAATGCAAATGAAGTTCAGGCAGCAAGTTTCTCCTATAAAGCCTGAATCATTTGTTAAATATGTAATAAAAAGGTGACAGTCGAAGCACTTAGACTGAATTTACCTATCTGTAAACAAAAATCTATAGAAGCCATAAAAGAAAAGCTTCACCAGCATTACTGCCAGTTTTCAGGGAAAAGCAACATTTATGTGCAGGGGAGAGCATTGCTATCGTGAAAGAGCTTGCCAAATTTTAGCTTTTGGATGGAGCACTTACGGTAGAAATCCATGAATCCTGTAAGACCAGACTGTGTTATGGAGACACTGGCAGATCTCCAGTAAGGTGCATAATGGCAAGTTTTGATCAGTTTATTTTTTTCTTGCAGGTCACAAAGAATGTTCAAAAATTACTGTTATAGGAACAAAAAAAAAAAAAAAGACAACCAAGAAATGAAGTTATTTTTTCTCATGTCTTTCAACTAACTGATTTCTTTTTTAGAAGATGTTGTGAGGCAGTGTTGGACAAAAAAATAGGCAGACATATTTTAAAATAAATGAAACAGCACCTCTAATACCAGGGATCAGCATCCAATCTGGGGAATGCACTTGGAGAGTGCACAGGCAAAATTCCATAATCTGGATGAGCTGGATTGGAAGAATTCCCTCATCTTTGCAGAGCCAGGCTTGCATTCTGACAGCAAAATAGGTCGTCTATTTTTGCCAGCTAAAAAACAGACAGAAACATTCATGGCCAACTGCAATTTTAAACAGCAGAATGCAAATAATCTGAAGAGTCTGCGTTCACAACATGTGAGAACTCCTTAACAGTTTCATTTCCACAGGGAACATTTTGCATTTGACAACTGATTTCATATTTTCTATTTTTTCTGCTACAGTAAAGAATGAGATTCCATCCAATGAGGAGGTACTTTTATATTTTCTGTTCATTTGCTGGGTTTTTTTCTCAAACCATCTCACCTCCTCCCTGGTAGGCAAAGTTTTCTCTTCTTCTGTGTCGTGGAAATGGCACCATGACTTCTGTCCACAGTCCAAGGAAGCATCAGGGGACAGAACAAGATGGGGAAAAGGCCTCAACTTCACATTGAGCAGCAAAGCATGAAATAATTTCATACCTTTCCTCATAATGGCAAGATGTATATTTGATTGCATGGTGTACATGTAGTTATTAATTCTCAACTAAATGAAAAATCGAATTCAAAAGGTGACAGTCTTTTTCCGAAGACTTGTTCCCAACTCTAATTCCTGCATGGAGACAGAGAGCTCCTGTTTGCTTCCAAAGCTGCTTCGTTCAGGGCTTTGGGGAGAGATTAATTAACTTGGAAACCGAGAACAACGTCATATGTAATGATTAAGAGCTACATTAGCTCAGGATTTGTCTGGATACACAGACCCTTCAGAAGTTCCTCCATGAAAGCAAATGGGCATGCCCAGCTTGTACCAACATTTCTCAGGCTCCAATCATAAGACAGCAAAAACAAACCCTAAAATCGAGGCGCCCCTTAATTACAGCCCCCCAAACCATAATTCCCCCCAGCTGCAGTCAGTTGGGTGCACTCAGCCCTCAAATGGGTGCAGAACATATTCTCAGCAGTCACACCTGTGCTGCTGGATGACTTCAGGTCCTGTGAAATGTCCCCATCCTCCTGACCCATCACCCCAGCTGACCCTGTGCGTGCTGAGAAGCTCTCAAGTCTTCCCGTGTTCTCTTCTTGCTTATAATCAGTTAATTACTTTGCCAGAACACACGAGGTTGCTTTTTATTAATCTCCATGGCCACTTGGGCAATGAAGAATTGCAGTTTCTGCACAAGACTAAGCTAACACTATCTAAATATTATTCTTTATAATATTGTTGTTGCAATTATTAGACAACACGTGCAATAAATAATTATACGTCATTAATATTCTCCCAGCCCAAGAGGAAATAAATGACCCATAGCAGGACAGTCTGTCAGCCTTGGGTCAAGCAGCCCTTATCAATTAAATAGGATGTTTTAAGATATTTTGTGTTTTCCTCCCCAATACTGCAGCCAGTTGCAGGTCTGTAGTGAAGGATGGAGCTCCTTAACATTTCTCACTCACCAAAGAGAGTTGGAAATGCAAACATTTCTTATCCTCAGCTGGAGATGTGCTGTCTTTCTCAGGAGAATGTATTACAAAGATTTCTGGATTTCTTGAACATGGGAAAAAGAAGTTTTTCCCACCACAATGTCAGATTTGGTTTATCTGAACTAGATTTTAAATTTTAAAAATCCCTTTATTCATCAGGGCAATTTTTCATGAGACAGTTCACTTAAAGGGACTATTGGCTTCAACATTTGCTTAAAGAGATTCTCTCATTTCTTCGAGCTGTCACCAAAACCTGGAAGAATGTGTGAGTTACTTTTATGGTACGAGAAAGGGAGAAAGCCTCTGCCATTTGTATTACCAAAGTTACTGGAAAAGGTTTACCAGAATCTAAATTAGTCATCTCTCTAGATATTTTAATGAGAGAAATAAACCAGTCAGTACCAAATCATTTCCTTTGGATGCATCAGCTTTGGAACTGGGAAGTAGCACCAGGATGAAAAGAAAGAAATAACAAATAATTTGTGCAATATGGTGGGAGAAATTTATTACAAAGAGTTGCAGGATTTTCCTAAATGAATGGAATATTCTAACTCAAGAGGCAGCTGTAGAAAATGCATAGAGAAAAAGAACCATAATAAAATAAGACAAAAAAAGAAACCAAACTATTGGAAAAGCTGGAGACAATAGAAAATAGTCCACATTCAGTTCCTAAGATGAATTCACACTAATGTCAGGCCAAGCTGCAAAACAAAAATTCCAAAACCCACTAGAATCAAAGAGTATTCCTTGAGAAAAGAGGACACTCATCAAAAATGACATGAGAGCCTTACAGAAATGAAAAAATAGACTTTGCAGTGGGGCTGTGAAAATTATTCAGGGACTTTTGAGATGTGTGGAGGGGAAGGTTTTGCTGAAACCCAATCTATGCAAACAGTGTATTCTGCTGGTTTTATGGATGTGCTCCCTTTAATGGGACTTTGTTTTAAATAATGCTTTGCTCTAGGATGGCAGCTGAATGAATTATTACTATTGCCCACGGGAGAACAAAACTGCAGCATTTACAGAGGTAAGAACCCCTGAGATAAATCACAGAAAGCAGAAGGAGAAATGGAACCTCCATCTCTGCTTAGGGATGGAGAACCCTGCAAACACCTCCAGAGAAGTGCAAAAGCCTGAGATCTGTGACCCAGAAGGGACAGCAGAGAGTGTGAGATCTTATATATTGTGGGTCCTGATTGTTGGGTTTGTTGGAAGTTTTGTTTGTGTGTTTGTTTGGGTGGTTTCTTTTTCTTTTTGATTTTGTTTTTAAATTAGATTTTGTTTTGTTTCTTTTTTTTTTTAATTAAAATCCAAGTTATGACATCACCTACTTTTAAAGAATTTGCTGTTGTATCAATTTCAGATCATGCTGGGACACCTACCCTTTAGCTTTCCTTAAGAAGATTGTAAAAGATCCTTGTGAGCTCTAGAATAATAAAGACAGCNGGTTTCTTTTTCTTTTTGATTTTGTTTTTAAATTAGATTTTGTTTTGTTTCTTTTTTTTTTTTTTAATTAAAATCCAAGTTATGACATCACCTACTTTTAAAGAATTTGCTGTTGTATCAATTTCAGATCATGCTGGGACACCTACCCTTTAGCTTTCCTTAAGAAGATTGTAAAAGATCCTTGTGAGCTCTAGAATAATAAAGACAGCAATTTCTATTCTTTTATACAGTCTCAAATGTTTTGTCTAGAATTAAATAAGCAAGCCATGCCAATTTTGCCAAGTTTTTTGTTGCTTTTTTTTTTTTCAGATTAAGCAATCTGCACTGGGTTTGTCAAATGAGCAAATATATTTTTATTCCTTTCACATATGTTGCCTGATTCCATTTTAGCCTTTTTGCAAAGGAGGTAAATAGGTTTCTTGGAGACTTTAGGAGTTTAAGCTTATGACCTCCCAGCTTTTACAAGAGAAAACAAAAAATTGCTCACTAAAATAATAGGAAGTGCACTCCATTTTTAAAGGATGTTATTATTGGAATTGGAGTTGTAATGGAGCTAAGCCACACCTACTTAGAGAACAGCGCCAACCATTACTCTTGCTTACAGCAGTTTAAATCCTTGGAGGCCTTTATTACTAAGAAAATTGAGTAAGATTTCAGTAAAATCAATTTTTAAAAGCACCAGGAGTTTGCTGTTGACCTCAGCTACAGCAATCTGTGCAGCTTTGCTAAAACCTGCTCTCTCTCTCTCTTAAATCTGACTGACGCCACTGATGAATTGTGCTGTAAAATTTACTGTTTCAGTCCCTTAACACACAGAAGCTGCTGCTTCTGGCTCTGGCTGGTGGAGTAACCTGTGAGATGGAAGGGAGAAGTTTTACAGACTGGAAAAACTCAGGCATAGAAGTACAGGAATCTTCTCTTCTCCCCGGCACGTCTTCTCAGCTCCTTTAGCATTTGGATTAACCCACAACAGCCTTAAAGGTGGCACTGGAGCAAACTGTCCCCACCTCTGTCCCCTCCCAAAATACTCTACAGGGCTGGCAAGTTTATACCTGTTACTTCCCTTGCTTTATATATAATGATCTAGTGCTGTGGAGTTTTAATTCAAAATTTTTATTTATCATCATTATTATTACTGTATAATTGGATTTTTGGCTATGACACCTAGAATACCAAAGGAATTCAGGCAAGAACTATTTCGAGCTTTCCTTGTTCTCTGCACACTCAGAAGCTTTTGGACTTTTACCTGACACAGCCTGAAATAAACCCGGGATTCCTGGTTTGGTATTAATATTATTTCCATTTTCAGTTTTGGGGTTTTTGCAGCTTTTTTCTGCATGAAGAGTGGGTGGCACATCATTCACCTTATACTAGCAGAGCGAGCAGCAATACTTAAATCATCAGTTCCTAAATATCTTACCCAATACACACCTATCAATAATGCAGATCCAAACCTCCACAGTAGCTTCATTTTTTAGCATGTCTCTGTTTGCCATCAAATCACCATGTGCACTTTGATCTTGCACACTTGACACATTCTAACAGACAGAAGGAACAGAACCATCAGTTCTCCCTGGCACCATCTGGGGTTCTTTTACAGTTACTTTATCCCTGGCTGCCTAAAGCTCAATTCTGCTTCGTTTTTTTTTGCTTTTTTGGCTTTTTTTTTCCCACGCCATCTTGCTGATCTTCTTTGCTTGGCCTCAGGTTTCTTCCCAACATCACCTTTCAATGATGATTTTCAACATCTTTACCTTTGTCGCACATTCCAGGCAGTGCTGCTGTAAAGCTCAGGAGAGGTTTTGTTTTTTTCTTTCTCTTCCCTTGCTATTCTCATTCTGCTTCAAGTGCACTGCAATTACAACAGGATATGAACTATCCTGCACTGTTATAGATGTGTTCAATTTTCTCTCTTTTAGTCGAAGTCTTTTCCCATCACTTTGGCCTGACAAACGTGACATTCACACGTTGATTGTGTATGTCTGCTTTACACAGCATAGCTAATGACTTTCCCTCGCCCTGACTTGAATTTCAGATTAGTTTTCCTTCTGCTGAGCATCCAATTCTATCAATAATTGCAGAACAATTATCTCATTTGCAATTTTTTTCCTCCAAATGCTGAAGAGATCCGTGAATCTTATAGAATATGATGCAAGAAATGTAAGGTTTTAAACTAATACTTCATTCTGGAGACTCTCCTCGCTATGTCTATCAGCCTGCAGACACCCCAATGACTTCTGCATATTCTCAGAGGGGAATTCAGTTTGCCTTCTGCATTGCTAACTACTCAGTTTCCTCTGCAAGTTGTTATGAGGTTCTGTGACACAAAGTTTGAGGCTTAATCTTAAAAGCCAGGACAGAAAATTAGATTTCTATCATAAAACCTTGTCACTGTCTCATCTGATTCTTCCAGCACTTGCCTTAATGCAAAAAATACTTTATAAATCATGCTGTTTTCTAGAGGCAAAGGCCAAACATATCAGAGAAGATTTTCCTTTTATCTCTGGGGGATCTCAAACATCATCTCCTTTGCAAGGTGTTATTTTGGACAATGAATCATGGATACCATTTACTACCTTACACAGCTCTTCATTTTAGACTTTCAATATTGAGTGTAAATATCAAGTCTCACTTGAACCCACATGGTGACTTCTGGGGTTTATTTTCAAATTAATTTTTTATAGGTTCTGAAATGAAAAGAAAAATACTGGTATTATAATCTGATATCAGATATCAATGAAAGATGGGATGGAAAGGTTTTTTTACCAATCTTTAATCTCCTCTACCTTTCATGTGCTGAAAATTATCCTAATTTCTTCCCACTAAAGAATTCTGTAAGGCCCTGAACATTAAGAGATGAAAAGCTATCTTTGACCTGTGTCTCGTTTCTAGACCAAATCCTCCTTAGTCAGAACAGACAAGCTGATTTAACAAACTAATATGCTCAAATCTTTTTTTTTTCTTTTTTGTGGCTAATCAGAACAACAGTAACTAAATAATTTTTAGTTCAAGTCCGTACCATGAAATGTAATATTTAAATAGTTTCCTAAAGAATCATAGAATGTCAAATTCAAGATATGTGATGTAAAATGTGATGCCAGGAGTGTGACTTTGGTGTTTCAAACTCAGAAGACGCATTGGTAGTTTTGACTTTCGGTTTCTGTATTTCAGAAGCCTTGTGGTTTTGCTTAATATATTTTCCAGTGCTTCCTTCCAGTAAATCCTTTGTGTATTCAAATCAAAGTATATTAATGATGAGAAAATATAAATCCCCACCATCCCCCAGCACCCACAGAATCATTAAGCTTTGAAAGTACCTTCAACATCACCAAGTCCACTTATTGAAAAAAAGAATAAACCCAGTGAAAGACTGAGGCAACTTCAATTTACCAGACATTTTTCTATTGTGGTTAATAGAAAAATAATAATGACAACATGACAGATGGTTTTCTTCGTGTAACAGAAAATAGGGGATAAAGAGATTTGACTGAGAGAAATCAGGACTGTTGTCTCTCAACATGTATTTTGAGAACTGCAGACTCGTTGGATTAAGGTAACCATTTAAATATTGAGGACAGAACTCGGAAGCCATTTCATGGGTCAAAAAGATGAACACGACTCCATCAGAAACAAGGAATTGCTTACAAATCCTCTACAAAAGGTAAGGGCACATTGGAATGAGGAAGGCTTAAAATAGATCTCCCAAGAAATATGAGTGTATTTCATATTTATCTCCAGTGGAGGTTGTAGAGTGATACAAACATCTCTGTGTTGTTTCTGTGTCTCACTCAGTTTTATTGCAGATCAATCACTGAATACCCTTCATGCATAAATACATTCCTGTCAGTGCTTGAAATATAGATTTTTCCATTATAATTTTTCAATTTCTTTTTTGTGCTACCTTTACATAGTCCTGCTCCTTTTCTCTGCATTCCCAGAATTAAATTGGGGCTGTTATAAGAGTTCCTTATTTTGCAGGAAGGAATAACTGCCTTTCATAATGTTTTTATCATTTCACCACACCTCCCCATCAACACATCCCTACAGGTACAAATATGAATATAAACAACATATATCATTATCTTATCCTTTTTTTTTCTTTTTATTTTTGCATTATAGCAACGTCTGGAAATACCAGCCAAGAAAAATGTCCTTTAGAGCTCTGATCTATGAGAATACAGTCCTGAGCCATAAAGTCCTTGGTGTTAACCCAAGAAGATATGAAAGGAATTAAAGAGAAACAAAACCATAAGCGTTTGTTCAATGTTAATGTACAGATAGAAACTGGACTAGGAAAAATCCTTTCTCTGCATCTTTCAGTCGAAAAAATGATTTGGTCTTTCACCCTTACTGAGAACAACCCAGATGAAACATTTGTTCATCTCAGAAGCTCAAGACCATTTCAGTGGAAAGAGAAACGCCAACATAGACAATATGAAAAGGGAAAGATTCAGCTTTGATAATATCTCAGAACAAAGGAATGAAGACCAACGCTTTGATATCTATCTATAGCAGAGCTCCACAAGGTTCTCCAGTTAAGCAGGGAGGACATGTGGAGATGGCACTGCTCACTGTGTGGTGTGTAACACCTTCAGGTGATGACTGCCAATCAAAGAAACAAAGCTTTGAGATCCTGATTGGAAATTTTACTATTTTTAGCTAAGCTATCAGCATTCTAGGAGGGACAATAAGGGGAAAAAAAGCTTGATAAACAAGAGATTTTTACTGCTTACCATGAACTGGTGTGTGGTACTAGCAAACAACATTTGCAGCATTGGCAGAATTGAAAATCTACTTGGAGAAGAAGATTTGCAAGAAAGATTTAATACAGAACTGGTTGTTACTGTGCTGTTACTCAATCCAATCTATTGTTTCTTTTACATATCATTGAATGTTTTCTGAAAATCATGAGGTCTCATCCAGTATCTTGTTTAAAGTTCACATTGGAGGAGTCTGGTTCTCTGCAAAATCACACCAGTTGCAAGCTGAACACTACAGGAGGAGGACCCTTAAAATTAGCCAAACGCTACAAAGGTAAAATCTTCACCACCATTATAGATGGGATTTTTATTTTACTGTAAACTTTGAGATGCAGCTGCCAGGGACTTGGAAAACATGGTGTAGACAAATTTTGTAACACGGTAGAATTGCTCTGAAAAAGAAAAGAGGCCTCACTGAAAAATATTAAACTCCAGGAGAGACTTGATCAGAGAAAAGGAGAAGCAAAACAGAGGGAAGAGAAATGGAATAGAAAAGTGAAATAACATCAGGGGTGGGAGTGTTTCTGTCAACTTTGCTGTGTCTTCCTTGTTCTCTTTTCACTGGGTCACTCTCACTGTCATTCTTGAGTGAGAAGCTACAACAGAAATAACCAATTTAGAAAATCTGGGGCAAACTAATGTCATACAGAAATAGTCTATCATGGAAGAATTAGCAGATGTACTTTTAATGCTGAAATGTGGGCACTCAGGGAGGTTTCCCAGCCATAGCAAAAAGGACTGGAATTTCAGCCACTCACCACAACTCAAACCATCAGAAAGCAGCCAGCTAACTCTGAGGAGACAGCTCTGTTCTGTTGACACCCTTTTTTTGGGGAACTGGACCTCTCTATCTCTGTCTAATTTGCACTAGTGAATATAAGTCAGGGCAGCAAAGATAATATAAAAAAAAAATCTGTACTAGGAGGCTCCATGACCATTCATTCCCTCCTCTGCCCCTCCAGTCCTCTCAACTGGTGTGCAGATGTGCCTGACATGTGCTGCTCTGCAGGTCACAGGGATCTGGGCACACAGCTGAGGGCCGTCCTCCAACCCCAACCAGGTGAGATGATCCACACAGGAATAAAACCTCTGGCCCTCAGCCTGGCAGGAGGTTTGAGCCCATCTTGGGCATGTCACTCCGTAAAACCAAATCCTGTATCAGCAATTCTGCAGATTTGGCCGTGGATTTTGCCAAATCTGTTTCAGGCTGTTGCTTCAAACCCTCTTCTAATGGGCAGCTTGTGACAGCAAGGACAGCTGCCTGCAGACAATCTCAGACTGCACAGATTTGCTGAATGAATGCCATCCTGAGTCAATACCTCCACTGTTTGCCTTGGGAAGATGAAAATCAGATGAAACTCCTGAGGTTTTTGGCAGGTGGAACAATTCTCCCCGCAAGGAATGGGCACGGTGAGTTTGAATCTGCGTTCCTGAAATACAACAAAGGTACTCAGTTAATTCCGAGAAGTCACTATCAATTTCTAAACTTCCATTGAGATACCATAAATAATGCTTTGCAAGGTTATTAATTTAATAGCTCTGATATTCATTCCATTTCATCATGTGTTCGCCAGGCTTTTTATTCATTTTGATTTGTTTTTTCCTCCTCAAATGTTATTTTAAATAGCTCTCATGAAATAGCTGCATAATAAGTGTACCCTTTTGTTCTTCTTCAAGGAAGCTCAGCAAAAGCATAACAAATAATAAAGCTGATAAAAGGATACATGAAATGCATACCAAAATCCATTTTTTTTTCTGATGAAAGCACCATTTTATTTCAAGCTAAGACATTTCTCATCAGGCAACAACTTGAGAAGCTGTTGGGCAACGGATTGAAGTCAGAACCCAGTAAGAAGTGGAATTTTGGTTTTACCCTCATCATTTTACCCTCCTGACTGTAAGTGTGCCATATAATAATGTGGTTTTACGGCCATCCAGCTCAGATAGGTAAGAAGGCCATTTTATGGCTTTCAACTTTGCAGGGTGAGCAAGAATTAAAATGAGTTGTTAACAAGAAAACAGAATACATAATGATCACGGCAGAGTCTAAAATAAATTATGACATTTATGCTCACACACTTATATTTTGGAGAGTGAATGTGACCGAACAAGGCAATTATCTCTAATTAGGAAGGGCTAGGGTCATTCCATTAATTATGTCCATCACAGCTAGTTAACAATATTGATTAACAAGATAAGAAGCAGAATAAGCCATTCATCCCTGAATAGGGTTGTTATAGATTTTCTAATGAATTCCTACAATGTATTTCAAAGGGAAAATAGCAGAACTGGAGGTGCCATAATTCCAACAAAGGCTTATTTCAAACAGGTTCTTCTGAAAAACATTCCTGAAACAATCTGCTTTTGTGAATATGGAATAATTATGGAGCTAAGTAAACATACAAGAGCATTCCATAAGTGTGCCTGACACACACAGGGAAAACACTCTTTGATCCTTGAAGCAGAAAAATTTCAGGCCCAAATTTGCAGGGCTGAAGACAAAGACAAATTAAAATCTGATTGACTGCAAGTGATTAAGAAGAATGGAGATCTGCCACTAGAAGTCTTGAACTAACTTGGAAATTGTTCCCTAAGAACGGCTTGGTGCAATCCCTGGTTTAACTCAAAAACAGTCAGTGGAATCAAATTATGAAATATTTTGTCTGTGAGATATTATGAAAGAGAAATACAGACATGTATTTTCTCTCTCACTCACAGACACACTTGCTCCTCCACGTTTTGCAATACAATTCTCAATCTGTGACTCAATTCTCAATCTTTTCTCAAATATAAAAGTCAGGGTTTATTGCTTCTTTATTTTCCTTTTTTGTTTGTTTGTTTGTTTGTTTGTTTGATGTGCATGTGCCTTTTTGGTTTTTTTTCCTTCTGCATCCTCTCACAACACAGTGATTGATCCCTAAGTTTACTGGCAGGCAACCAAGAGGGTATCAAACATTCCTGGTGCTTCTGAAGTTCCTGTGCCAAACTGCAAATTGGAAACGCACTCCTGGTTTCTCCACCAACAGAAGAGCTCCTTGATGTGCAATTCCACTCCTCATCCCTCTCAAGCCATCATCAGGCAGCTGAGAGGAGACAACAACAGTGGCAGAGCATGTGCCTGATTGCTGGCATGTCAGACAGACATTATTAAAAACAGTGGGGGCAAGAAGGCAGAGGAGAGGGAAGGCATTTGCTGCTTTGTTCAGATGCTGGAAAGCTGGATTTGGGAAGGAAGGAGCTCCAGGATGCACTGACATAGAGATGAGGACTTGGTGCAGTGAAGGCACCCAAATTCTGTGTATTCTGGATAATGAAGTTTTCAAATATCTTCCATTTTGTATTAAAAAAAATATAAGCTAAGCTAATCTTATGTAGAAGCATTTATTCCTATATTTTAATATAATATTTATTTTAATATTTCCAGCCAAGCAACTGTCCTAGAATTAACACAAAAACAAACTTACTCTGACCCTCGGTATAAAATACAAGTTCTTGGTCATGTTCAAAATCATCTTCTCAGATTTGCTACTTCAAAGAAAGGAATGCAAAGAATAATACATTTTAGAACCTATTTGTTAACAATAATATTTAAATTGCTCTCTCAATGAAAACATTTAAGAAGCATTTAACTACAGTGCTCACAGCAAAATTAAGCTGTAGTTGGGCAGATAATAACTACTATCCTCATTTAGCAAAGAATTAAACCCTCTCAGAACACCTGCTCCAGACCACAGATATAACAGAGCAAACACTGAGGGGAAAAATATCCTTTCTACTAAAAATACACAACAGTTTTTTTCCCTATATTATTTGTTTTGGTTGACAGGTTCTTTAGGAAGGTTTAACACTAATAAAAATCTGTTTTACACGTAAATGTAAAATACCAAATCATGTGACCAAGAAACAGATGTAAAGCATTTTACATGGACCGTCAGAACTTTGAAAAATAATTCAGAGCTGACTTTTTTCAAACCTTGATACTGTTGTGTTCCAGGAAATGCTGCAAGTCAAAGTTTGGCAGTAAGTTCCCCAGCATTCCTATTCCTTACTTATAAATATAAATATCAATTCCTCCCCCAAAAAATCAGTAAAATACAGACTATCATCAACACCTAGGACAGTTGTCAGCACTTCATTGGTGAAATGACATTTCTTTAATATCAGGGTTTTTGACAATGATGCAGAAAAAGTTTCCAAATGACTCGAAAAGTTTCCAGAAGAGGTACTCACTAGAGATGCTGCATGGTAAAGAAAACTCAACAAAAGAAAGCATGACTAAACTGACCTATGAAGCTCAGAATGTGGATATTTTGAGAATCAGCTGTATAGGAATGAAATGTGTTGTACATGAAGCACAAATTGGCTTTACAATTAAAACATAAAAGGCAGAAGCACGGATGATTTCAAGATTACAAGAAGCTTAAAAGACACCATCCCAGATTTGCTTTAGTGCATTGACTGCTGTTGGTATCAAAAGGCTGTAGCTGAGAGTGCTTCATGCTAAAAAGCAGTTTCACCACTGCAGAACTGTGATCAGGGAAATGACATCCTCCGTGGAGATCCATCCTTGTGAGCATCAGATGGGAACTGAAGGTTGTGGGTGCAGATGACAGAGGGGAAGCATTGCCAGAATACCGGGAGCTTCTGGAATAATTCTAGGAGTTAGTGGTAAAACTTGATTAAACTATGCCGTTGTTTATGGATCTTAATGCTTTCAACATTACAAAGCAAAAAGCAAAACTTCTTTTCTCTTTAAGCGCAGAAAACACAATTTCTAACCACATTTCTTGAATGCCACAAGATATAAACTACAGTGTAACCACATTGTTCTCAAATTTGCAGTAAATCCCCCCTTCTTTGAATTTCCTGGGGCTGAATACTCCAGTGTGTCCTCTGAGGTTAAAATCCATAGTGTGTCTTCCTTTTTATTCATTTATTTCTCCCCCTTTGCAGTGTCTTTGAAAGAATCTTTCTCTACTAAACCCCTGCACTCTTATAGTTACCAAGTCTTTCATGTTTCTGTCAACAGAAAGAAGCTTTGAACAGGACCGAGTATATTTACATCAAGTTTTTTATTGTTATCACTATATTTGTTAAAGAACAGCAGACTTTGTAAGAGACTTTCTTTTTAAACAATATATTCCAGCTCTACAGCAAAAATATTTCAATTTCTGCTCGCATTGCAGCTGTCCTGAAAAAAGTCAGGAATTTCTTCCTAGAGGTCTGTTCAATGAAGATCATGTTTTTGACTGAACAGTTGTGGCTCAGCACGTACCTCTGCATCCAAAAATCAACATTTGCACCTTCAGTTTGATTTGAAGATATTACAGAACCCACGAGCTGCAGAGGAAATCTGGAAGCTTTGTAGCACCAGTGCACTAAAGCCACTGCATTCCCATACCAACAGAAAAAAACACAACTCTAAGATCCAAAAAGGAATGAGAAACAAAACAAAAACGGACACATTAAATGAATTCTGTGGCATGTCAGCCCAACTACCTGTCTCATGATACTTCTTCACAGATTAAGTAAGAAGCGTCTGCTTATCTGCAATTGCCAGGCTCTGAAATTTCCAGTTATCAGGTCCTCTGCTTCTCCTGCATGCTCTCCTTCATGCTCCTGCAGTGTCCCTCCCGTGCTTCCTGGTGACATTTCACAGAGAGCACAGGCAGGTGACAAACCACCAACTGCACTTATTCTTCTCATCTGCTTCTCAGTAGAACAGCAATTCTGAGCAGCAGTAACCTCTGTGTAATCAGACAGAGTTGTCATGTTTACTCCTGACTTGCTGACAAACTGGCTGGCCATTTAATTCCCTCTTTCACTTGATTGCAATGAAAAGCTTTGTTAGGGGAAGGAGTCGCCTGCCTTAAGCAAATGACAGAGCTTGGCAGTCACAGTTCACAGCAAGTCCCTATTCTTGCCATGTCCACCTCCTCAGCAGGGCCTGAAGTGAAAAGGAGCTTACATGGAGAAAGAACTAACACAGAGATCAGCACAGTGAGGTGACAAAGCTGCACAGCTCACCATCAACACTTCCCAGATTTTCTCAGGAAGCCCAGCTGCACAAGGCCACCAGGGCTCCCAGCTTCTCCAGAACACCAGAAAAAGCAGGAGCTGCTTGCCAAGCTTTGCAGAGGCTGTCACAGCTTTAGAGGATGTGGCTGTGAGCAGCCAGGGGATCAGAGCTGATTCACAGCCTTAAATATGAACCTGGGGTTCTATGCCAGGCCTGTGCCAAGGCTGGGGTCTCCCCTTTCCTCTACATCTCTTCTAAGGGAAAGAAGGGATTCTCGTGTTCTGAAATGTGACCATAAAGTTGGGCATCCTCTGTCTGGTTGCAGATTCGAGGGTAAATAGCCAGGGATGTGCCACTTTCTGTTCAACACAGTCAGGATTCACTGTAAAATTGGGACCTTGACCCACAGCTGTCTTTGCCAGTGCGCCTGAAGCAATTCCCATCAGCAGCAACTCCAGGAATCACTTTGTATGTCAGGATACAGACGTTGTTTATGAAACACAGTGATCAGGTTTAGAGGAAGATCCATATGATTTGCTCTCATAAGCTTTCAAGCAGGCAAAAGCTCAAATGCATCAAGAGTCTCTAAAGGAGCTGAGGTTTGTTTTGTCACTGTTCATCAGCAGCTTGACAGAACGCACCAAATTGACAAGAATAATAAAATATTTTGATTGCAATATTTAGGCAGTTTAAACTGCTTTGCAGAGAAATTGGTAAATATACTTTTGATTAAAGAGACGCTAAATAATTTTTAGCCCTCTAAATTCTAATCAGGGCTGTTTTCAGTATTTTCATTAACACATTGATTGAATTTTTGTCTTTTTGAAGCTGCATTTGCTGTTCTTTGTTTCCTACTTCTCACAGATGAACAGAATACCTGTGTAGCCAGGTCGATTCACAGGGAAGCCATGAAGAGCCTTGTGGCCACTCCAGTGAAGCCTTACCTTAGAGCTCCTGCCAACATCTCCCACCAGCACTGAAGAGCCCTGAGTGACCTCATTTGCCTTTCTGCACCTCGGGATAGATCAGACACGGGAGCCAAATAAAGTCCTGGTCCAGATGGGCATTTGGTCACCCAAATGCACATTTTCCCTGACCCCAGGGAGATTATACTACTCACACCATGGCTCAAGATTACACTAGCAACTGCCAAGAGAGACATTAGAAAGCACATATGCTTAGGAGATATTGTATGGATAATTATGTCACATATTTTACATGTTACACCTAGAGTCTGCCAGAAAGCCACCACATTTGTCATTATCTCTGACTTCTTCCTACCATGCAGAGAGGGAAAAGAGTTGTTAAGGAACTTTCTTGTCCTAAAATATCTTTAACCCAAATAATACCAGCAAGGCATTATTGTTTGATCTGTGAAAGATCAAAACATTGGTCTGCTCTGAGACAGAGAGGTCAAACACCTTTTATGTGTTATGATTCCACATGTGTTTGAGGCAAATTTGCAAAACTTCTTGTGTCTCTTGGGTAACTGCTAGGTTTGCTTCTCACTAAACCACAGTGACACCTTCCAAAAGTTCTACATGCTCCTTAGCTGATTTTTGGATTTTCATAAAGTAAAGTGGAAGCTTGCAACATCTCTCTCTGGGTTTTGTAACCTCTGGAAATATGATCAGGAATTTTCATGCTTTTTTCCAGCAATGTTTTTTTCAATACAAATTTACTCCAAGAATTTAAACTTTAAAAAGGTACAAAAACCATTTGGAATTTTTGAGGCAAGTATGATAAATGTGAATTTTGATAATTTGTTTGGCTCAGCCAGAAAAGCACCAGCTGTGTGAGATACAAACAATGTGTCTGCAGTGGTGCTATTTCCTCTGTGAATCCAAACGAGCCTGTTTGAAAAGGTTATTACAATATTATTTAATTACTATTTCTGATAGCACAGGCCAACCCTATCACACAAGTCACACAGTTTAGAATAATGATGATCTAACAATGCTGGTGAAGGCATCACAAGGCAGCAAGTTTAAGTCACCCAGAGCTGGTCCATAAATGAGTTCAGATTTAAAACTTGTGCCCATGTCAAGACACTTTGGTCAGAAGAACAGGTGAGATGCACATTCCCACAGTGACAATTCTACTTATTCTGTGATAATCGATTTAAAAGTAGCTTTTAGTTATAAAATAGTGTCTTGGATGAAGATCTGCAAAGCCTCAGGTGGATCCAGGTAACTGTAACCCCTGACACATAGGTGGTAGGGACTTGGCAGGTGTGATTTAAACTAAATTTACATAATAATATAATTACTCTGAGCATAAATTAACTCTGACTGGAACAGTGAAATCCAAAAGGAACTTGTTCAGAGAACCAGAGAAGGAAAAAATAAAGGGGAAAGAGAAATTAAATAATGGGCACAGGAACAGGAGTGGGACAGTGACTAATACAGTGAGTAATATATCAAGAAGCATTACACCTGAAATGATTCTCAGAGAAAGGTTTCAAAACTTCTTCCTAAGCTGGCAGTACCATCAATACCCCTAACTTATAAGTTTGAATCTCTCCCTGTCTTTTCTCTTTTGTATCTCCTATTCCCTGCAGTGAGTTAGGTGTGGACAATTCCTGCTGTCCTGAGTGGATTTACTCCACATTTGATAAGATTTCTTATCCATAAATTGAGTTTATGAGCTTGAGCTTGCATTTTCAAATAAATCCAGGAATAACCATGTAATTTCTCATGGGACATTCAGCATATGATTTTTTTAAACCAGTGGGTATGTCCAAATCCTCTTTAAGAGAGGGAAGGAAAAAAAAACCAAAATGGGCAGCAGTGTTCCTGTTGCTTCATTATTCCTGCAAGAAATAATCTTTCCCAGCACTGATTCCATCCCCTGTGCCAGATTTAACAGGGAAGGCAGAACACAGTAAGTTTCCTTTAGAGCTGGTTTAGAGCAGCCAAAATCAACTACATAAACAAACCAAACATGTAAAGTAGGTAAGAGAATGAAAATCACCCTGATTCTTCTTGCAGAGATAAAATCTTATTTTGTGTGTGTGCGTGAGAACAAAGCTTGTTTTGTCATTTGTTTTTCATTAGTACTAAAAGAACTCGAAACTTTAAATCACAATTACACACAGTTATAGCCAATCTGGGACTCTTATTCTGGATGATGACTTAATTTCAGAAATAAGAAATTATTCGGTTTTGCAAAGAGGAAGATCCCATACTTACAGAAAGCAATGTCTTTGTTGTTATAGTCACATTTTTCCCCATCTGCTTTGATGAAAAACTACTAATTTTATGATATAGGCATAACAGACACTATGATAGCATTTTCTCCTGTCTGAAAAACTTGAAGTCATGGTAATTGTTGACCTTCATCCCCATCGTGCATGTCTTTACTGGAAAGAAGGACAGTAAACAGTTGACATGACTGTGATGGGGATTAAAGTAAGTTTTAAAACTGAATACATACTTGAAGACAGAAAGTTGAGACAGGGTAAGAGCTCATACAATTAGGAAAAATCCCTTCACTTCTGATCATGAATAATATATTTTGTTGTTTGGGTGGTTTTCTTCTTTCTAAAGGAATCAAAGGGAATCTTATTTGAGAGACTTTAACAAAGTTTCAGAAGTTCAGCCTTCTCATCTGTTTACTCCACCAAGGAAATGTTTTCCACTTAAGCAGCACAATCATCTAATTAAATTAAATTAATCCATTCTATATCCCTAAGGTAGGAAGCAGCCACATTTTCATTTATTTATGTGTTATTTTCCCTTGATTCTGAAACTAGTGGCAAAAAAAAAAAAATTGTAGTGGAATTAATTTTGAAGATGCATCTGATTTATGTTACTGCTTGCAGCAAAACTATTCCCTTTCCATGGTTAAAGTTGCTTCCCTGATACCTCCCATCTGCAAGGGAAAGTGACTACAATTTTTTCCTCTTTATGGGAAAATGTTTCCAGCAATCTCTCACTTTTGCATAATGGGATTATATTAAAAAAAAAGAATTGGAACTGTCAGGAATACTTCCCTTTGGAGGACTCTCACCAAGTTCTGGACATGCTTCCCTGCCTAGAAGTTCATAATGTGCTGTAACTAAATTCATACTGGTGAGGATTTTCTGTTCCTTCTAGAAAAGAGCTGAAATATGTGCTGAGTTACACTCTGAAACTGAGTTAACATTGTGCCAATTACAAATACTACTGCTTTGACATGGATATATATGGTTTATTAGGATGTTTTACTGCTTTTCCTCATATCATTTAGACAATGCTCCCATCTCCTCGGTTTCCTCTCTTGTCACATATTGCCTGTGGAAAAGCGTAAAGCCACCCTAGATGTCAGATTACCCTCAGGTCACAACAAAAAAAAAAAAAAAATCAAATTACAATGTTGAAAGTGTAGAGCTGTTCTTTTTAAGATTTCTAGCCAAGAGCACTGTTTGAACTAAAAGGAGGAAACCTCTCTTTGTGCATTGCTGTCTGTGGGTCTCTGAGAAAGTGCCACCACCCTAAGGTTTCAACTAATTCAAAATTAACTGTGTAAAATAAGAGGGCTCGAATTTTCTGCCACATCAATCCCACCTGTAAATTCAAATACAATCGATTTGATCCTCCTAAAATCATCACCAATAATGGTCATGCTTTTGGTGCTGCAGTTTGTGACCCTTGGGGTGAAGCCATACAATGGAAGTCTTTGTTGGAAAGGATATTTTGCATGGCTCTTGCTCATGGTAAAACAGCGCAGTGAAATCTGATTTGAACCAATGGCTCTGGGCATGGATTGGAAACTCAAGGACTGTCAGGGTCTATGTAATATTTTTGCAGAATGAAGAAAAATTTGCCATTAACTCACAAGTGTTTTCACTTTGGGTATATCGCGTATCTTCCTTCTCAGCTATAAACAACAGGGCTGCAGCCACATTTTAATTCATGCGCAAAATATTTGCATTTTTCCATAAATGTGTTTCAAATTTCAGCTCGTGCACTTCGGTCTGGAGGGTATCTGTATTCTCTAGATCTTATTTTAAATTGAAAATATGCACATTTTCCTTTTTAGCCAGCCAAGCTGTTTGTCCACACCAATATTCATGCTCAGATCAGCTGAAGTGATTTGTCAATTTACATCAAAACCAATATTTGTAGTTAAATTGTTCTTTAAGTAATATGACTGGGGTTTTGCCCCATGTTTCTTAAAAGATACTTTTTTTAAAAAACGCCAGTCTTATTTTTCAAGCCCCTAAATGGTTTCACAGTAGTCCTTATCTGATGAAAAAGTGAAAATATTTCTTACATGTAATTAAATCTTACATAGTTCCAGCACTTTCCATGGAAAAAAACCCAACTTTGTCTGAACACATATCCTCACTTCTAGCCAACTTTCCTCTCAACATGAACACTGATCACAGTTCAGTTCAGACACTGAAAAAGAAACCAACAGCAAAAATATATGTTCAGATCCCACTGGAGTTTACAGTTTACGGCATTGTGAAGGTCAAAAAAACCTTCAGTTTGAAACAAAGAATGTATGATTTTTCTGGCTTTTTGAAGTGTGACATTTGATGTTAATGATTTGGTTATTAACAGTGATGCTGTTGCATCTGTAAATTTAAAAAAAAATCTTTGCTATAGAGAAATAACAAAATAACAAAGAAAGCCAATATCATTATATTTGCTACATTTCTTTTGTAACAAGCAGCCCTTCCACTACAAACTGACAATTACAACACAGAAATGGAATTGAATTTTTTTCCAGTAGATCCTTTATAATTCTATGAACTTTTTTTTAAATTGCACTTTTTTTTTTCTCTAATGCAGACAAATATTGTCCATTGAATAATTTCCTGATTCACACATGCACCTCAATGAAAATATCTTGTATCACTACTGAGCTGGGACACAATTGGCAAAGAGCTTCTCTTATCACCTCTATTGTTCAGTTGCCAAAGATAGAAGCAAATGAAATTCCTTTAATTTCACTGGAGCATAACCCCAGTGCCTGCCAGAAAGAGCCACAGCAGCAGTTTCAGATGTGTGAACATTAAACAAAGATGCCAAATCCATTTTGTGCTGCTGACAAGAACTAAATTAGAAATGAGAGTCCACTCCCAGTTTGTACTTCAGTAACATTTTTTCTGTAAGACACTCTGTGTTAATACCAAATATTTTACAGTTTTCATCAAAATCTCTGACCAACTCCCCTCAGTTAGAAAAACCAAAGGAATGGGAATGTGTACAGAAGAGATACTACGTTTTTTAGGACTAGTCCAGCCTTTTTTACTCAGTTTGAAGGAACTATAAAAAACCCAAGAGGATCAGGGGATTGTTCATTCACAAGAGTTTGCAGGATCGGGGTTTTTTTGATAAGCAATGCTTATTCAAAGCTCTTTCTTAAATACATTTGCAACATCAAAATTTCCCTACAGAGTAGAAGAATATCCTGATTTGCTTTATTTATTAAAAAATACGGCTGTAAGTGAATGTGGATATCTGAAGTCATGCCGCAAGCTCTTCCGTTTACACTGTACATTTTCTTACTCTCAGAAAACAAATGCATGTTACCTGAGTGAAAAAAGGGCATCCAAACTGTTCAGTGGTGAGCAGATTCCCTCCTTCACTAAACTACACAAAAGTCCAAGAGAAGAAGTTGGTTTTCTTTGCCTTCAGTTTGATTTTACACTTGCAGGTCTATCTCTGAAGACAGAATAAAAGTTGAGTTAAATAAAAGCTGAGACTTTTCCACTTCATGAGTAGACCCAGAAATGTGGCTTTAAATGGGTGTGTGGGGTGTGAATCCCCAGTAAATGTGTAACCCAGGAGGGGCAGCAGGTGTAATTCTGGTGTCTTTCTAAATGTCTTCAAAGGCAGGATATCAGAACTGATATTTCAGCATTTCTAGACAGCTACCTTCACCCTGCACAGATAAACTTGTTTTCAGAAGCACTACAAGCTTCATCACCTTCCAGCCTGCTGAAGAATATATCCAAAATAAAGGAAGGAAAAGGCAAAGGGCGTATCAGCTTAGGTTCTTAGTCCCAAACCTAAACTAGTTAAGGCAGTCATACTCATTGATGGGGTTTAACAAACAATAATTTCAGTTTACAAACTCCTGCCACTTGTTCAGGAACATCTCAGTTCTCATCTCATCTCATCTCAGTGCTCATTTCCAGCTGACTTTGGGCACTGTCCAGGATGATATCCAGCTAAAATACACTGGATGTGGTGATGGTGCTCACTCTGCCCTACCCCAGACTGTCCCAGCCAGATGCAGGAGTAGAGAACAGACTCATTAGCACAAGGGTCTCTTGCTGCAGAGCCAGCTCTTCCCTGGAGCACACTCTTCAATATCATATTTCTACTTACAGAAGAAGAGGGTTTGAAGACAAAACCCAAACACCACTCCCCTGCTAGGCAAAGGCTTCTTTACATTGTGTAAAGCAACCTTGAAGTGACCCAAATTCATAATTACACCATTTCAAGAGTGCTTTACAATGCCAGAGCTCACCAGTACGAAAGGGGGGTGTAGTGAAGCCCCAGAGTTCTTCAGTATTTTGGCTTTAAATTCCTTGTTCCTTCTACTTTTGAAATACAGCACGTATTACTATAGAGAGTTATATCTGCATATTACAAGCAATTACTGGGCAAAGTGCTTTTCTTTGTCAAAGTCATTGGCAAAACTTACATTATCTTCAGAGCAAACAGGCTGAGATCAGATCGCTGTGTACACTGTGGGAGTGAAGTGTGCTGCAAAAAAAGGGAGATGGAAACTGCATTAATTTAAAACACGTGCACCTAAAAAAGAGAAGCACAACTCAAAGACTTGTGGTAATATAATGAAACCTGACTTTCCTTCAAAGAAAGTATTAAAAAAAACTTTTCATGTCAACTGTCAGCATTAGAATTTGGTAAAAACTTAATTTAACTCAACTGAGGGCTTCTTGTCATGTTACTGAAACATGAAGTTTTTCAGTCTCTACAGTTTTGGTACTTAAGGTATAAATTATAACTTTCAGAGGTATACTTGAATCGCAGAGAGTAAAGATGACTTTATAGTTATTTCATTGGTTTGAAAACAGTGCTTCACTCAGGTTTATAGCCCATTAAGACAGTGTGGTTCTCCCTGTATGATCCCCTCCTGTGCAGTACTAATTTAATTTTAACACTATGGTTTGAACACCACACATACAATTAGTTTCTATCAGGAATGAAAGCTCTTTCACTCAAGGTCAAATTATCAAAAGTCTATGAAGCGGGATGAACTGATCATTTCAGATCAAGCAAAACGAGTCAAAACTCTGTTTTCAGACATTTTTTTCCTAATTCTAAGTCTCACTTGAGCCAATCTAGAAATTTAATAACTTTAAAAAAAAAACAGTTAATTTTTTTACTATTAATGTTATTCCTCCACATATACTGAAATTCATTTTTTCGCTGAATTACAGCAGTTATCTGCATAGATAATTAGAAAATATAATGAATTACTGGTTTGGAACTTCACCAATGAGCTCTCAGCTAAGGAAAATTAAACAGCAGTGATATAACCAGTGTGGCATAAAGCACTCTAAGAGAATATTGAAGGGGTTGGGGATTTTTTAAAATGTCCACTAGAGCAAAAGTTCAGTCAAGGCCATACCTGTGGTGACAAGGGACCTGTCTGGCTGATCCCATTTGTCACTCATTTAGAGAAGAGCTTTCCTTGAAACATTCTTGTTTCAGAAATCACAAAGTTCATAAATCACCCCTGAGGTTCCAGAAAAGAGTCATCTGTGTATACATCATCCTACAGTGTTTAAATCTTGCTCAGTGAACTGTGTGTCATCTCTGGCTTCAATATTTGTCATATATCAAATTTTACCTATGGCTTGGCAAGCTGAAAGGCTGGATCACACTGTCTTCCTCCTGATACTTGTAATTTAGTTTTAAAGATGTGTCTTTAACCTTGATGTTCTCTTCCTGAAGAAGAAGAAAGAGTTTATGAATAACACACAATTTTTGCTGGATAAATTCACTGCTTCAACAGATATGAAGATAGAAGTGAAACCTTTATAAAGCCTACAGATGCAGTTCAGAAAATCAGACAGGTTTGTTCTTTAATAAACACAGCAAATGTGAATCAGAAGAGTCAAATAAAAGCTGGGACTTTGCTAAGTAAAGTTATTTAGTACCTGTGAAGTAGAGGAGATTCCAGGAGTGTATAGAGGAGAAGGACAGGAGAAGAGTGAATGGGGGAAAATGCAGTCAGGACCAGTTGTATCAAATATCTGCCTCTGCAGAACTCACCTAAAGAACACCTAGCTAGCCCTAGATGTGTTTCTGCTTTAAAGGAAACATTTAAATAATTTAAATGAAACTATTTCAATAAAGTAAATGTCTCACCAAAACCAGGAAACAAGTGATATCATCCAACACCCATCCCTAGAATACAGGCTCCTCCTAGGGGTAAAGGAGAGAGCAAGCTTTGCTGAATAAAACAGGTTTTAATCCTCTCTTGTTGAGGTGGACAGGAGAGGGGAGAGCATTTGTCAGTTCACAGCTCAAGTTCCCAACAGCTTTGGCTGAAGGAGACCAGCTGGGAGCTACAGACTGGAGGACATGGGAAAATAAAAGGTGATGCACGCATATAACTGAGCTCACTGAAACGGGAGCTTTCCTACACGTCTGGTGATATTTTAGACCATACAGTAATTCTGACTGTTATTAATTAACTCAGAGTATTATTATTTATGTGAGACAGTACCTTTGATACAGAGAAAAAATCTGAAGATTCCTTCATTTCTATTACGGCAAAATCAGCTGTGTCCATGCCTTGTTATCCATATTTTGAAAACCATATCAATTGCCCAAATTCCCCAGATAAAGTTGAAGTACTAAATCTCCAAGCAATGAAGGTCCTGATTAGATGTGTTTTAAAGACACACTTGCCATAAGTGGAACTGGGGACCTATTTTGGTGCACATTTTTATTTCTGCAGCGAAATAAATTTTATGTTCAAGTTTTAACATGCAAATAAAAGCAGCCTGGGATTAGACAGTGTGGAATGCAGGTGCTTGTCAGGGAATCACCAAGTGATGAAAATGCTTAACACCTCTGGGTATAAAAATTCAATTTCTGTCCTACTTACTCATCTGATGGTGCTCTTTCTTATGCTACCTCACGTTAAAGGTGTAGAGCTGTGGTTTTGTGGATTTGGGAGAAAGACTGCATGAACAATTTTGAACCAATAGAAGAATCCTCTCCTGAAGAAGAATCCTCTCTTCTTTCCTGCTGGGCTCACAGTTACCTCCTCAGCAAACTGGATCAGCAAATGCATCTGCTCTTTTGCAATTTCTTTTTTTCTCTTTAAAAGGAGGAAGGGAAAACAAATGAAGAAAAGCATAAGTAAATGGTATCGATTAAAAAAAAAAAGCTCCCAGAAAAAGGTATTTAGCCTCATTTCAGAGTGTTTCCATACTCTAAATAAGTATTTAAACTCTGATAGTTTATTCTTTCAAGCATCATTTTCATTTATTACTTCCAAATTATTGCTAATTTGACTCCTGGTTTTTTGTAAGGAAAAATGACCAGCAACTTCCAGATGTAAAAAGATTTGGAAAAACATTAAAAATGAGACCATTAATACCAGCTATGTTCCAAGATTATTTTCACTTCTTATTTCATCTTTATTTTCTTCCAGTAGCCACAAACAAAAGTATGACCTTGGGATAACCTATAGAATCAAAGAATCCGATGAGTTTTGAAGTAGCAGCTATGAGAGATAAAATTCAGCAGTAATTATAACCAAGTAAATACAGTTGAGGTACATTGGATAACACCTCCCAGGCATCCCTATTGGCCCAAGCACTGACAAAAAACAAATATAAAAATTGGTCTTGCTCCTCTGCGATACAAACCATACACAAATCCCATGAGTGCATTAGAGCTATCTCTAAAGTCCCAAACTATGATATATGTGGTGGCATCAGCTGGTTACCATTTCACATTTTAGAGATACAATATTTAAATCTTCTATGCCTTTCCAGCATGGCATTTCCTTCCAACATTGAAAAGCCAGTGGATGAGTCTTATTTCACTTTAAAAGGTGAAGGAAACATAGCATACACATTACCCATTCGAATTTTTACAGATATGTACATCTGTAACAGCAAAATACAACTTTTCATGAAGTACAAAGTTGCAGGTCCCATTCTAGTCAGTAGTTGATGCACACAGTGATGACTCTTTTCAACCTCATCTGAAGATAAATAATGCCAATGTATTTTGGTAAATATAGTACTTTAGATATATGTGGTTTTGTACCTTTGTTTCCTTTCACGTAAGGCTGGGTTCAGCTCCCTGAAAGCTGTTATGAATTTACCCAGCCAGTCAACAAAAATGCTAAAATGTGACTTATCTGATTAACCACATGTACGCACGGCAGTTTGAATTCAGAATATTCATGATCAATCAGCTCCATCAATTTTATCTGGAAAAAGCTGTTAATAAAAGATATTTGAAGATATGAACTCCAGGAAATTTTGATCTGTTTGTGGTTATTCCAGCAGTAGAAAAGAGGGACTAAAATCACTCAATATACTACTCCAGCCAGATTATCCTCTCTGCTCCACTGAACACCCACAAGCACAGTCAACTATTAAATTAGCACTGCTAAGCTCTGCTATTTGTGTTGGCTATTTTTATACACAGCAGGCAATAATCATTACTTAATGAGAGCCTAAGCTTTAACACCAGGTGTGATTTGGTCGTCAGGGGATCTATTTTTCTACTTTTCAGAGTTTTCATCCACATCAGTTTCCATCCCCACCAGCACCACCTATTTCTCTCCTGAGGGCTGCGTGGTGAATGCTGATTCCAGGCTCAGCGTGGTGCACAGTGCTTGATCTGCGCTGATTGTCAGAAATTGTCACACACGGACTTCTGCATGGCTGTGCAATCAAAATGTGATTTTTGTTGTGTTCCTTGTGTTGGAGATCACCTCTAATTTTCTGTTATGCATCATCCACATCCTTTGCAAGGAAAGGCAAATCTCTGTTTAAAGTGTTGGTTTCTCAAAAATCTACCTGGGATAATGAAAGAAATGTATTCACTGTATTTACTGTCAAAACGCCACAAAAAATGAAGCAATTTTTTTCCCATAGTAATGAAAAATGCTCAGAATATAAAAAGCTTGATTACATACTATAAAGGGCTGACTTTCTGCTTTGCAATTCAACTATTCAAACAGAGAGAAGGTTGCAAAATCTTAATAACTAAAAGCCAGTAAGAAAAAACACAACTTCTGCACACTTTAGAAGAGAAAACCCAGTTTTGAGAGAGTTGCAGATGAACACAAACTCCTGCTGCAGGCATTTTTGGGAAAAAGACAAATAAACAAACAAAGCTACACATGACTCTCTTTGACAGATTTCTTTTTCAGCTTAATGAACTTAAGTGCAACCAGATGAAGCAAAAACATGCATTCCTTTTTCCCAAAAAACACGAGAAGATCCAGTTCCTTTCGTGTGAGACTTTTAGTCCAACCTGAAGCAAACACAGAGCTGAGCTCTAAGCACTCACCTTTATAAAGTACTATTAACAAAGACAAATATGGAGCAATTTGGGAATATCACTTCAGTGATAGATTACAACTTTCAGATTAGTCTAGATAACGTAGCAATTCTGTAAAAATGACACCAGCTTTAATTGAAAAAAACAGATTTTTTAAAATATTTCATTCAGAAAGCAGTCAAACATGTGGGAATACCCTCACATTTACATACTTTCCTTTCTTTTCATAAGCACCAAAGGATGACTTGAACTGTAAACAGCAAACTCCGGAAATACTGAAAATGGATTTCCAAAGTACATTTATGACTTGAATGATTGAAAGCACTGCTGTAAAAAATCGCACCTTCCATCTCTAGGCTGAGGATGGTTTGACTAATACAGGGCAAGAGAATGCAGAGTATTCCCACTTTTTTATGTCCTGTGATACTCACAATTATTACAGGAATGCTAAAGAAATAAATATTAGTATTTTCTGTCATCCATGGACGTGAGGGGTTTTTGATTGTGGCACTTATTACTGTTAATATGATTAATAAAACCCCACGCTTATCAATTTGCCTCAACAACTCTGCTTTACTCTCATGGAAACACTTTGCTTCACCTTTTTACTGCACACATCTTACAAGAATGATGTGAAATTAGTAATTAGCATCCATGTAGCTCTTAAAACCTGTAGTCAACTATATAGGGATACTATTAACTACCATTTAAATTAACTTGCTTGTTCTGCAACAAAATTCTACAGCATTTAGAAGTAGAAACCAAAACTCAGGCCAAAAGAAAGAAGCAGTAATATGATTGAAATGATATTTGCTATGTGCCATTGCAGCATCCACCTTCCAATTCTATCCCCCACAACCACATTTTTAAAGTCCTCCAGAAACCCCCATATTCCTGGAGAGGCACTCATGCTGCATCTATTTCACTCATGCTGCATCTATTTTGCACCAGGTGTGGGAAAAACCGACACATTTTGCTTTTTCCCAGCAGCATCAATCACTAAAATCTCAGTGCTACACCCTCAGCTCGTGTTCACCCACCCAAATAACTGCAAAAGAGGAAAGTGATCCAACAGTGCCTGTAATGTGGAACACACTCTGCTGTACTCGACTCTTTCAGGTCTGTTGTCCGGATGAAAGATACAAATACAGTCACATTTGTTAAGGAAATGGTCATATTTTTCTCCTATATATCGACATCTACTCTGCGCAGCCTGTAGCCATGTGGGAAAATAACTTCTTTTGAAAAATAGCAGTTTAGTGCATAAATGATTGCTCTCTACCAAAATTTCCCCTACTCATCCAAATTGTACACATGGCTTATTGACAGTGCCTTTTACTGCTGTGTACAAATCACCCAGTGAAGAGGCAGGGTTATGTCAAAAATAATGCATCTCTTCAGCAGCAGAATGTGGATCTGCATATCTGCGAAAATTAAACCGAATAAACAAATCATCCCTTTTAACTTGCTGTGTTCTCTCAGCTCTGCAGAAGGAAATGGCTGATGAGGAGCTGCTCAACACCTGGCTTCAGCTTGATTTACAGGCAAACATTTTTCCTCATTTTTCTGTCCAGAAAGGTGTTGGAACCTCCTCAGGTGTTTCTGAGGCTTAGCTAGACAAAGCCACAGCCGAGCTAATCTGCCCATTGGTGACAGTCCTGCACTGAGCATATGGTTGGACATTCACAGGTCCCTTCCAGCCAATGTTTCTGTAATTTTCCATTATCAAACCAGTCTCCTATGTAAACTGGAAGCTAACATCACGTTTCTTACACTCTCTCTTCCAGCACAGCATGATTTTCCTTTCTAAACCCCATTGCCCATACTGAGATTTCTCTTTGCAATCATAATTGCATCATTTATTTCTGAAAAAAGTTATTTATTGAGCTGCCATGATTTGCAGCATTGCAAAATTAAAATCTAATAAGCTTAAGGAGTTTTGTCCTTTTTAAAGACAACCTCATCAGGGAGGACTGTAGCTGAAGTAAATGCAGAAAACCCAGCCAGGTCTGACCTTTAGAATCTCAGAGTGTTTAAGATGTCCCTGTTGCATTGATTTCCTATGTCTCCCATACTGTATTTCTCCCACACTGACAAACAGGACACTGGGCTGATTCATGAGAACCTCTATTTGCATGTTAAATTAATTGGCTTTCTCTGCGTCAGCTTGTCAGAAATGCTCAACAAAGGTATCGTCACAATGTGTTCTCCAAGTGAAAGACAAAATACAGTGATTATATATACACATAGATTTACCTGCTCTGCATTTACTACATTCTGATTTTAATGCTTGAACTATAAAAACTGGGGAAACTAGTGCCCAAAATTTAAAGAAAAATACCTTAATTCATGACTGATAACCGCTGACTCAGCCTGTGCTGTCACACCTTCTCTGTCAATGTTTCTCTTCCATGCAGGGGAGAACCAGTTCTTGATTTTCTTCTTCCTTGGGTTTCCTTGGGGTTTATTTCACCTGTTTTTTTGTAGGACCAGAGCTCTGCTACATCCTTTTCACATACTGCATTTTAATAATTTTCCTAATTTTCACTTCAGTGTTAGTTATTTTTACAAGCATCCTAATTTTCCTGCCTGTTTGAAATGAAGCGTCTGTGTGTCTTACCTGCTCAGTGCAGAGTATCATTTCTACAGCACTAAAAATTGTATCTGAAAAGAGTTAAGCATGAGTTTCCCTCAATTTATTGAGTCTGAATTTAATTTTTTGAACTGCTGCTTGTATTAATGTTCCCAGCAATTTAAACTACCTAACTTGGTATCCTGTCTACTGGAATTATCCAAGGCACTACAAAGAGGTACTAAAAATTAAGAAGTTTTCTGTTCCAAACTAAATGAAATCAGCTGAGTTAAATTATTAAATGCTCTACTTCATTAAGTTCTTCACAGAATTAATTTTACAACTTGAAAATTTATTCTTTCCACAAGATAAAAAAGCAAAGCAATAAAAATGATAAGTGTGTTGTGCATATGATTACAACAATGGTATTCAGCTGCCTTAAGATATGCATTTAATGCTATTTTAGATCCTCCCAAGCTGTTTAAGATGTATATTGGCACAGCACACACGGCTGAGGATCTCCACACTTCCAGAGCAGCACCTGAATGCTGCTAAAGAAATACCAGATCAGCATGATTTGACAGCTGAATCACTCCCTAAAAGTCTAATTTTTTTAGAAGTGTGTGTGTTTGTTTATATATATATATACAGGATAATGTTACAAATTGGAAACCAATAGAATATTCTACAAATATAATTAAGACTCAAGATTTTCAACATTTTAGCCTAGCTTATGACAGAAAACAATGGAAACCTCTCAGTATTCCTTCATGGAACAGAAATCCAAATTTAGTTCTCCCTGTCACTATATTTATATTATTTTACTGCCTAAGATTAATGGAGCGTAGACTAGAGGCTGAGATTCCCTTCTCTGTCATCCCTTTTTAAACCACTCTCCTTCCAAAAGGCTTAAATTTTTTGTGCTGAAACCTTCACTCATTTGACATCACAATACATAAAGATTTATGTTAATGAAAAACTCGATTTCATATTCATGGAGCTGCAGTGTGAGAGCAGCACAGAAACTTTGGAGGCTTTTAGAAGAGTACATGAATTTCTGTGATTTCTGTGTCCACAGCACATGGCCTTCCTTTTTGGCAATATTAGGATTTTTTTAGAAATTATGGTGAGCTATCATTACTTATTGACATTTGTGGATTTATTCAACCATCTTAACTCAGTCTGACTGCTGAAATAGTTGCAGACAGGAAGTAATTTCGAACCTGGCATTAAAGTTGCATGCAGACCCACAATATAACGGGACTATTACTACTCCTGCAGTCATTGTGGCTCTTAATAGAATTAAATTAATTGGATTTAAAGATTAAAAATATTGAAATATTACTGATGTCCAAATAACGTTCAACTAGTGCTAATTATTTCAACTTTAGGTCTTCAGTTTCCCACTGAGCCAAGTCATGACTTTGGATGGCATAAAAACCAAAGCAGCAGCATTGGAGTCACTCAAGGATAAGAAGATTGAGACCAGAATCAGATCATTTATCTAGAAATGTGAAAAGGAAACTTCTAGCTTAAGAATTTAAGTCTGAGAAGTGTTTCAACTGCTCCCAAGAACAAACAATCCATTGCCAGAAGCAGTAAGACAAAAACTCTGAATCCATTCACATTTTACAGAAAAACAACTTACTACAAGCATTGCATTAAAAAGACACCCTGCCTCTAGAAAGCAAAATTTTATTCAAGCTCATGCAAAACTCATCTGAAGGTCTGAGGTATTGAAGAACTAGACTGCATTTTAAATGAGTTTTCTGTTGTTTTTAGGATGAATTTCTGTAGGTGTGCAATAAGTAATGGTTACTCACTGCAAGGAATGCATTACTTATACATTTTCTTCCTTAATTGTTTCTAAGATATGAAAAAACGACATAGGGATCCTACCCTATGTGTATCACTAACATGATCAATTGCATTATAAGTGAAAATTTCATTGTTATTTTTGATTCTTCATGTCTTAGATTAATGGGGTTTCAAAGGCTGTTAAATCTTCTGCATTCATTAGGTTTTCAGTAAGTGGAAAATTCTCACTGGCATTACACTAATGAAGTACCCTTAAAGTCAGCTGGTATAAATTGTGAATGTGGCATATAATGACTTTACTCAAATACATCAAGAGGTTTAAAGTCAGGGAAAATTCCATAATAGCTCTACATTTTTAATCAATTTAGTCCAAACCATTTTTTTCCCTTTCAATTGCCAAGTTGCAGCTTAATTAAAATGAATCAAATTTTCATTAGTTTTTGAAAATTTATCCACACAGAGGGATTTCATACAAACAAGTCCAGTCTTGTGGTCTTCCTTTTTTCTTAGTAAAATTCATATCCACGTTTATTTCCATCAAATCAAATTGCCAACATACCAGCTCTGTTTCTTTCCTTTTGAGCACGTGAGTTCACAAACAGTAGCTTTTTTTTACCAGAAACCCCCACTATTTATATACACAACAAATCTGTGCCGATTGTTTTACTTCTAAAGCAAGGGTCAATTAGTAAAATTAGAAAAAAGCAAGGATACAAAGCACTGTATGTATGTCACCCACAGAAAAAATCCTGCAGTCATGGAAAAAATCAAAACAAAACAAAAAAACACTCAAAAATCTACTGTGTACTTGCGATACAATGAGATGTTTGTCAGAACGCATTTTTCACAGAGATGTTGATGGCTAGATGCTGAAGAGCAGCAGCAAAATGATGACGATAATGAAGAAAAGTAGAAGCAGCCATTAGTTTTTTATCCTGTTTATGCCAGGGAAACTTGTCTATTTCCCTTGCAAAGTGAGACACAAGCTATGTCTACACCACAGTCAGCAGTATGACTGCAGTAAATGTGTCCTTTTACACTGATAAACTGAAGACATCCAGCTCAGGTATTGGCAAGAGAAAAGAAAAAGCCCAAACCATGACCACATAAATACATGGTCTAATTATCCTGAGTCCTGGCTGGAACATTCTGGTTGATATCTGGATTGAAGCAGGATTTCAGTGTTTTCCATGTCCCATTGAAACCAGCGGGGCTACTTTAAATTAGAAGCCCACTCTGACCTAGGAATAGCTTTTCAGTGCTAAATATTAAAATATTCTGACCAGGTTGCTTGGATTTAAATGTTGCCTTCTCAGCTCACTGCAAGAAAGTCTACACAGCTGGAGAGCAGAGTCCAAGCATCAGGGCCTGAAGGTTATCAGAGCCAAAAGAGGTAAAAGATGAGGTTCTGGGCTCATCCTAGCTGTGATTCCTTCTCCCTGGAACTGCAGAGGATGGAAGAAACCCATTGGTTCTGCACATCAACACCAGCAAACACATCAGATCCCAACAGATGAGAATTCACCCTTGCAGCAAAGGAGAGATAACAGTATTTACATAAGGTCTCATTTAAATATTCTTGTGGGAAGATCAGGGCTCCTCACAAGAGATGGCCTTCTGATGTTTTCAAACCTGAATTTCAGTATTTTATCCAATACAAATAAAACCCAACAAAACAGCACAGCTCTATGGCAGAACAGGATTTTGTTTATCAGCTTAAAGGTAGACTCCATTTCCACTCACTCAAGTGAATTTCACCTAAAATTTGGTATCATACAGCTCATGAATCACTTAAGCCTAAGATGTTTTATAGGCCTGTAGTTGTCCTCTCAGCAGATGATCCAGCAATGCAAATACAAAGATTTTGAAATCCCTGTTTAAGACTGGTGATGAAAAATGATGTATCTCCTCACCCATTTCAATTTCATGGGAATATTTCACCCCAAGGGAAAACTTACCTAGTCTCCTTTCTCCGATATTCTTCCCAAATCAAAAAATGAAAAGGAGACTTTTTGAGAAGAGGGATAACCTGAGCTGATCTGTTTCAGGTTAATGTTTTCAGCTGGAATGGGAATAATATTCTTCCTGAAGCAAGGCTTACCTGACACTCAGAATGAGAGCTTTCAAATGGCCAGGAACTAAAATCCCATCATGAAATGACTGGAATAAATGTCATTTATTCCAAATGTCATTTGTTCCAAAAACAAAAAGTGCCCCTGTTTACATAAACAGGCTTGAACCACCAGCAGGTTTTTTCAATTAATACTGTCACTTTGCCAAACACTCATGAAATTTGGCAGAAAACATTGATTCACCAATCCCATGTGAAATCTGTCCCTGGAAAACACAATGCATAACAACAGTCATGGCAGAAAAACGCTGAGGCACACAAAGGTCTACAGGAATTTTCAGCTCTGATCAATGATAGCCAGCAGAAAATAAAGCAGAGAGAGTATAAACTGGTAAGAACACTAAGCTCAAAATGAGATTGCTTTGCAGATCTGGTAAATTTAGTGTTCCTTGAAGCAGAAAGAGTATGCAAAGAGGCTCTTAATTGTGAAGCACTGAACTAGTCCTTCTTCTTTATCAAACTGGAACAGTAAACTGCTTGTCCATCTCAGGAGTCCTCAAATGTGTTAAAGTTAGTGGCCAATTACCAATCCACTCACACACTCACCCCAAAAAACAATCACCAAATGAGATGTTTAGCAAATGACTGCCTTCAGCCAACATTTTGATAAATAAAAGCAGAGCAAGGGGGATGAAAGGCCCAGACAAGTGTAGGATGACTGCAGTACATGAAACACCACTTTCATGTTCTGATAGCCAGAGCATTTTGCACTAATAATGTTGAGAAAACAAAATTCAACAAGTGACATCCAGCAAATACATAATCAGAGAATGCTGAAGTGACTTGGGATTGGGAAGGCAGTTTCTTCAGGAGTAAGTTAAGTGTTTATGTAGTAGAGTTAAAAATACATTAAGAAGAGGGTGTAGAATGACTTGCTAGATGTCTTCAATAATATTTCAGCAGGTACCACACAAATAGTTTTGTTAGTATTGGCAAAACTAAATAAACCCTGAGGAGAAGTATGATTGGAAAAAGCAAACCTTGTGGTGTAAAATAAACATGCACGTCAAAATCAAGTACCGAGCTCACTCAGACTCCTGACAGAAGTCTAGAGCAATGAATTGGCAGCCTCACTGTTTATACTGCTCTCACTCTTCTGTGACTTTAAAGGAAATTTCTTTTTTAGCTAAGGCTGAGACCTTGAGGCAGGAAATTCTCCATCTTACTGATGTTCAGCTGTAGAAAATGTGGCAGCTCATCCATTGTTTATCTCATACCATCCTATCTTCCAGCATCAAGGTGATAAAAGATGATTCACCAGAGCAAGAGGTTGTGGTGGTTTTTTTGTTGTTGATTTGGAATATAAAAGCACAAACGGGAGAAAAAACTTTGAGGGCAGAGTTCAGAATTACAATTTAAAATTAGTATAGATATATAAAAAAATTAATTCTCAGTGAGATGAAGCTGTGGATTTAGATGCCAGCCTGGAGAAGCTAATCCATACCAAACCAGCAGGAATTACTGTGGAGAGGAGGAAATAACACATTCTTGCTATCAGCCTTAACACAAGCTTACAATTTTTGAGTCTTGTCCTGATCCAGATTTTCAAAAATCTCCTTCTGAGATGTTTGCTTCATGTTATTCAGATACTAATTACAGGCTTTGAAGGATTTTGAAAGGCTGGAGGTTTTCCCTTAAAAATAAACTCAAGTTCTAGGGATTTTGCAGTATTTTCTGGGAATCTTGAATGAAAAGCAATCTTAGGTACAGAAAAATAATAGACATTTGTGAAAGGTTACATGAGTGAAGGATATGTGAAGTAGAGTATTTCCCCTGCCTTCAGTTGAACTCAGTTTAGAAAAGTCAGAGAAAGGGGAAAAATAAAAAATCCCGAAGTCAGGCAAGCTGTCTTGTCCCCTCCTGCCATGCAGGCAGGCAAAGCCCAGTGTGACAAATAGCATCCTTCCTAAAACAGTTATTATGTCTGGTAGGTGACTCACTCTCTCTCTCCTAAATCATACCAGTAATGCCAGTAGGAATTATTGACTAAACCACATTTGCTGAGACTTGCTTGGATGTCAATAGTATTGAAAGGAAATTATAAAAAGATATCCATGTAGCCCTTTATGGTTGTGAGGGATTTTTCTGATTTAAAATTACATATAGCTGTGGTGGGGTTTGCATCCAGGATGTGGTTTAGATGTGTCTGGAAATCTAAATTAAAAAGGCAGCCTAAGAGCACCCAGCAAAAATTGGGCACATTAAAAGTACTCCATATTCAACGGAATGAATCTTTCCTCGTTAGTGTTATTGACTTCTCCTACCAATAAAACTTGCCTGCATTGCATGAATATTATTTACTTTCAGAAAGTTCCGATTAGATGTGTATCTCGTGTTCTCCGCTAAGTTACAATTTCTCTAAAATATTTCATGGCTGCTGTGAAGAGATTCATCGTGGATATTGGACAACAGTGGAAATTGCTGCATAAAGATTACATTAATCGTGAAATCATCAGGCATTAATTCTACCAGCTACTCAAGAGGCCAATATTTCTCCTTTGTGATTAGGGAAGGACAGCAAAGGTTGCCAAGCTTATCAGAAAGTCAGAAAACAAACTGGGACTAGAATTTGAGGACTGTGACATCCAGTCAGATGGAGATTTGCACAGGACTCAGTAATGATGGATATATAAAAATCACCATGTCCTAGAGTCCTGACCAAACAGAGAGCAGTAAACATTTCATCTGCCCTCACTGCATCATCTGCATAAGGACTGATGAAGTTTCTCAACGATGCCTACTTTTTGATTGGGGTCCTTTCAATTTCCACCACCCCCAGTTCAATACTAGTGAATTTCATTTAAAAATTAATGTATTCTTTAAATGTATATCAACATAAGAAAGCTTTCCCAACAAAAGCATAAGGCTCATTTGTTAAAGGAGGAATTAACTGTTTGCCACTATGACTCTCCATTGTTGGATGTTTGGGGTTTTTTATATAAAAACATCGTGAGAGAGAAGACAGTCTTACACTAGAGAAATTACTTCCTTTCTCTCTTCTTGTTGTCTTTAAATGAAGTTCTGATATCAGCTCAGTAGAACTTCCAGTACTGAGTGAAATAACTGCAGTTTATATGCAGCATAATGCCAAAGACTCATCTGGAAGACAGAACAATTTTTTTCACTCAAAACCCTCTTTTTGATCCACATGGGTAATGCTCCAAGTGTTATGTTAAGCAACCATTATTCTAAGAGAGCCAGCATTAAGAATCCTGAGCTTAAACTGTCACTTCATGAGGCAGATTTATGGCTTATGACAGTAATTGCTCACACCAAAGGAGTGAGCTGGTGCTCCATCCCAGCACAAAGAGATATTGCCATTAAATGAGGGTAGGGAGCTGATAAAGCCTGGGTTTTACAACTAGAAAATTACCTTTTCTTTCAATAATAATAATTAAAAAATCATATATAATCCCCATACACAATCAGGCACTTTTTTGTGTAAATAAACATAAATGCTGGAGTTTTTCTTCAGCTTTGTTTTTTCTAAACTTGAAGTATGGTGCTCTTGCTCCTCTATTTGACTGTGTATTGCTTTAAATGAACTAGTTAAACCTTAATTTTAGATTTTTTTGTTGCCTGAGTATATGCACTCATTACAAGTGCTAGAAAGAAAAAGAGAAAATAAAACCAAAGCAAAGCAAAACATCTGTAAGAAGGAAGGTAAATCTTGTGCCTGCAAATTGCTGGACTGGGATGTTTGTAAAAGGCAAAGACCAACCCTGTGCACCCAGAAAGTCAATTTTGAAATTTTAATATGGACTATTAAACAAGGACAAATAGAAAGGCTTCCTAATTGTGAAGCTACGTATTAACAAAAGTAGACAAAACTAAATCACATCTCCATCTCTCTCTCCATTTTAGATTTAAAGACCTTTTCCTAACATTGAAATATGACTTCCCTCAGAAAACTGAATAAGCAAAAAATAAAACAGCTCTATAAAGTCTCTGTCTGCTATGTTTTTCCAGGTTCTTCTCTGCCAGTAAATCCAAGCATGATCTGAATGGTAACAGCAAGTTTATGGACAATGAATAATTGCATGACATAGCTAATTAATGCTATTTCAATCCAGACTGTTTAAACAATCAAGCCTAATTGTGCTAAACAATGTGATGGTTTTATATGGACAGCAGTGAATGAGCAAATCCAATGGAGATTTAAAGTTAAATCCCAACTAATTTGTGCTTTATGGGTATAACAAACTCAACCAGTACCTTCATTACTTACATCTCCTGTTTGTTCTGCTTTCTTTCCTAAAAAATCCCCAAAAAACCAAAACCACACACACACACACAAGGAAAGAAACAAACTCAAAAATCCCAGAAACTCCCCCACCAAACATACTAACTATGCATTGTTTGGACAGATTTTCTGTCACTGACTTAAAAACAAAGAAATTAAATGTATGCCATTGATTGTACAGAACAGCTCAGCTGCTGAAGGTACAAGGATGCTTTGTGGATATTTACACCTCCGTTAGGCAGAAATCTTGAACTGGATTAGATTCTTCCTAATCACCTTGTGGGTAACGTTGATACAGTGGAGTAAATATAGCCCATATTGGGACCAGCCTCTGACATGATCAGAGTTCTGGGTGTGTTGGGACACCCCTATCAATTTCTTCAAATAAAGAGAAATGAAAATTATCAAAACTGATTGCCTTCAAGAAGTCCAGTTGAATTTTATTTACATCAAAGCAAAGTGCCAATCCTACTGTATTCCAAAGATTCCTTGGTAATGGAGAAAGGAGTGAAAAGAGAGAAAGACAGAGCAAGGATGTGGCTGAAAGGTACAGGGAAGCCAAAAGCAGTTTTATCTGTGTTGAACTCATACTTTCTGTGAATTCCTAATTTTATCTTTTCTCCTGCCAAACCATCCAAGCCTCATCACTACAGCAGCAGGTCACGAGTGTGTATCTTCCAACACCATAATTTCATTTCTTGAAATTGGAAATGGATTTGGCTTTGGAATCACTTAAAGATGCGTGATGATCATATCCCAACCCTCTGCACAGTGACACAACACTGTGACTCTCACCTGGCAGTGGTTCATGCTCTTGCTAGGTAGAGCCCATCTTCCCCATCACAGAGTCAAGGAAAGTACTGGACAATCAAAAACATGGAGGCCAACAAAATTAACAGCTGACTTTATATTAGGAAATGAACTTCTGCTGAGTAACCTAAATTTCAGATTTGAAATAGACATATCTATGTAATTTTTTTTACCATATGTCAATCTGAAGAATTACTATTAGCAGATAAACTCTTAAAGTACACAAAACTCCTGCAAAAGGTTTTTATTGCCTGAAGAGATTTATTCAATATTTAAAGAGACTTATTACCTTTCTCTGTCTTACTTTCTTTTTAGTCATTCAGTTTAACACAAGTCTAGCTAAATGTACATTTAATTTTCATTATATCAAGATAAAGGTGGTAGTAATGGTCTTTCCAATCAAACCACGAAAAAGAGCTCTGCAGGATTTCTCTTCTGCAATATTCAGGTTGGGCAGCAATTTATGTCACTTTTGGTGCTTGGGTTCTTCTCCTTAATGAGGTTTTTAAGTGTCCTACCTGACATTTACATTCCTAATGAGATTTCCACACCTCTGCTGGGGTCCATAAAGATTAATATTAATAGCTCAAGCTGTTTTACTGGATTAAAAAAGTTAGAATTTACTTTCATATTATGGCCAAGTATAATAGCAATTTCCAGTTCAAATATACTGAACACACATGACTATAAAGTGCTTCAAAATTAAATACATTTAATTTGCCCACAGTAGAAAACCACTATTATATTTGTTGACTGTTTTAGCAGTTCTTCCCTGCAAGAACTAAAATATCTTCTCACCCCAGGTATTCCTGGCCTTTCTCTTTATCCCACTTGGTTTTCTCTCTCTTCTCTTCGTTGCTCTAAGCTCCAGAGGTGGAAGAAGTGAGAGTTATTCTTGCTGCTACTTAGGAAACCAGATGGGTTTTATTTTTGGGGAAGAAGGGAAGGAAAACCAGGCTGTCTGTTACATCTGGAGGAGGACACCTAAGAGATATCCACACTCCTGAGTGCCGGGGTGAGGTTAGGGGTGGATCAAAATTGTTTTGAAGGGAATAAGGTGAGCCAGACCAAAGATGTGTGTGTCTCTGCCACTGCCTTTCAACACACCAGAAACTCCCCTCCTGTCTCAAGCTGTCTGTGAGGAAGGTACTGCTGAGCTGTTCAGCCAGAAGGGAAGGGAAATACACTCTGTGCTTGCTGCCTAGGAGGCTTTTGGTTCTCTTCAAATCAAACAAATATTCAGACTGAAAAGGTGTGATTATCTCTGCTTATCTGACAGGAGAAGGAGCCAAGCACAGGGCAGGGTTCTGCATTATCTGCTGAGTTTGGTCACTTGATAGCATGGAGGGGCTTGAAAATTTTGATTTGATTACACTTTAGTGCTGATTTAGTCAGCAGCAAGTGGTTTCAAAGCACTGGAGTTCAGACTTCCCTAATTAGCTGATTTTTCAAACATCATGCAGAAGTATATTTTAACACCCTACCGCTTAACTATTACAAAAATATATTTAAGTTACCTTGCATTTACTGCAAGATAAAATACAGAATAGTGAATGGAACACTACAAAAAACCACTGAAATCTCAACAAGCAAGGCCACAATTCTATCCAAAGGTTGTATAACAGGAAAATTTTCTTACAGTAGACTCCAAAACAACCTTAAACAAGGAGATGAACTGCCTGGTTTAACAGTCTTGGATTTGAGGTACACAAAATATTTTTACCTGCTGACATCACTTGGGAGTGTGTTCTGACAGGTCTAATAAATAAATACACATTAGCAGAGTAATCATCACCCCGTGTTATAATTTCTCACCTCTAAGAAATTAATGTGCATAATTTGTTTCTGTTTGCATGCAATGTTGTAATGGCACAACAACTTAAGCAAATGTAGCATATTTTTTCTGAGTGCCAGCCAGGCGCTGGGTGCTTTCTGCAATATTCAGCATCAATCCTTCACCAGGATAAAAAGCAACAAATGTTTTTTTCTTGCGGTAGAATTGATTTTTGCAAATGGAGCCTGGTTCAAGTGGTGTAATCATCTTTCCTACTTTTTGCAGTTGCTCAATGCACAACCTCATCCATTCAGTCACAATCAATTGGGTGATAAAGGATTTCCCTCATCAGTGAGAAAGGAGAGCTTGTACCTTGAGCATTCAATATCAGTCATATGTTTAATTGGCTAATAAGAGATTATTCCTCCTACAAAACCAAGCTGCACTAACTTCTTTACCTTTAAAAATATCTTGGTCTGCTCCAGTGATTTAAGTTCCCAGACTTCTCTAACGGAAAACTTTTTGAATGCTTATCCCTCAAAATTAATTGTACAAATCTATATTAAAACGACGTCTCTGTACGAGACATTGCTGAGGAAAGTAAACACACAAGAAAAACTTGCTTGATGCAGGCAGAGAATATTCATTTCTGTAGCTTACAGGAAGATTTTAAAAATAGGAAATTCTCAGCCTAATTTATTTTAAGAGGAATCCCTGTTTCTGGAATACCTTTTTCCCCCTGTTCTCTAAATTATGGCAAATATTTTGTTTATGCAGAGATTTTGAAGAAAGCATTTCTTATCTAAAGGATGGTGGGATGGTTTGGTTGGGGTTTTTTTACTAGTTTTTGTATACAATTATTTAGCATTTGAAGCTGAAGTGCTAAACAGTATTGATACACAGTGCTTCACTGAAGGTATGAATATATCTGACTCAATTTTTAAGCATTTGCTATTTTTTTGCAATTGTGTCTCCTGTTGTTCCTTCATTTCCCCCTTCCTCATTTCTTGAGAGGTTTCAAGACTATTTTAGAGCTTGGGGTATGACAAATGGTACTTGTGAGAACAAGCCTCCTGCCCAAACTCACAGGACATCACTCCCACAAACTCCTAATTACTAAAATTTTAAAAATTATTTGTCTATTAATTTTTGAGAGGACATTTGATGCGCAGCGGGTGATCTGTTTGCATGGCTGAAGCAGGTCTGCAAACAGCTAATCTTGGCTAAAAATAGCTGTTCTCGTCCTGTAAGTGCTGATCCCTCACTGCACACTGAGCATGAATCTGAATTTGAGCTGCTTTGATGACAACACATGTGCACAGTCAGCTACGTCTCATTGATTTTTTGGGTGGTGGGTGGAATGCACATCAGTTTTCCTCCAGCCATCCCCAAAACAATTGATCCAGGCCCCATTTTTCACCAGATCACTGAGTGTTAATTCAATTTGATGGGCACAGCAGGCAATAATACATCCTACAAGGAACTTACTTTTGGTGGCATACAAAGTACATCCTTTTCATCCAGACAGGTTTTTGATGCAGATCAAATAAATTTTCACATCAAACCTTTGCTGGTTCTCTTTCAGGAAATCAGCATGTTGTAGTATGGTTTTCCTATTGCTTCTTTTGTAGTTTTTCCATGAGAATCTAGAAAATAGAACAACTCTACCAACACTCCAGGCAGGCCTTCTTTTACACATTGTAGCTATTTCTGTACTGAAAAAGCTCTGGATTAATCACTTTTAGATAAAACCCAGTAATATATTTAGCAAAGCAAAAGAATAAAAACCCAATAAAAACAATAAATAAAGCATTGTTTTCCACAGCATTGAAAACACAGTACAGAAGCTACTCAAAGAGGGAGTAAACTGGATTTGTCCCACTTTAGCTCAGTCTGAGGAAGTAAAAAGGGGAAAACCAGAAATTGATTAAATATTAGATAGCAATTAAATATGGAGGTAGCAGTTGGCCATGTAAATTAGCAGAACTCTTTCTTTGGGCATTATTAAACTGGCAATTAAAAAAAGTGGAGCCTACTTTGGAACAAAACTGAGCAGACAGAAAGCTGCTGTTTTAAACAGTGATTTCTATGGACATGAACTTTGAGAAATTACCATCACCTCCATAAGACTAGGCAAACCAAATACGATTAATAAGGTGTTATTCTTCCAATCTTTAGTAAGAAAATAAAATAAAATAAAATTCCCATAAGTAGAACATGAACATCCAAAGAAGAAGCACAAAACCATAAATCTTTGCCAGCTATTACCTTAATTTATCGCTGTTTTCAAAAGGAAAAGAGAAACTTGTGGGAAACAAAAAGAAAAGGAAATGGAACAAATTGTCATCTTTGTGAGCCCATGTGCTAAATTAAGCGAAGTTACCTTGGCTAAATTGAAAAGTTAACTTCCTATTGGTCTAGGGAATATGACCTTTGGAGTTCTGAGGAAAACTAGTAAAAAAATTAAGCATTTCCAGATAAATTCTTGCTGCTATAATCTGAGAGAAGGGAGGCTCAAACAGTACAGGGGGATTTTGCAAGTGATCAAGTGCACATACAATTAATAGCTCATCAGGGGTTGTTAAGGATGTGATTAAAGGACAGCCAATTTACTAAAGACTTAAGAGGTTAATGGTGAAGAAAAAATAAAGTGACAATACCCTCCCTTCCTCCCCTCTCCCCTTTGATTGTGATAAATGTATGCTTTCCACACATCCATGAACACAAGACTGCAGATATTCCCTGGGAATTTAAATAAGCAGAATACCTGAGAAGACCTGGAAAAATTTAGTTGGGGGGAAAAAAAATAAAGTGGAGATGGTGGTGTTGTTATGCAGTGGTTAAAGGACATTTTAAAAGTTTTTGGAAACTGAAAGCATTTTAAAAGAGTAAAATTATAATCTCTACACACTTAGTGATGTTGTTGAAGACTAATGAACTAAAAGTGAGAGATAAAAATTCACTTTGTCCAAATGTGGGCGAGGTTAGCCATGCTTTGTCTATGCCATTCACCATTCCTTACACTTTAGAAAATGTTAGTTAAGGTGCATTTTAAGAGGCTTCTTGCTCAGTGGAATAATTTTAATGCCTTTTAGGTAATCATGAGATCAATGACCTTTTCCAAAGGACTAAAATGGAAGCAGGGCCTTACTGATTTTGAATTCTCCTTCTTGCATACTTCATATCAGAAAGTCCTCAGTCTACCTACAGACTCCCAGATCTACCTGAGCAGAGCCAAGACTGTCTGTAGTTCCAATTGTATTCTTTATTTTACATATGAATTCCTGAAGTCCCAAATATATTCTTTATTTATTTTAAACATGAATTACTGAACCTTACTTCAACTAGCACTCTGAATTGGGAGGGAAGGAATAAGAAGGAAAAATGCCTTTTATTACAAATAGGATAATGAGATCTTTGTAAATATTGGTGTTTAGGACATGTTTATTCCACACAATACAAATCCCTAGAGGCAGATATGCTGCAGAGTAAGAGCTTTACTTAAGGAAGGTTCAGAATGGCCCAGAAGTTGTTCCTTAATTCCCTTCTCCCCTTCCCTCCCCAGCAACACAAGGAAGTTTTTGGTCCACAAGGCTGATACAGGTTTGAGATACCCCCCTTGAAAAACTGCTGGTTTCAGGATATTTCAGCACTCCAAGAGAAACCACAGAGACTAAATTACATGGCTGTCTAATCAAGAATTACCTGAACTATGGGCAACAAAACATGGTTCACTTCTGCTTTTCTAGCTGAAGGCAAAGGCAAAAACAAGTTTTAATGTAAATCCTTTAATTAGCTTTGTAAAGCCACACCAAAATCTGTTGTCCTAGTAGTGAGATAAATTTGTAACATACATCTCTTCTAAACACTGCTAATCTCAGTAACTTCAGGACAGAAGTGGAGCTCAAGCAAACCAGCTCAGCTGCATCAGAGAGCACCCTTTCTGCACATGAATTTCAGTCAGGTGTGAGAGAACTTGAATATTCATCCATTTATAAAGCTAAAATTCCAATTTGATAAACACAGCAAAGGGAAGAGCAAGATTTCATCGTGGCATTTCTCACTCCTCAGCCCATAAAGCAGGGAAGAGTGGAGGGAAGACGTTGATAAGATTTTATTTCTCATTACCATACCCTGCTTTGATTGGTAATAAATTAACTCATTTCCCCAAGTCCAGCCTGTTTTGCCCATGATGGCAGCTGGTGAGTGATCTCTTATGGTTCCAATACAGGATCCACAACCCTTTTGGGGTATTTTATCCCCCTGTCCAGCTGAAGAGGGAGGGGACAGCAAGGGACAGCGTGGCTTTGGTGGCCACTTGGTGCCCCGACAGCGCCAACACACCATAGATACCTAATTATTGGATTTAACCTGGATAAATAAATCACAGTCCTGGGAAGAACTGGGTTCAGCCTGGGGGAACACTGAGCCTTTGGAGCTAATTACTGTGATGACAAAGAGCTTTCTGAGAACAGATGCAGCCCTCTCTCTGAAGTACACCCAAATGTTACTCCTATCACTTCTCTGACACTTAAGGAAAAATATTAGCAATAGCAAGCTGACCTAAGGTCTAATCCTGCATGATTCCGACTCCATCATGTCCCCGTGATAATTACTGGAGAGTTAATTCTCAGCTGTCCTATTAAAACCCCATAAGCCACCTAAGAGGGTCAGAGAGCATCTGGGGTTCTCCTTTAACTGCTATCATAAAATCAGAAGCTGAGTTTACAAAGGATGGTCACCATGAAAAGAGTCTCTCTGGATACAATTTAACACATTTTGTTCCATGCCCTGAGGGCAGTCCCACCATGAGGAGATAAGCAATTGGTTTTGGATGAAATATCTGTAATATGGTCAGAAATATCTAGAGAAGAACCAAAGAAATCAATCTGATGTCAACGGCATTAAAATATATTTGAGTTTATTTCCACACTGCAATAAACTCAGTGCAGGTGATCCTAACCCTGTATTTGTTGAGTTTATTGGCCTCAAAAAATGAGGCAACTCAGTCTTCAAAGCAATTTTTCCTTAAAAAAGCACGTGATTTTGACAAAAGTTTTTACCTGGAAACACTTTGAATATTCATCTCAATATATTAATAACCAAGATCTGCGGTAAATGGAGTTTTTAGGTTATTCTTCTATACAAACTAAAATTCTATTTGCATTTAGTGAATGAAATATTCACTTCTGTTGTGTACTGTGGAGAGTTATTTAGCTGATGTTACTTTCCCAAGCAGAGCAAGATAATTTGTACAGTACAGAAGCTTTTCCCTTTAAGTCCAATGATTACCTCACCATCAAATACTACAATAAAATAATTTTATTAAAAAATAAGAGGAGAAAAGTTTGTTGAAGATGGTCTATTGTTAAGAACAATGCCAGAACACTAATTTTTATTAACTTGGACTTTTTTAACATAAGGGAAATTTTCTCACTGAAGTATCATTCCTAAATTTATCCATAGCATTCTGAGAAGTTTGAGGGCTACAACATAATAAAACTTATGTATCCTTCATTTAAAAATACACAATATTTTCATATGCTTTAACCACCCTTTCAATTGGAACAAAAAAAAACAAACCAAAAACCCCACAAACAACCAACCCCCCACAAAGCACCAACCCCTAAGAAAAAGCATCTCAAAAGCCAGAGTTATTAATTGTATCTGTCAGAAACGATGCATCTTCCTTAGAAGAATAAATTTCCAGTCTCTCACTCATAACTATGTGGGTTTATAATAGAGCAGCTGCCCCAAAGCAATACATGGTAGAATGACAATGAGGTCTTACAAAGACAAAGCCCTTTTTAGCAGCATTCTACTGGGAGAAAACAAATAAAAGACCCAAGTCTTGCATTATCTGCTCAGTGTAGTCACAAAGTCTAAGGAATTTCAAGCAAAGTTGTTCCAGAAAGGTAAGGAACTTTTCACTTGTTTTATGTGAAGCTCAGTACCTGAAATTCAAATTATAAAGCATCATAATCTCTATGGATTAATACAAAACCAGCATATTGAGGTGAAAAAATGATTTAAATCTATCTACAGTGCTGCTTTACATCACTGATATTTCATTCTCTCCGGCACAAACACTCCTTCTGCCAGAACATTTTAGTTTTTAATTCAGGTCTTTCCCATATGAGCAACAGAAGCTAACATGATGTCTCATCTGAAAGATTTCTTGTGGAAGTTTATTTAATTTATGCTTGTAAAAACAATCACCCAGTACAATACTTGGTTCTGTTACCATTATTATTTCTTTACTTTGTTCTAGAAGACATTTTTTACAGCATGGACACTAGACAGGCAGCATAAGAAATGTTTCCTTCATGGAAAAAAACTCAGAAGTCAACCACCACCACAAGTCTCTATGGGACTAGAAAAGAGGTTTTTTGACATCACATTTTTAGTGTTTAGTTCATGACAGCATTTCCTCAAAATATTTAATATATTCTGAGGATTTTCTTTAAAGAAGTAAACTGCAGAATGCTTGATTTTTTTTTTTTTAATTCCCATCAATCACAGGTAAAGTCATTGTACAGCTTCTTCCAGAGTATAACATTTCTATTTGCATTATGCTGGTTATCATCCACTCACATCTCTGCTATGGAAATATCAGGGTACAATTATGAGAGTTATCTTTATGCTATAACCCAGACATGCACTTAAGCAGATGTTCAATTTCATGCTTATTAGAAGTCTCATTGAAGCAATGATACTGAATTCTATTATCTGTCTACTTTGCTTTCTTACTCCTTTTACTTCCCTCTGTATTTTAACACCCAGGGCAAAATGAGCATATTTCCTACATGTGTTTTCCAAGAAATGCCTTTAGCTATCCATGTTGTAAAATTTAAGCATCGCTTTCTTCAATAGACTGTAAGTTATTATATTTAGTATAAACTGATGCCTTTTGTGCAGCATTCTGCTACGTATTCTGTGCAAATTGATAAAATATCAGACTAACATCCATTTTTAAATGCATCATTTTGGCTGCTAAATGCATGCAACACCAAAGGTTATATCCCAAAATCCATGTATATCATCCTGCTCTTGCATAGGTGGACCCAACCAGTGCTCCAGGTGTAAACAGGATTTATTTCCCATGTCAGAAGTTAATTCCCCGTTGATACAGGAATGTATTCCTGCTTTTTCAGCTCATCTCTCAGAGAAGAAATGCTGCATTGTTACAAGCCAGCAGCACCCACGGATACCCTCCTAATGGCTCCACAGAGAGCCCAGGCTTCCTGCAGGAGCATCTGGATTGCTGCTGAACGGCCATCTGTGTTTCACCAGGAACAGGATTAGAAAACTATTTGCCAGATAGAACCTTAGGAGATTTTTTTTCTTCTTTTTTCCCCTCCTGCCCCCAAAAGTAAGCCCTAACTCTTAAGAGCAGTATCTGGAAAATGGGCCTGTAATAATGACACCTGGAATTCAGGCATTTCTCAGTGTTTAAACAAATGTTCATGAACAGACTTTGGTGCATTTTTCTTCAAATTCTAATTGTGGGGTTTGGGTTTGTGGGTTTTCTGGTCAATTCCTTCTTTCTCTCCCTTCACTTGCATATGGAAATCACATCTTAAACTTGCAGGCTTTTTCAGTGCCCCTTGCTCCATTATTTAATAAAAAAATAGACCTGTCCCTAATTATTTGGAACCACTAAACAGTTTCTGAGAGGAAAGAGGCCTTCAGAGTTCTTTTTAACTGATTGGAGTGTGCCAGCACATCACACTGCAGGAGATGTTCCTCTCAGCAGATTTGGTATTTTAATATGTGATTGGTCTTGTTATAATGGGAAGAATGACAGAGACTTAACAGCCAGGACAAAATATTAGCTGACATCTGGAATAAACAGAATATCTCAGAAGATGGGCTGATCATAAAAGGATTAAATTAAAATGGACTACACATACAACTAAAAACAGAGTACAAAAAAGCATTTTCTTTGTCTTAGAGTTCAGACTTGAGGGCTGAGGGAAGAAAGGGGAAAAGAGGGAGAGAAAGAAATTGTAACTCTTGTTTTCACAATATCTTGTTTTGGCCACAACAAATATTGTATGAAATGAAAATAAGATTTAAAAAAGATAATGAAAATCTTTCTTTTTTTGAGAAGGCAGCAATGATCTAGAAGGGACAAATATCACCTGCAATTCAGAACACTGCTGAAAAGCACACATAGTTATGCCAAATAGAATTGTAAAAATTAAAATGAGGTCCAGAAAAAATGAAAAGGAAGAGCATTTTTAACATACTTGTTTAAGCCTGAGTTTCGTACCAGTTTATTAATTTGTAATAAAACAAATAAAATCATCCATTTAGATTTAGAGCACTTTGATAATGGTGGTGTTGGGGTAGACCTGGAATAAATTGTGTCAGAGGCAGGTGTGGATAAGAACAGGCTATGGCAGAGGGGAATAGCACCAAGTTCTGCTTCACAAAAGAAAATGTTCAGCTCCCCCAGATGCATGCCCAGAAAGGCAGAGCTCAGCTGGGAAATATTCTGCCAAAAAGAAGTGTGAAGAGATGACATCTTGTCTTGATAAGCCATAGATGAAGGTTTTCTCTGAGGGTTTATAGAATAGCCCTGAATGAAGCTACTGCAAATTAGTTCCTCCTAAAGAGGAAAAGGATCAGAATTAGACCTCATTGGCCTGGTCTTGAAAAGAGAAGACTAAAAAGTTAACCAAGCTCTGAATTCAGCTGAATCCAAGCCGAAGCAGTTGAGATACATGAATCTCCAGGAGGATTTGGTTCTCTTTAGGGACTGATGCTATAATTATGAGGAATCTGTAAAGTGAGGAGGGACTGGGGAAAGATGGGAAAGATAGCAATTCTCAAGAAGAATGCTTGGAACAAACTGTGATCCTGCACAGCAGGGAAGAAAATAGTTCCTCAGACAGACAAGTCTGACTTGGACATCAAGACATGAAACCATACAGCAAGAGCAGCCATCATCAGTGCCAGACTACATAAAGCAGAATATCAAGAGGAAACAGAGCTAGAGATACAAACTGGTAACAGCCTTGCTTGATGTGAGCCAGAGGGACTGGAAAATATCCAGTCCAGAAGATTGGAACAAGCTGCATATGAAGTTGTATGTACAGTAGCAAGGATGTTTAAGTAATCTATTACAATGCAGAGAGTTGCCTGTAATTAGAAATCTGCCAATGCAGTAACTTTGGAAAGGAAATGCTTTGATGACTGAAGTTTTAAGAACACATAAAACTCTGGCTCAGGCCCTAAAGGAGAAAGGGTAAAGTACAGCCAAATGTAAAAGAAAGAGTTTGATCCCAACTGACCTTGTGTATTTTCTTTCATAACATACCTGGCTTCCCAGAAGGAACAGAGAACAAAGGGATCCTCTATTGGGATTTAGGGAAGCATCTTGACTTATTGGCACATCAAAGTTACTGGTTAAGCTGAAATTTAAGAGAACAAGAGGAGGATTGTGCCCCCCATAACGTTAAAGGGAAGAGCTACTGACTGCAGGGAGCTGAGAGCTGCAGCTCCTCACGGAGCAACCTGGGGACAAATTTTGCTGAGCTCATTAATAACAGGTTATTAATGAGCATGCCAGCATCTCCACATTTGGAAATGCTATCTGCCAGGGGCCTGCAGGAAGCCGTGGATGGTCTTAAGGAAGAGAATAAAAGAAACTGCATAAAACAAAGTGAAGGGCTGTGCCTTTGGGGACCAACAAATTTGGTCATCAGCAGAGAACAATGAAGACAAGCCTGTGCATGCTACTCAATCACATGACATTATGAACCACGAGCGTGACATGTCTGAGGAGGAATTGAAAGCAATCCTAGGACCCAGCGAGAGATAAATCACAGCCAGCCATGCACAAGGAGGGCAAAAGCTGAAGGAAAAGGCTATGGCGATTTTTATGTGAAGGGGTGAAACGAGCTGGTTTGTTCAGCTTTGTGAAAAGCTGACAGGGAATGTGACTTCTTTCTCTAAATATAATAAGAGTAAAGTCAGGAGCAGAAAGCCAGAGCGTAAAAGGACAAAGCCAACACAAGAACAAAGGATGTCATGAGCATATTCAAAATAGAAATTAAAAGAAGGTATATAACCACTAGGTAATGAGGTTTGAACAGCTTTCCAAGGAAGCAAATTAGATCTGTTTCTAAGGCATCCTTTCTGAATGCAATTAAAATAGAAATTGATGTTTACTAGATTTTAATCTGCTTCCTCAGGCCTTTTTTATTTTTTTCCCTGGTGAGGCAAAAATAGGATACGGACTGTAATTGATTTAATTTCTTCTGTTTTCTTGTTTGTTTAGGAAAGATCTGATTATTTCAGCATTGGAAAAGTTTTGAGTATTTTGGAGGTTTGTCTTAACCTCAGTCACAAATATTTTGGATTAAATGTTTTGATTGTATCTCCATCAGGTCTTCATCAGAAATCAATCACAGATATTACAAATTGCATGAAGCAATTGTACAACTTAAAGTATTTCAAATGGGTGCCATGGAGATGCTACAAGATACTCTAGCTCTCCAGAATGAATGGGAAGTGTTGAGCTTTTGATCTTTCTTCAACAAACAGAAAAAATAAAATCTCAGAACCTTACCACATCCATGTTTCATTCCTTCAGATCCCAAGGCCTCAGAGCCCACCCAACACCAATATCTGAATGCCAGATTTGCCAGCTCTTTTTTCTCCTGTCCTTGTTTCTTAGACATTTAAAATATTTCCTTCTGTTTCAATAGAACCAACTGGTGAAGAACTAATAATTATCTAGGACCAAAATGAGAAATGCTGACGTTCATGCATAGATATCACAATTATTTTTTAAAACAACAAGTTTTTGCCCATCAGTCATGTGGCGCATTCTTCTATATAGAGCGAAGGAAATTACATAAGGGGTTATTGGTCACATTGCAATGTATGTACTGCTGAACCTCTTTTGCCATTCTTGCTCAATATCAATTTAATCTTTGAGACCGAGACTTCAGAGCAACATTCTAACAATGCAGACCAATTCTGCCTTGCATGATTTGCTGATGCTGTGTGCAAACCACAGTGGAAAGCCTCAGGTCAGTGGGACCTGAATTAATTGTTTTCTGCAGATTGTTAGGCCTAATCTGTTTCATCCAACACATTCAGCATGCAGAGAGCACATACCAAGTTTTCAGGGAGCCTTTCATATTCAAATCAGGTAAACATCAAGCCACATACATTCATGAACACAGCAGTAATTACCATGCTCTGAGGACATGTTGAAATGACATTATCACTTGTCAGCAGGATACCACTGGCTGCTGCCATTGACAATTCGCATTTAGCATCAATGTTAAATAGTCTGCTTATTAGTTTGTTAATGACCCGAAAAAAATCAATGATTTAAAGCACTTTAGGATATAGGATGGTACCGTATAGGTTTGGTGCATAGCCAAGAAAGCAGTGTGTGTACAATAAAATATTAATTCAAAATAATGGGTCGCTTAATAGGAATAGATTGCACCCACAATAGGTAAATGAGATGATTATGACCAGAAAAACAGAGAAAACCAATGATATAACACTAGTTAATCCAACAATAATAGAAAGAGAGATCAGCACAGTCAAGGATATTCCTTTACTAATGTAAGATTTCCATTAGACAAGAAAATATCTTACAGAACCCTGAATAGTTACTTAATTTGTCTTAAAATTGTCATAGATGGCTGGCCTCCCTCTTTCTGCGGTAGAAAAAGCTAGAAAAACAGTATTGTTAATGAAGTGAAGAGTTTTATGGAAAAAATGTCATGACAACATTCTGAAAGGAGATGGGAGTTTGGGGTCTATTTCCCACGTAATGATAAATAAAATTGGTTTGCTCTTCTCCAGTGCAATAAAAGCCTAGGAGTCTTTGAATCCACTGATTTTAAATGCCTTATTTTTAGGAAATACTACCAGATATGAAAGTAAATTTCCAATGTGTTCTGGTTACTTTGCACACACAATTTTGACTCAGACAAATGCGACAGTAAGTTTTCCACATGTATGTTGTCCTGACTCCATCTGCCTTCATAAACACACAACACATAATATCTCTCACTCTCTAATATGCTGAAGCAAAGACTATAATTATTCTTCTTTTCAAGTTCTCCCCGTTTCAAGAATTTCTTCAGTAATTTCTCTTAAATATTGGGGTTTTTTCTTTACAGGACTTTGAAAAGCACAAAACACTTCAGCTCAAAGAGAGATAATTAGCAGTTTTGGGGTCCTGGAACAAACAAGTTCCATCTGAGCTGCTTCAGGAATAACAAGGGGAAAGCTATTTATGGCCAGTGGTATTCTCTCTCCAGTGAGTAAATCATAAGCAGTTGTCATTCAAAACTAATTTATATTTTTTCTATGCATGGCCTGTTACTGCTGTGTGCATATGTATCAAGACAGAAGAAAAAAAAAAACAAAAAAAAGAAGAAAGCAAATGCTATGGATATAAGATTCCCTCCAAGTGTTTATTTTGGTGATGTCAACGTTTTCCGAAGATGACAGCCTGGAAACATCAGTAATACTTTGCAATGCTTTGACCAAGGTATTCTTTAAACTTAGATTACAACAAAAATCAGAATTCATATATCAAGTCAGTTTCTTCTGTTTTCAGCTACCTCCAGAAAGAAAAGGAAGTGTGCAGGAGGTAAAAACTATGAATTCCTCAAGCTTCATCTTGATGTATTTCATTAACCACCTCAGATATGGGAGGAGAGTGGCAGTTGCAGTTAAAACCACATTAAGCATTTATTTGATTTTTTTTTTTTAATTAAGGAAACTATACAGAAGGACCGTGAAATTATGTAGGTAGGTGTCATTTCAAATTCAAAGAAACCAAATCTCAGAAAAGAAGTATGTTGAAAGACTCAGCTCATCTGCTATTAATAAAATGCCATCTGCCATTTTATGGTGCACATATAAACAGCAACAGAGAGATGCCAAGGTAATTTAGAATTTCTAACTGCAGCTAGGCCAGACCTAATTTCATTCAAGGGATAAATGAGGAAGTCTCCCTTTGCCAACTGACAAACGTAATGATTCATGATTAATGAAATCTTTTCTACTCCACAGGCCTTTCCTTTCACATGCTTCATTGTTATCAATGGAGTGAGGGAAACTGTACTTTCAGAACTGAGCACAGCAGAGAAAACAGTACACCCTTGAATGACTTGGATCAAATTCTTTCTGAAAATCAGAGTTAGAAGTGATTAGTGAAGCAGTAGCTGTCTCTGCAGAATTCTAGCACCAATTCTAGCAGAATTCTAGTACTCAACCCAAATATAACTACAAAAGTTAAATCTGATTGGAGAAAATTGAAAATTAATATTAAAAAAAATGTTTCTGCGGTAGAATCTTTATTTTCATGGAATTTTTTTTCCTAAAAATATTTATATTTGATGGTGAGTTTTGAAGGAATAAAACCTACCATTCAGTCTTATGAATGAATTCTTACATGTGAATTCTATCTTTATTCTGTCTTTTCAGGTCAGAATATTAATGCAGTGATGAGCAATTCTAAAGAGTCAGAGTGTTTATTTCCTTAAACTCTCATTTTTTTCCCTTGAGATTGCTATCATCCATCCCTTTCTTTGCCTTCTAAGCCTTTTAACTAAACAATTTCTCATGGTTTTTTTCTGGGAGGCAGAGTATATTGAGGGACTCTTTTTACAGGTGTTTTTCAAATTTGAATTGAAAGGCTCCAAAGGGAGGTTTTCAATGCATCTAAACTTGAGGGACTCACGATATTTATGATTTGAATTTGCTCTGTTCCACTCATTTTGTGGTCAGAGAGATTCAGTCAGAGATTTCAGTCTCTTTCACCACAGATTATCATGGTGGAGAAACAGCCCATACATTGTTGTGGCTTAAGGAAACCTCTCCTCTTCAAATCTACTCCTCTGTTCTTTCAGTTCTCTTCTTTTCTCTTTTTTCACAACTGTGAATGATTTTTGCTGCAACAATTCTCTGCCTTCACTGACGTTGATTTTTATTTTCCAGTTCTCACTCATTCTTCCTAGATGGAGATGTACTTTCCCCCATATCATATATCAAGACCAGTCAGTGACATTTTAAGAAATTGCCTCTAGGTCACAGTGGATTTTCAAGACAGTTCAGTGGTAGAGCTGATGCTATTTGGTTTAAGGTCAAGAGAAGTTTATCAACAAGTCCAGTGGGTGCCCATCAGATGTAGAACTGTCCTACCACCTCATCCTTTTTTGCGATGACAGTGAGTGTCGTGACAGAGTGGGAAGTAACAGGTTTGACACTTTGAACGGTTGAAAAACCCTGGGATTTTATTTGAAGTCAGAAAAGAGCACCATATATTCATCCAAATATAACTATTAAAGTTAAATCTGATTGGGGAAATTTGAAAATTAATATTAAAAAAAAATGTTTCTGTGGTAGAAGCATTTTTTTCCTGGATTTTTTTTCCAAAAATATTTATGTTTGATGGTGAGTTTCAAGGGAATAAAAGTGGTATTCATGATAGACTCTTATTACTCTTTTAAATTAACATTTAAAAGCCAGGCACAGTAGTTTCTTGATTTTATAATGAAGCTACATAAGCAGATAAAGCCAAATCTTGCCCACTGATTGTTCCCTCAAAACCAGACCTTCCTCCCTTCAGAATCCCTGCACATAAGGAGTGGGTTAGACTCATGATTGCCTCATGTTTCTTACATTGAAAAGAGATTTTGTCTTCCATACATCATAATCTCTAACAGAATGGGAAAATATATGTGGTCACATAAAAAGATGATATTTAAATAAAAAAAAAAGAGTAGGTGTCAATAAGCTGGAACCATAAAATGGTTAGAAAGATTAGTTGTCTGTAAAAACCTGAATTATTAGAGACTAATATGGGGTATACATGCACCATTTATAGAAAGATTATGAAAGATTATATGAAATATTATTATGAAAGATTATGAAAGATTACAGAAAGATTATGTTCTAAATGAAATTTCATAGTATTCTCCTAACTTGCACTGCTTCACAAGACCAGCACCTGAGATAAGTTTAAAGTTAAGCCTGAAATTTGAGAAGTGGCTATCAGATACTGGAAGGGAAGAAAAACTGAGTCCTTTTGCAGCCTCGTACCTGTTGGAAATTTAACATTGCAGAGAACGCCATATAGTTTAGGCTGTTGGGTTAGTGGCCAAGATTTGAACTTGCAAAGATAGCTCAGATTTTGCTGCCAAAACACCAAAGCTTTTGAATAAGCAGAGTGGGTGCTGAACTCGAATAGCAGAAATTAGTTATAATAGATGGAACATAACAAGGGAGATTCAGATATTTTCTTCATAAGGGAGGTCAGATACATCAAAAGGCATATCAATGATAGAGAAATCACTTCAAGATTACTTATAAATGTTTATGTCTTGCAATTACTACATGATTAAAAGCAGAGTTGTACAGTACTCCAAATGTACAATTGCTATTGACCTGATTGTGATTTTTTTCTTGAGCAACATAAACCTCAAAAGTGAAAAGATTATAAACATAAACATTAGAGACACTTGCATGTCAAGTTCATTTTTCATGTGTCTGTGATCATCTATTCCAAATCATACAGCCAGAACGGCAAGAGAAATCAGGTCAGCAAGTGAGCATCCCCTGAAAGGATATCTTGGGCTTTTATGTAAGGAATATTTTCACAATCATCTTTAGACAGAAGTAAATTTGCTTTGTTCTCAGACTAGAAAAAATCCTCATAAAGGTTTAGTTGTTAAGTTAGAACACCCAAGGTTTCAGCATTTTCATTGGAAAAGACACAGAGTAACAATTTTCTTAATACTGCTTTGCATGACCACTTCATGACAGCATTTCTATGATATAAGAGGCCTGTAAACGCTGTTTACTTCATAATCTAATTTTAATGGCTTCTTTGGATCAAGTAGAAACTCAGAAGATAGAAGAATCAAAACCAACACAATAGCTGAAAAATAATTACACCAAGAGACAGTGCTAATTTTAATCTGTAAGGTCATATGCAAAACCAGTAGTACTTATGGGACAGCTATTTTCATTAAGGCCAAATTTTATTTTCCACCACATAAAAATGTAAAAGCAATGAAAAGACAACCTATGTCTCAGAGAAGAAAGAATTGCTTAATTTCCTTTTATTTGACCTATTTATGAGAAGTGGAAGGATAAACTCGTATGCCTTGTAAATCATCTTGTGCACCGAACATTAAATGTTTAAGAGAAACTAAAAGAAGTGATGAATTAACATGGACAGCAAAACAAGGTTCTATAAAATTTTTTTTGGAAAAAAACCCAAACCATGGTAGTATCATTGTAATTAATACTGCAGTGGTCTGATTCTGTAAAGTTATCATCAATTGCCAGGAAAGATAAATAAATTAGGCAACTCATCAGCTGTGTCCATCTGCAAAGGTTCAGTGTTATCACCTATTTCTTCTGAGCAAATTTATAGTTAATTGGGATGGTAACCCATTTGAAAATACAACACAATTGAAGGAATATGAAGAAACCTGGAACACATCGTTAATTCATTAATAATCATAGCTGAGAATATACCATCTGAATGGCAGGTATTTACTTCAAATTAAAGAATGGAACTTCCGTGCCACTAAATAATAATAGTCTTGTGCCATAGTCAAAATAAAACCATTTCAATATCAAGGCATAGGAGCTACTCTGAAGAGCTTAATTGCTGGAATATTTCCAACACAGCTGTTCATTCCAAGGAGCCTTGAAACTGTTAACACTTATCTAAACAGGAAAACACCATGAAATAAAACTTTATTTACAAACTCACACTGCTGCAAAAGTGAACCCTCCTTAAACTTTCAGGTTTTGGCACTATTTCTCTTGAATATTTGGCAGAGCTCATTACATCAATGTGCAGTCCTGGGATTGTTGTTTCTCCTCATTTCAGCAAAAAGAGCCCAAAACTTCAAAGGGAAATGATTGCAAACAGTCTGCAAACTTCTGCCTACAGGAGACCTAGAGGGAATAAATCTCCTACCCAAGTCTCTGTCATCTCAGTTTAAAGTACATTCGTGGAAATCCTGACAAGGATTCCAGCAGGACCAAGGCCACAAAAAATAAAGGTGCAGATATTCATCTTGAAACACTCTGAAATAAGTTGGGACGTGGCTATTTATTTAGTCCTGTGCAGGTTTCTGGCCAGCCTTAGCACAGGTCTGCCAGGAATATGCTGGAATTGGAGCAATTCGAAAGACGGGGTAGGTAATACCCAAGAGGCCCAGGAAATTAGAACAGATTTGTCCTCTCATTTATGCTGGGCTAATATGGGAAATCAGATCCAAGAGGTGCCTTCAGCAGCCATGCAATCTCCCTTCCCTGAGATTTTAATTTCTGAAGGCAGAGGACAAATATGTCATCCTTCTTTCTGTCTAATCTATTCTCATGCAAATGGCATGGAGTGCTTTCCTCCTAATTACCCACCTTCTTGCCAAAGCTGTCAAAAAAAAAGAAAAGCTAACTTTTTGGATTTATTTTATTAAACTTTTAATATTCAAATTTATGGGAGTCTTCAAGCCTAAATCCTCATTAGAGCTTATCAAATAATTAATGCTCCAGAAATTAACTAACTGAAACAACATGCACAACCCTCATCCAATTAAACAGATGGATAATCCAGAGTGGAAAAAAACCCCAAACCCACAACAAAAAAAAAAACAGCTAGAACCCCTTTGCTGCATCCATGAAGGAAAAGCATAAAAACATAATGTACAAAATATCTTTTCGATTCAAATATTAAGTCCATGAAAGTCAACTCTCTGCTTAAGTGCCCTGCATATGAGAGGATGTGGGTGATAGTCCCACTTCCAGTGAAATGTCCCATGCAGATTTACAAAGCTTTTATCCCTTGAGGAAACAGTTCAAAATATCCATCCTCAGTTGGGTTTTTTTCCCCTTAATTTGTTGTTTTAGAAATACGTGCTTCACCAGTTCCAAACAAGCCATTGAAACACATCCAGTAACTTAAAATTCCCTTTAGGCATCACAATATGCCTAACTAATAAAACTCATCAACTTTCCGCACCGAATCAAAATCCTGAATTTTTTAAAAAAAAATTTAGTCTCAAGGTGGTGAATATGAACAGTCAGTAAACCTCAAAAGCATTGAAAAGTCCCTCCTGCCCACTCGGGAAGCCCCATGCTGTGGAGGCCCTGAAAAATGGCAGAAATCCAGAAAGACTTGGGGAATTTTTGTCTGGGAAGATGGTATGGGAAGTTCACTCTAAGGTGTTCAGACTTTGAAAACTCAGGCTATTTAACTCCTCATCAGACAGGCTCTCTGAAGTTCAGTTGGCTGGAGCATGAGTTTATTGCAGGTTTCATTTCTCTACAACACAATTTAGACATAAAGATGCATTACAAAAAGTCCTTACAGTCCCACCAGTGGCCCTGTTCTATCTGAGGCTTCCCTTTTGTCCATATAAACAGCTGATGAAGTGATCACAATCTACCCTAAGCCCAGGAGAAAGACCAAACAGAATGTGGGTTTTGGCTGTCTTCCACCTAGTCACTGACAAGAAAAGACTTGAAGGAGAATAATCTTACTATTCTGGCAAGAAACATCTTTTTTACCATTAAACATTTCTGGCTGATTTTCCAAGGGGAAAAAAAAATCTAAAAAAAATTGAAAAAGAAGTGCATATAAAATTAGATTACCTGGAGACAGGTCTAATTTCTATAAAACCGTAAGAAGTTTTTATGTGACTGTTTAATCTTTTAACAGCTGCTTCTTTAAGTACTCATTTGCACTAAATATATCACATGTCACCATACTTATGATCTTCCTGAAACAAAAGAACATCTTCCAAAATGACTAGAGCTAGCAATATTAAAGCAGCACCTACTGGCATCATTATATTTAAGTATCTGAAATAGACATTACTGTCAGCAGAAATTTTTTAAACCTTTCCCCCTTCTTTTCCTTACAAGAGGTTATTAGAGTTACTTCAGTGTCCTATGTCCTGTGATAAAATGCTGGAAATGAACTCTTAAAATTGGCAATAAATACCTATATAGCCCCTGAATTTGAGTTTCTCAGATCATTTATGCACCTCAAAAATTTGTGTTCAAAGCACATTCTACTGACTACCTCGAAATTCTTAGCAGACTGCTGACACTGTTGTTCAAGTTTCCTGGAAAGAGTAGAAAAGGCTAGTGAGAGATTCACCCAGGAACACAGGTTAATCTCCCTACCCACATTAACTGGGGGTTTCTACTGCATGGGCTTTTGTCCTTAAATATATGGATTGATGTGGAAACCAGCAGTAAGCTCTAAATTCTCCAGCTTCTGTCTACAGTTGGTGGTGGTGGTGTGGTGCCGTAATGTTGGCATTTTTTATGAACAGCAAAATCAACCTGGGCACACAATTAAGGAATAAAATCCTAGGTTGTTTGGGAAAGATGGCATTTCAGGGGCACTGTCAACCAGGTCAAAGTGAAGTTTCTGTAGGAATGCTACTTTTCCTTTGTACTATTCTCAGTTTCCTGAAGCTGTCAAGTCCTGCAACCGAAGCTGTACCTATTAAATTCCTTATTTTTTCAAATTGAACTGCTCTATTCCATCATAGAAAGATTATTCCCTCTATTTAAATAATTAAAAGAGTCACTACTGCTCGAGATGCAAATAAGAGGCATCAGAGCTGAGCTAGAAAGTATTTTATGTGCATTTGTCTCAACCCTCTGACATGATGTTTCCATTTCCATGCCCTGTCATACATCTAAAAAGTTGCTTGTGTTGCTCAGAGCATCCTTGGTTTGATCATAATCCTACTGTCATGTAAAGATATGTGACCTCACCCCAAAAATATGAGTATAGAGCCTCCTTTAAAAGGAGGGAGAAAAGCTTCTGCCCACAGGTATTTCCACTTCCCCTATATTGTACTCCAGAGGCCACAAGTATGTGAGATAAACTGGTTGCTCTGAAGAGGTGAGGCCTTTATTTTGGGGACTGAGTTTAAAAAGCACAGGATGGTGTATTTCAGAAGCCAGGTGATGTGAAGCAGTGAAACCTGAGTGGCTTGCTGAGCATCCCTGTACTGGGGGAATGGGCACTGCTATAAAATACATCTGTCTCTGTTTACACATAAAATACATTAAAATCTTTAAATATCTTAATAGCTTGAAATATGAAAATATAGGGGGCTACGCTGTGTGTGTTGAATGTGTTTCAAATACAGCAGCTTTGGAAAGGTTTAGGAAATCAGAAGAGTTTTGAAGCCTAGATACATCCTTTTTACACTGACACCAGCTAAAACACAAATATATAATACAAAAAAAGTAGGATAGTCATATTCCCCCCACCTGCAGAATCCCAAATTAATCAGGTGCTTTTCTAGGCTGCTCAGAAACCTCCTGTAACTTTCACAACCTGCAGCTCCATGTGTGAGATACATTAAGCTTCTCCTTCCCTTTCAGTTCTCAGGCTCAACAATACTCAGCAGGCAGCAGCAGTATATTTAGCAAGAGATCTTATCCATCACTGCTGAAAAAGTAGCTAGTATTGACTGATGAATGGAAGATAAATCACAAGAGCTCTGTCCATTCAGGCAGGGCTGAGCGACTCTGGCAGAACCCTGCATGAAAGCTCATTTTGTGCCTGCCTGTACAATATGTCGTTTGTAGAGAGCATTGTTCTCCAATGATATCAGTCCCTTCTCGGTGTGCAGCCCTCTCCCTTTATTCCCTTCAACAAAGGTGTCCAGTTCATGAAACAGAAAACCCTCAAAGTGAAAAAATGTTATGATGACCTAAAATTCAAGTTCAGATGTAGTCTGCCTTTCTTGTTTCCCACAAACTAAACCAAGTGCAGCCATTTCTCCTCTCTGATGGGAGGAACAAAAAAGGGCAAAGGGACAAGAGCTGGAGGAAGAAGGATCCAGGAGGTGGGCTAAAAGCATTTCATGGGATAGTAACCTGCCATCTACTTAGTATTACCAATCCCAACAATATATTCCTTGAAATGCCCAAACCCCAGTAATGCTAACTGATAATGACAACTCCAAGTATCGCATGATTTGATGAGCACAAAAGGAAATGTTCTTTTTGTTCCCTCTGCATAATATTACATATCCTGATTCAAAACAACAAGACAAATCTTTCTGGTAGCCAGGAAAGATGAACCCTGGAGAATCAAGACTTCCATTCCTAAACAATTCCTAGTCAGAAAACTATTAAAAAAATTACATAGCCTGCCCCTGCTCAAATTTTAACAACAGGTACTTAAGGGGAGCAAATAAGAAGTGGGTGTTTACCTCACCAACACCAACGAAACAGCTCTAGAAGTCTGCTTAGCTGAAGGTTTTATTGTTCACTTCTATGAATGCAACAAAGCCCAAGGCTGCCAAAGCAGGATTACACAGTGTTTCGGGTTGTTGTCACAGACACTGGGCTGAGAGGTAGCAGAGAGGTGGCAATCCCCTATGTCCCCACAGCCCTCAGCTGATGGCTGAGGGTTGCTTTGCTGGCACAGAGAGCCAAGCTAGGCAACAAGGCAGAAGTGTGGACTAGGTGACTTCTAATTGGGAATGCATTGTGCCACAGATGTCAAAGGGGAAGAAAACTGCCTTTGAAACTGGCGGTGCTCAACATCACAGGATCGCCAGTTAAGCAAAACCCTCTCAAAAATAGTTTTACCTGCTGTATTCAGCCTCCTGTCAAAACAATTTTTTACACACAACTAACCTAAACCCAAACATGCCTTTTCTGATGAAGCTCTTTCCTTGCCAGAGTCCTAGTGATTGCAGGCAGCACTCCTGTGTATGCCTGAGCTAATATAATTAACATCAAGTATGCTGTGAAGTCAGAACCTGCAAAGAGACTGCAAGCTCAAGAACTGAGTCAAATTCAGAAACACAGGAGCTGTTTGAGCTCAGTCATTCCAATATTCTCCACTTTGAAAAGAAAGAGCACAGAGCTATCCTTAATTCAGCAGTTTCACAGGGCTCCTTTCCATGGTGGGCCATCAATCACAACATCCAAAACCAAAGCATACTTTCACTAGTTTGGTGTTTGCAATCTTTCACAGCAACTTCATAAAAGCAAGAAAATTGACAGATATGAGAGATGTCTCCTTCAGAAGGTAGTTTCTTTGCTTTTGCTTGAAGTCCTCAAATATAACTCACTAAAGGATCTTTAAGTCATAGGCACTAGTTAGGGAAAGTGTACATTAGTCACATTATACATTAAATACTAATATACAATAAATACTAATAATACTGGATCAAAATATTCATCTTCATTTTCTGTCACCAAAACTATAGTGCTGCTGAAGACTAACTTTGCAGGTAACTTCGCTGATGGATATTTAGATAATTTGGCGTAAACAGCTCCATTACAAAAATTATGAAGACCCCACACATCCCTACAGTGAACTCCTTCTATGTGCTAAGGTCACTTTTTCACTAACAAGATGAGAGTGCTCCATAAACAAGATTCAGTTCATAAAGGAAATCATTATGTATTTGTTTCTATTTATGAGAACAAAAGTTTTAGCTGTATCTCTAGGAGCCATCGTGAGTTGGTGTTCATAGCATGATTATGAAAAAGCCTTAGTATGGACAAGAAAATCCAAATACAGTTGACACACTGAAGAATAAAAGCATTGCAAAGGAGAAGATGAAAACAAGGTGGTCTCACTATAACAGAAGTTTAGACTTCTCAGAAAAGCCCCCATCTGAGACCTCAGTGTCCACCAGCCAAGTTAAATCCCCGCTGTCACTCAGAAGATGGGCTCCAACCAGCAGCTACTCACCAGGGTTGTGGTTCACTCTCTCTTTGGTCACATTACACAGACAGCCCTCCCAGAACAGGAAATGATTACTCCACTGGCTAACTCCACAGCTTAATGCCTTCAATGAAAAATAAAACCAAACCCACAAAACCCAGAACCATTAGCTAGAATGTTATATTAGAGCACATTTTTTACTTCAAGATGCTCATGTGGTGAAAATTCTGAGAGATAATTCTTCTACCCTTAGCTTGTTCCTAAGGATACATGAGGCTTCATTGAATTAATTTGAGGGGTATCTGAATAATATATTTATCTATGACAGAAATATCTCTGTGTTAGAAGGAAGGTTAAGTAACTAGCTCCACTGTACAATTAAATTCCAATTGTTGTTGCCTGGCAGCTCTACATTGATTCTAGGCCATTCAAATTTATGTAGTCCTGGACAACTCTAAAAGCTTCATCAAAAAGTGAAAATTAATGTATTCAGCTAGTGACCAACTATTGTTAGCCTGCACATTAGGGTGTGTGGATGGAAAGGAGATTAATTAGCTTTTGCATGAAGAAAACAAAAGAGGGAAAGGCCATGGATATTTTCTACCCAGACTTCAGTAAAGCATTTGACACTGTCTCCCACAGAATCCTCCTAGAGAAACTGGCTGCTCATGGCTTGGACAGATGTATATTTTATGGGGGAAAAGCTGGCTGGATGGCCAGGCCCAGAGAGTGGTGGTGAGTGGAGCTAAATGCTGCTGCAGCCACTCACTGGTTGGGTTCCCCAGGGCTCAGGGGATTGGGGCCAGTCCTGTTTGATATCTATACTGATGATTTGGATGAGGAAATCGAGTGTGTCCTCAGCAAATTCACAGATCACACCAAGCTGGGTGCAAGTGTTGATCTGCTTTAGGGTAGGAAGGCTCTGCAGACGGATCTGGATAATCACAATATGCACTCTAGTAGGACATAAAGATCTAAAAAAACTGTATAATCTGTCCCAGGGTTAGCTCAATGCAAAGTTAACTCAGAGCATAAATACAAGTGTCAAACCCCACATCAGTATGCTGCACCAGCCCGCAATGAACACACAGGCATTCCTTGACTTGGGATATCAGCAGGGATTACTTAATCTACAGCTGTACCAAAAGAAGCTACAGTCATATTACTTCTCCCTTCAATTAGCATCAGGGAAAATGCTGGTTTAGTTCAAGTAAACTTGATTTTTTTTTTTTTTTTTCCCAAGTGAACTGCTAGGGAAGGCATAGTTTGGTGGGCTTAGGGCCACAGGAGAAAGTACAGGAACCTTGTTAACTTCTCAGGCAGGGACACAAATAAAATAGCAATATGAATTGAGAGAAAGATATTGAGCTAAGAGTTAGAAGAGTTTATATCCACACCCAACCACAGCTTCATTCAAATGACCTTGAGAAGTGATTTCTCCTCTGTGCATCTGGCTCCTCATCTGCATAAGCAAACAACGATGCTGACTCCACTTCACAATGTACTGGGAGATCAAGGCATTATTGGAAACCAATTTAACGTCTGTACCCAGGTGACATAGCTCAGCTGGAATGAAATTTCCTCACGGAAGCAACTAAATTTACAGACTAAATTTACAGACTTTAAATTTAAATCTAATTAGATGACAAAACTGATTCCTCTTCTCCTAAAGTTTGAGGTGAATAAATTAAAAAGTAGCAGCTGGTCAGGATGAGCTTTAGTCACACTTTTAGAAAAGGGAAGTTTTTAGAAATGTTATGGAAAAGATCAGCAGCTGTATTCACAGTCACTTTGAATGTATCACACTAACTAGATCATCAACAATTTCCTTTGGCTTTTTAAACACAAGACAGGCAGAAATAACCTTATTTACATAATTACAATTATACACAGTAATGAGATTCCATCTTCGAGCTATAACAGCTTCCCCAAACACAAAGGAAAAGAGCAGATCTGCAGATCTAATCCTTAAAAGAAAACATTCTACAAAATAACAGTTAATGTTGCTGTAAGTACTGTAAGATTTAGAAACCTATCCAAATGCTATATAAATACAAACATTCTATTTATTCCCCATGCTAATAATTCAGACATCTATTATTTTGCTGAAATCCTCTAACGGAGCATAATTTGCCTTTTTATTTAAGCAAATACCCTGCAATCTACAATTTTCTTTCCCTAATCTATGCCAATGCATCTTTGTAAAGATGCATGAGGGTGCCTGAATTCATCCAAGGTGCTTGCTGATGAAGTGAACATAGCCTCACAAATTCATAAAGACTATGGGGACTGAAAGTTTCACCGTGCTTTTGCAGCAAAAAACCAAAATTCCTACACTCAGCTTCCTCTCTTTGGTCCAGAAAGGGTCTGTAAGTACAATTCTGTGATGCCAAAGTCTCAAAGTTTCTGAAATTCAAACCTAAAAATCTTGAAAAGATTGACTACAAACAATCTTCTTAAAAAATGAACAAGGAAACAAACACACCCATCCTTAAACCAATCAGTATTTTTTTTTAAGCAATAAGATATGTTATTCAAGGGTTTACTGCACATTAAAGGTTGTTTTCAGCAAGTTTTAGCTGTGAATTTTCACACTGTGAGTTCTCAGTTATTGATTCTGTTTTGTGCTACCCAAACGTGTAACAGGTATTGAAAGATGTCATCTCCCTGATTGGAGATTGTCACAACAGAAGGAGAGAAGATGGGAATAACGAGCAAATGACAAAGATAAACTTTATAGGTGTACGGAAGGATTGGGTTGGAAAGGAGCTCTGGAGGACTTCTAGCCCCACCTCCTGCTCAAGCAGAACCAATTTCAAAGTTAGGTCAGGAAGCTCAGTGTTCAATGTAACCAAGACATTGACTTCTACAAGGACAGAGATTCTTCAGCCTCTCTGAGCTTATTTCAGGGCTTTACCTTACTCGTAGCAAAGAATTATTTTCTCCTTTTTTTTTTTCTCAGCTGGAGTTTCCCTTGTGGCAGTCTGTAACTACTGTTCCTTGCAGTCTTGACTTGCATCTCATACATATCCTCTACTACTGTACTTTTTAACCTGTTGCTGGAATTAACTGAACCTCACTAAGCTCTGCAGTGGAAGTGGACCTCTAGAAAAACCAGACATAACGCAGATGAGCTGATCTTAGTGCAAAGATGCTTCTACCTACGCCATTCTTCACTGGCAAGAGCATGGGGAAAAATACTTACAGCCCACTGCTGTTAAGAAATGAGGGATACTGAGGTTAAGAGGAATTAAGTCCCATTTCTAGATAGTCTTCTTTAAATACATAGCCAGCCTGGAAACATTTCCCTTGAATTTGAGGAAATGATTTTAAATACTGTAGGTAAATTGCAGAGGAGATTTGTGTGCTTCTATTTTTTTTTTTTTAAATATATTTGCAAGACAAATAATTTTACATAAACAAAGCAATGCCCTTGAGGAGAACAAGGAGATCCCCATATGGAACCTACATACAGGAAGGTCTGAAAAGGGTTTCAATTGATTCAAAGTATTTTTTTGAAGAGTAAAGACAGTTGTGTTTTCAGAAAACTTAGAACAATAAAATTAACATAGCAGCATTAAAAGACAGATTGTCACTTATCTCCAGAAGAAGATGGAGTAAGTAAAGCCAAGTTTGGTTTAAACAGGAGAACATGAATGACACGAAATATTTTTCCATTTAAAATCACTTCAGATTAGAGCATCTGGCATTACACACACCAGAAAGGACCTAAAATATTACAGCTCTATTTTCTATTTTAATGGATAATTGGTAACACTAGATTACAGGATTTGCAGGTTCCAAGTGCTGTATTTTCATAGGGAAGAGCCTCCTTTCTTTCAGGCTTAATAAGCTTGGCCTATATCAGCTTTTCTCACATCAGTCCAAGTGTCACATTTGGGTTGGGGGAAGCTTGTTAGCAGTAATTACCAGCAGTAGGTTCTATTATTTGCCAAAGTAATTTTCCCTGCTAAGTACCACCAAAACTGCCTCAAGCCTTTAATTTTTTTTGCCTTCCCCCGCTTCCTTTTAAGCGGGTGCATTTTCCCATGATACTGCCGTGCCCGGAGCGGCCGGGGCAGGGGCAAGGCGCCGGGTATCAATGTGATCCTGAGAGATGGGGTCAGCCCCAGCGAAAGCCCTTCACAAACAGACCCTGAACCCTATTACAGATGCAAATCCACTCTCTGAGTGAGGATTGTTTGGCGGGATAATGGAGCCTGAGGAATTCCTGGGCAGCCCGCTTTTCAGCGCCCGGGCTTTTGTCCACGCCTTAGCAAATTTCTGCAGCCTGTTTAAACCCCAGCCATTGTCCCCATGGCTTCATTGATTTCTCTCCCTGCCACCAGCTCACAATGGGCTGATATGAACATCTTTGTTACTGCTTTTGTACTGTATATCAGAGTAATGTTTCAGCAGATTGAGGCCTAGCAGGAAGAATTAAACCTGTACTACACAGAGCATGATGAATTGCCGGATTTACATATCATTTCAGGGGGTATTTCTGGTGGTTCTCTCTGAATGGTGTTGTGTCTCGAAGGATGTAGTCAAGGGATGAAGTGACAGAAAAGGAAGTGATTTAGATATTCACTGACAGCTTAATACAAGATGGGGACAAATTGTGCTGATTCTCCCACTGCATCCTTCCATGGTGTTAAAGAGATAGGCGGAGGTGGCTGCACCCAGATCCTGTGGAAATGCCGTGTCAGGCTGTGCTCCGTGGCCAGGAGAAAGAAGGGTGCAGGAGATTTAACTTATTCAATAGGAGCTTGCTCTGAAACATCCTAAAGGTGCCAGGGCACACTACCCTGGTGTTTTGATCCTACTGTTCTTGGCCAAAAGATAAACTGCTGATTGAGTCAGGTCTTGACATTACACAGGCAACATATTTCCAGGTCCTGACATGCTGTGCAGCACACTTCTGAAGAAATAGCTGTGCTCAATGTGAAACTGCACGACTTGAATAGCCCTAATACCACTCAACATCTTCTGCAGCTTTAAAGCCTCCTCACAGCTTTAGGTGTTGTTCTTTTCCAAAATTTACTTCACATCCTAAAGCCAAAAATCTTTGTTCCTATTTCCATACTTCTATCAATTACATTTTGAAATAATATCTTAAGGGTTTTTTTTTTTTTAGTTTGTCTGCACAAATCACTATCATTCTAAATCTGTGTTGTTTATAATGGACTTAAGAATACTTCTTAGCAGAAGTAAACTCTGCTGTTTAAACTCATAAGGCTTGACAGTGTTTACATAGTTTACAAATGTGAACTGCAATCCACATATGGATCATATTTTCTGTAATTGGCACTAAAACGATGCAATGAGAGGAGATAAGTAAGTAAGTCTGTAAAATGGTGGAGGTAACAGTAGAAACAATAAGCAGTAATTTCAAAGTTTTCAAATCAGAAGAAAATTTATATTGACGTTAAATCAAAACAAAAAAAAAAATACATGTGATGCAAGTTCTTTCCCAAAAAGGGTACTTCTGAATCTTACCCTCAAAAGTTAGTCATATAATCTTTCCCTTCCTATCATGCAAAGTACCCCAAATTGAGACACAGTGCATAGATTTGGGGGGAAAAATTCAATTACAAAGACCAAAACAAGGAGATTTTAAAGCAGCTCTAACACTATTTCTTAATCATGGGCATTTCTTTGTGTTAGAAATTAATATTTTCAAAGAGTTTTGAAAACTCTTTTTTCATTTCTTTTGTTCATTTCTGCCCTCAGCATCTGGTAATTAGCAGATAGATGAAGCAGATCACATGAACTAGAACAATCATCTGTTGGAACGAGTCCAGGGGAGAGTCACTAAGTTGGTCACAAGGCTGAAACACCTCTCCTATTAAGAAAGGCCGAGAGAGTTGTTCAGTCCAAGAAGAAAAGGCTCTGGGGAGACCCTGGACAGCATCCCAGTGCCTAAAGGGGGCTACAGGAGAGCTGGAGAGAGGCTTTTCACAAGGGCAGGGACTGACAGGACAAGAAGGAATGGCCTTAAACTGAAGGTTTAGATTAGGTATTAGGAAGAAAATCTTTATTCTAAGTATGGTGAGGCACTGGAAGAAGTTTCCCTGAGATACTGTGGACTCTGCATCCCTGGAAGTGTTTCAGACCAGGCCAGATGGGGCTCTGGGTAACCTGGTCTAGTATAAGGATCTCTACCCACAGCAGAGGGCTTGGAATGAGATGATCTTTAAGGTACATTTCAACCCAACCCCTTCTATGATTCCAGGAAAACACTTGATCCCTTACAGATGCAGGTATTTACCTAATAGGTAAAGAAAATGGCAGCATTCAGAAATGTCAGTGACCACTGCCAAGAGTCACCTAGAAAGCAAAGATGTGCATTTGAAATGTTATTGCAGCAGTACAGGACTTGCTGCAGACAGTAAGGGAATCAGGTGTGAAAGAAACAAGTGATAGGCACTATGAATTGTTTTCATGGATATGCTTGAATAAATGCTGAAATGTTGTTATTTCTCTCTATGAGGGTCAGAGCTCCATGCAGAACAGACCCCAGCAGGAGTACTTACTACAGTTTTTTCCTTATCAAGCAGTAGCCTCATGTTAGATGGACCATTTCTACCACAAAAAACTTTGAGCAGAAAATCCAGCACCCTTTGGCAATTGCTTACAAGGTCAGATATTCTTTCTGCCCCGATTCCTTTCAAAGAGACACTTCACCATGAAATCTGGATTTCTAGCTAGGTACCTACTGATTAATTAATTTCTAGTCATTCTTGCAAACTCTGCAGACACGTGCAACCTCTCTTCTCAATTGGAACAGAAAGAGCATTGCTGAGAGGATTTTTTTACAGCAGGTAGATATCAAAGCTGGCTACTGCAGTACAAGCAAGGCTGGCAAGGCAAGGTGGCTCAATACCCATTAAATAAGGCATCAGCCATAATTATTTGACTCCCTTCTCTTGAACATCTTAGTCCAGTTTCTTTACAGTTATTACATGCAGTAGGCAGTGCAAATTCAAAAACTACACTGAAAAATAAATTGGATTATGCAAACAGGTTTTCTTTCGCCACATTACTTTCATGTTTTTCTGAACTATATGGAACATATAAAATCGAAAGCAGGAACTCCTACCAAGGACATTTTAAAATGGTTTTACACGTAACTTTGGCAAACAGATGAAGTGAGAAGCTGGATAAGTCTTTACATAGAACAGGGCTGGTTCAGGCAGTTGTTCTTCATTAATGTTGCATTTTGTTTTGCTTGAACAATGCAAAACCTTCACGGTGGTTTTTTCTTTTTTTTTTTTTTTTTTTGAGAGCAGGCATCAGTCACCCATAATTGAATTGAAACAAAAAGCATCCACCCACCCACCCCACCCCCTAAAATTGCAAGCTTGGTTCATTCCCCATCTTACTGGCAGAAGTACCTGGCAAACAAGCTCACAAACAAATTCCGTTACACTTGTCAAAGAGGCTAGTGCTGGATGTGCTCTTTGTGAAAGACAATCTCAAGTAATTTTCAGAGTGCTTTTATATTTATTTACTTAGGCAAATAATTATTCTAATGAAACAGAGTTTATTACTCCATTGTGCCATTAATATTTCTCTGATCTAATCATAAGCTCTTAAACAACCTCTCTCACCAAGAAAGTCAACAGTCAGCATGTTTCCTATTCTTAACAAGACCTACTCACTGAAAACTAAGTCACCTGATTACCTTTGACAGTTTAATTTCTAAATATGAGACCTACTTGTTCCAGGTAGCCTAATTCAATTTACTTTTGTTTTTTAACATATTCCTGATACCTTGTTAATGCTACCAAATTGTGATTATATAGACCCCCCTATAAAATAGCTACACCTCCCTTCTTAGCCCATTTTTACACCTGCTATTATCACCCCAGCCCTGTGCATCCTTTTTCCCCTACTTGCTCCAAAATGTTCTCTATTAACACTATCTCCAGCATTGCAGGCTTTCGCAAAGTCAGTCCTGCTCAGCTTTATGCCGAAGCTGTAGCACATTCTCCAAGGAATCTGGAATCCACATCTATTTAATTCCCAGAAATATATTAGAACTAAAAATTGTACTCTTTTAAGTCACTTGAAGACAAAGCAAAATTTGTCTCACAAACAATTACTATTTCTTTTCAAATTATGTTAAAAGGGTATTCATCTGTTCCTTACAGAAAGGAAGGACAGAATTACAGGCAAGTCCATTAAACAGAAAAAAACCTCAGCAAACCAGAATACTTTGGCAATGTGCAATTTGGTAAACTGATATTGACTTAAACCACACAGAAACTCTTTTGTGACAGAATTTATTGAATAACCTGACAAGCCTGCAGGTGTACCGACATCTGTCAAATGCAGGCTCCCAAATTCTGATCTAGATTTTGTTTCTGTGCCTGGAGACCTGAAGCCTCTGACTTTTGAAGGAAAAAAGGTGAAGTAAAGAAAAGCTGAGCAAAATGGGTAATTCCAACACTAACAGCTACACAGCTCAACTTTTTGTACTTCTGGTGCTGAACTCAGAAAAACAAACCCTGGCACTTAGAAATTTCTGGACTTCATGAACAAAGGACCATCTCCTCTTCTTTAGCAGGACCAGTCATCTCCAAGGCAGATAGGAAGTATCCTTAATATCCCCCTGTTTTTTGAGCTAATACCATGGAGACCATTATTCATGGGCATTCATTTAGGTTTTTTCTATGGTGGTTTTTTTGGGGTTTTTAACTGCTCCCTCTTTATGCTTGGTTGTCAATTTGTAATCTTGGGGATTTCAGTGTTATACAAACCAAAGCCAGGAGAACTTAATTTCACTCTGAATACCACAACAGCTTTGCTTAAGGTGCAGCCTTTTCCAGAGATTCCCAGAGAAGTGACAGCCACACGCACACACACAAAATGACAAAATATGCATCGAGGGGCAGGGAGGGATGACAGAAACCCTTTTTTCCATAATTCATCCCTTAAATGGATCCCCTTAATTACATCAGCACTTTAGACAAAGACAAACTTGGTCTCTGAAATCTCTCCTAGTTTATTGTTCAGCCTACTCTTACAGGCTATCAGCTGCTACCCTAATCAACTTTTATTTCCCATCACCACTGCCCACCTGGAAAACACATTCGTGCTTTCACTCACTCTTTGGATGATTAGAACACTTTTCCAAACTTTCAGCCTCCATTTGCTCACAATCATGGGAGGCATTGTTTTAAGTATCACAAGACACCATATAACTGCAGGACAATAAAAAAGAAGTATTTAAAAAAAAACCTGAAAAAGTGAAACAAAACAAAGTGCAGACCACATTTTTGTCACTTAGAAACACTAGACACTTCCTTTTAAAAACACATGCGTAAACAAAACTTCTGCTGAGATTCTGTAATGAGTCAGGGATCTGCCTTCCTTGCCTTGGGAGGATGAAGAAATCGTAGGTGGATCAAGCCAGGTGTGATGCATAGCAGGCCAGGAAAATCTGGGGGATGGACAGTTCTGCAGATGTGAACCTTTGTACCCCTGTACATTTTCATTGTTTAGTTATTAAGCAGTTCTCACTTCCTATTCCTCAGAGAAACTCAGGTTTGGAGTGGTTTGTTACTACCCAATATTAGCTCCTGATGGATCCTGTTGTCGCTCATGAAAAAGAGTAATTCTCAGCTCTCCATTTATATTCCTGCTTCTCTCAATATTTGAAAGAAGTTCCTATTCTTTATTCTGTCTTAAAAGGTCATTCTCCAGAACACTCCATTTCTCAAATGCTGTTCAAGGTGAAAATGCAGTGTTAGGAGCACTTCCAGATCTGGCATGGCAAGTTAAACCATCTTAGAGGTCTAACCTAGGGTTAGTCCCTTAGGGCAGGGACAAGTCCCTTGCTCCAAAAGTAGACATACAACTCAAAATGCCTTTACTCCAGAATTTTCTTCCCTTGTCTGTCCTGCCCAATCTTTTACCTTATGCCTCCACACACAAATTATCACCTGAACGAGCTTGAAGCATACAGGCTGCTGATATTGAGCATTTAATTTAAAATAAACAGAAATAGTGGGAGCAAAATAGCTGACAGTAGGGAGTGTGTGTCTTTCCTCCATTCCTCCATGCTTTCAAGTTACAAGCCTTTTTCTCAAAGCACTCTTTAAAAGTTTCGTTTTGAATTTCAGCAGATATTGGAAGCTTAAGAGTGGGGCTTCTGAAAAACATGTAAACTAATTATTGATTTTCCCCCTTAAGACAACAAGCTCATTCAAAGGAAAAGAGATAATCCTCTTAATGTTTTGCTCTAAGAACCTCTAGGAACACAGATAAAATAACTTTATAAATAGGTATCCATTGAGAATTTACTTGCATTTCAGTGTAACAGGGCCTGATGGAGGGTCTGAACAGTGTTCTTCTAAAACCTAATATTTGCTGAAGAACTGCTGCCCAAACAGTTTTAAAAAGTTGCTGTATGAGCAAGATCTTGCATGTTTTATGACAAACTTCTGTCTAGCATTTAAAATCAGGTGGTCCATTTACTTCAGTCAAGTTAATTCTAATGCCTTGAAAATGCACTTTTGTCACAGTGACACCTCATTGCTCCAGAGGTGGTTTGCTTGTAGCAGATGTTCAGCTCTGTTTACTAATCTAGGAATAAATGTATTTCAAGAACTGGAAGACATTCTTCCATATTTTTTTTTCCTTCAAAAAGCCACCTGTATTTTTTTCTACCTCGCCCGTCACCTTCTCTGTGTTTTCTATAATGTATATAATTATTGAAGTACTAAACCCAGTGTTTACTGTTGCTCAGAATCAGAGACATTTATTCTTACATATCCTGTTCTTTCAGTCCTGATCATAAACAAAATCAATAGTTTGTTACAGGAACACTTTTTCATCTGTCACTTTCAAATTGCACCTCATGGTGCTCTAATATACAGAGATATTTCCTGCCACCTTCATTTATTAGTGAAGGGGCCTTTTATTAGAGAGAAAAGGTTTAATGAAACTAGTTTTCCACTTGCAAATGTCAGCTTACTTCCTATTTTCGATGAAGAATCTCAGGGTATTTGTCAAAACAAAGAACTGAAGCCTGGCCTGATGACACCACTTCAGACACACTGTTAATCACTGAATACCCACTGACTGTGTCATGGTGTCAATAGAAGGCATAGGGAGGGGGAAAAATTTAAATAAATTTAAAAAATTTAAAAACCCACTACAACAACAACCCAAAAAAAAAAAAAAACCACGCAAAACCAACCAACCAAATAAAAAAATAAAAACCAACCCCACCACCCTAAAAAAACACACAGTTTACAGATGGCTTAGCCTGGTTTGTTTAACAATAAATAAATCAAGTTGCAGTTGACAATAAGACTTCATGGTTTTGCTACAAACACAGCAGACAGTAATTTAACATGAGATAATCAAATATTCTCTAATTCTGACGGCTGACAGCACTTCTAGCAGTCAACTAACAGGTAACAAGAAGGCTGAACTTTGACATTTTTAGCAGTATCTAAGGAAGTTGTAGTACAACCTGAGTAACATAACAGCTACATAAACATAACTGTTGCATCCTCCTCTGCTTCTCTTGGCTTTTCAATGAGACATCAGGAGCTATAAAACTTTTTCACATTATCCTAATACTACAAGAATGTAAGGAGTTATTTTCCCCATGGACTTCTTGGTCAAGTTATCCTTTTGCTCCACAAATTCAAAGGCAGACCAAGCTGTGTCTCATGCAAATAAATGAAAATATCTACCCAGAATAACAGTTCTGTTCTTTTATCAGGAAAGGGAACTGCCCACCAACATATTTTTTAAGCAAGAATTCTTTCAAAGGTGTAAAAAAGTGACGCTTACCCTGTAGAGCCTAAAATTAAACCATTTTTCAAGGTGCTTGGAAAGAAAGAACCTCTTTATCATTTTACCTTTCCTTCAAGAAATAAAGACCAAACCAATCAAGCTGTAATTTCCTCCCCTACACCTGGGGTGACTTTTCACCCACAATTAATTCTCCGTCCCTGATCAAGCTAAGAGCTTGCTGATCTTTATGAATTAACCCTTCCCTTTGCAGCCATAGTATTTCTGATCCCACTAAATTCTTTCATTAGATTGATAACTTGAGGGTGAGATTCACTTCAAATCCACAATTCACAGTAATATGCACAAGTTGCCCACAAGTTTTCATGTTTGTGGCTAAGTAACCTAGTCCATTTTTGTTGTTCATAGATAAAATCCTGATTTCATGCTGATGATTCCATTAACACTTTATCAGACAATTGGGAAAAAAAAAATCATTCTGAGAGTCAAGTCAAAAATTTATCATGTCTGTCACATTTTTTAATAATTGCTTAATCCCTTTAAATCCTTTATTAACAAAGGGACTACGTCAAAAGTGCATTCACTTGTATTTGCTAAATTTGCTACCCTGGCTACTGCCTGCCCATCTTACATGTTTTAATCGCTTTCATCAAATAAATCTATGGAGATTTTTCTTTAAATAGAAAAGCATCCAACACTCTCAGGAAAGTGCTTCACACAGAACTTTTCAGCTGAATAGTTGCTTATTCCACAGCTGCTTAAGCTTTCAGTATTTACAAAAAAAGTTCAGGAACACCATTGTCAGAAAAAAATTTAAACAAAGAACTTTGTGGTCTTTCATATCAGAGGATTTCCATGTTTATGCACAGTTATTTGTAAACTACCTCTGTCTTGCCAGCTTTACATCCATTCCCCAGTAGCAATTAGAGAGAGGGAAAAGAAACAGTGACTGAGAGCAGCACAACCTCACAGACATCTGGTAATTTATGTATCATGTCTCCCCTTCTGAGCACAGTGTTTATATTATCTTTCCAATTAGTTTTGCCCAGGTCCTTAAATTCTGTAGACTATGTGGGGCTAGAGATTATTCTGGTAGACAAAGTGAGTAAATTGGAAAACAAATAAAGAGGAGACTATCAAGTTAAAAAATGCAGAGACGAAGAGAGACAAGGTTACTGAGACAAAAGGATGTCAAGGGAAGAATTATAGTCCCAGACAGCAGCTCCAAAGTAGTTCCTAAAACCTTCTGTCTTACTAAAATAGTAACTCCTCACAGTTTGTAGCTCTGCAGAATGCAAAGGTATCATGCTCAAGGCATGAGATTTATTTTCTCTGTAGGCTAAGAAGATGGAGAAGCTGTTGCAATCTATTTAAACACACAGGATGGGTGGTAGCAGAGGATGTAGCAGAAAGTACCAGCAATTTAAGGAGCAGGGTTACCGTTCCATAGGAATTTGGTGTGTGCTCAGCTCAGTGGAATTCTCATCCCAGACACAAACAGCACATTGCTCGTCAGATTTCAAAGGTGCTCTTTCACTGTGTTAGGAAAAATGTGCCAAAGCTATTACTGTAAAGAAGGCAGCAAATTACGAAAAAGAAACAAAAGAATATTTGAGTTATTCTGGAGTTTACATGCAGATTTTCATTTATCATCTTCATTATAACCTAGGGCATCGCTAATGAAGAATAAATATCTTGATTTTTACTACAGCTGACACTTAATCTGTGCTGTGCCCATTCTGCTGGCTGGCATTCTACTCTGCTACAGGCTGAGATCTATAGCTTGAGAACAAAACCCTCTGTCCAGCTAAGTAGGAAATATTGTTCATTTTCAATATTGGACAACTGTTATATATCTTATTCTATCAAACTTTCGGTTTGGATTAGAGCATCTTCATCTATGGCATTTCACTTGGAAAACATGAACACTAATAATGCCTGCCCTTTTCTTCTCTCCAGTCTTCTCCCTTTTAGGCAATTTATCAACTATCAACTATCATGAGATAGAATTTATTTCCAAAACAAATATTCCCCAGAAATTCAGCTTTTCCATTCCTTGCTGTCTGACAGTGGAAATTGCTCTAAAGTCCTGCATTTGTTGGTGCTCAATTTCCGAAATGAGGTGTGTGGCCAAAATTTGTAAAACTTCCCAGTGGTTTACATCTGACTTTCTCCTATGTTACCTTCGATGTGGGGTGTAAGGTATTTTATAATCACACACTTTGATTTTTGGTAGCTTGTACTCTTGACAAAACAGCATCTCCCATGCCAAACCTGTAACATAAATGCTGTCCTCTGAGCTTTTTCCCTCTCAGCCTGAGGGAAATATGTGCCTAACATTTAATCCTCATGGCATAGGTGTTGTGGCATTTTACCACTTTGCAAGATTTCAACCACAATGCAGCTAGTGATCATGGATGTTCACACTTCCAGCCCCACTGTGTGCCTTTCCAGCCCCCAAATGTCAGATGCTGAGGTCAGAGTTCAGCCTGTGTCTGGCTGCTGAGTGGTATTTTGTCCTCCGAACAAAACAATCGCCAGCAGGATCTCGTGTACTCTGTATCCATCATGTTAGCACTTTTCCAGCATCCTTATCTCTGCCTCCAGGAAGCCGTGTTGATGATGTTCTTTCATTATCCCACAGCAACCGTGGTGAAAGGTGAGCGAGTCCTTGATGAGGCTGAGCACACAGTGGGGCCCACGCTGAACTGATATGCAGGATGCTGCACAATTTGCTAAGTAGGCTTGTGCCACGAGGCAATTATTCATTTAAAGCTGTCTGAAAACAATAACTTAAGTATGCTAGGGGGCTCATTTTTTACAGCTTTGCCAGGGATGGGGTCACAGAGCCAGAGACTCTTGCAAAGCATTATTTTTGCTGTATGGACTCTGGGCTTCCTGTCCCTTACCAGTGACACATTCTCTAAGGAATAACTCATATCGGCAGGACTTTACCTATCTATGTTAGTACATTTTTCAGAGTTCTTCACATAGGATCACATATGATTCTTCACATAGGATCTAATTCCCCAGAATTAAACATTTGTCATCACAGTAATATCATAGTGGCTGAGAATATCCTTTTATCTTGTCATACTGGGAAGGAGGCTGTAATCATGCATCAAAAGAATATTTTCTCATACTTGTTATTGGAAAGAACATCTGATTTGGAGAAGGGAAGTCTCTGAAGTACAAGGACTTTAATGGGAAGAACTGTGATATGATGAATGGGAATAAATGTGATTTAATCTGATTGCTGTAACTGGTAGAAATATTCTGTCCCTCTCTAGCCACTAAAAAATACTTTAATATTGAGATAGGCCACTGGCAAGCATATTTTTCACTCAGAAACTTAAAATGTCTTTTTGTATGTTCTTTTTTTCCTTTGAATATCTATTGCCTCATCATCTCCATATATCTCCTATATTCATCACTCCCTATCACAATGAACACCACATAGCATAAAAACTTTCCTCATTACAACATACCTGAGGTGCGAAAGGGATTATTGCTCCCCTTTGACTAGAGAAGAGATAGCAGCATGGATAGGCAAAGTGGTTTTTTACAAAGGACTGCTCAAGTCTACAAACATAGAAGGGTTTGAACTTCAGTTTCAGGTGGTCACTGGATCATTGAATTATTTTTTTGTCTAGGATTTATTTCATGCAGTATTATAATTTCACTGAATATTGAATATAATCTGCCAGAAAAATTATTGAATGCTTCCAGATTTTAGTTGGGTTTCAACTCAGAATAGTTCAGCGAAAGACCTAATTAAAAATTCCTGAAAAATTACAGGTAAACTATGACTCTTTTATATTTGAAACTTTATTAAGGGTGTCCCTAACCATGAGATGATAGAAATATTATTGGAAATGCATGTATGTGGTATTGAAATTTAGGAGTATTTGGAAGAAATTTTTTGATTCTAGTCCCTGTCCTCTTCAGCCTTCTTTATAATTTAGCATTTCAGCAGTCTTATTTTATAAACACTTGCAAATTCAGTTCGTCTTGTGAACAGGGCTGCTTTCACTGTTGCTTTGAAATTTTGCCAACACCTCACTTATGATGCCCCTGATAATCATCAGGTAGCACTGTGACTGTTCCTGTCACACCTTCATCGCTTCACAGGCGTTAAAATTTGGGAAACAGCAATCACCAGACTGGAATTTTCAGATGAAGGCTATTCCTGTGGGAGGAGGTTCACAGTTGTCACACTGATTTTGGTAGATATGAACCCAGTACAGAATACTGTGAGATAACCTGCAGAACTCTCAGCTGCTAGGTACACACATATAGAAACATCTCCGATGGACTTTCAACTAAGTGAAGTTTGTGATGGGGAGTGGGGAGTTAAACACTGTCGAGACTTTTAAAATAAAATTGTCTTCTAGCAAAGAACTTATTTTCTACAGCTGTAAAGCCAACTTTTTTTTTTTTTGTTTTTTTAAATAGAAAAATTAAAACAGCAAGGCAAATCTGAAGGCAGGAAGCCCAGGGCTGTGGTTTGGTCATACCAAGACACTGCTGCAAAAGCAATAGCCATAAGCTGAAACACGCTTTGTTTTGACTTCTAGAAGGAAAGGGCCGTGCCTTATCTCTGGAAACCCTGTAGGGATCTGTAGGGATCTTCTTTTTTTGTTTTGAACCCTCTATCACTGGCTGAGGACGAAATTGCTTTTTCAGACCCTATAAATTAATTCTGTTCCTTGAAATCACGCACTGTAAAGCACCAGAAGACAATCCTCCTCCTAAAGGTAAGTGAACTGCTTGTGTAATATTCACAGACCTCAACAGCCCAGTCAAGGGGGCTCTGAGACCTGGGAATTGTTCCCTTCTATATTCTGTGACTCTGCAATAGGAAGGTGGAATAGTACAACCAAGGTGTATATGACTTACAAACCCTTTACTCCTGCCTCTCAAAATCTCTCTAGTATTCATGATTAATTAATTGGCATATGCAATTGGCTCTGCAGCACAGTAAGAAACCCTAAAGCATCACAAACATTTATTTCGGACTTTGGAGAGAAAACAGAATGATTATCATTAGGTTTTTAGGTGCGTTTGAGATTATAGTGGGGCTGGAGCATTCAATTCTGGTTGCTGTTTTAGAAGAAGGAAGGACACTGTTGAGATTGATAAGGTCAACAAAATGATAGTAACTAATTCAAAAGCAAGATGTCAGTGACTGAAGTTATGAGGAAGGGATTAACCTATAAGCAATTTAGGTGGAATGTGTTTTTCAGTACACAAAGGGTAACTGACACACAGGATGAAATAAATTGGCAAGGTCAGCATCAAATGAGCAAAGAAACCAAGAAGAAATGGGATAACACTTCTGAAAAACACAAAGTAAAACAATGCCCAGCACTGCGGGAAAGATTCCATAACAACAACAGATCACATCCATCCTCAAAGTTGACAAACACAGGCTAAAAGTACAAGTGAAAAGTACAGAGTGTCCTTGTTCTTATGGGAAACACAAAATTATAGATTCAGGTTACAGAGCCTGGTAACCAAACATTTGTGGATTGAGATACAATTTCTAGGCAGAGCAGGTGCTGACAGATGTTCGGGTTCTTTTTGCTATTCTATATTACTCTATGAGCTCAGCAGAAGATGCTACCAATTTTTCCTTTCCACTGCAATGTCAGCCAGCAGTTGAGAGAAAAGGCTCGTGGAGGGAAAGGATGAGAAGAAGCCACTTTTATAATACAGTGGAGAAATAGACTTTGGTATGAGCCATAAACCTCATTTCACAGAATAGCAACCCCTTAAAATCTCAGACACCAAATAAAAAAGGCTCTGTCATTCTCTTTGGTAGTGATTAACATGTGACATTGAATATAAAACACACACGTTTCTATTAATAGAGGGTAAAGTGGAAAATGTTTCTAAACACTATGGACCAATCTAAGGATGAAAGCAATTTGTGGAGGTTAACTGTTAAAAAAAAAAGGACAAAGATTTGGAGAAACAGAGAAAACACTCCAATTCTATTGAAAGAGACAAAATTTGTTTTGACATACTCATATTGATTTGTCTAAACAGAGGACGTTGCTCCTCGTGCTACTCCAACAGTGTGATGTGACAGAACTTTAATGATTTCCAGAAAGTGCTGGGATTTGGAAAAAAAAGTCTGTGGAGGTCCAAGTTCCAAAGAGTAAGTTATATTACAGGGAACAGCACATGTCACAGGAATCACGGGAAACCAAGCCAATGCCAACATTTTGAGTAAGATGTAAGAGTTACAATGATAACAATACTTTGCAAGAGCTTTCAAAGTAGAGCAGAGGGAATGACAACAGCAGAATCAGCCCAGAGGAATTTCTGGGAGAAGCAGAGTGTCCTACAGTGTATTTTCCGTGATCTTTGATGTGAGAAAGCAAGACAATGCTGTTAATTTTGAAGTAATCAAAGGTAAATAGGTACCAGTCAGGGTTTACTGTTGTGAGAAAATTCCTATTAAAGGTGCAAATCCCAGTCCTTAGTAGAAAGATGCAAAAGGCAGTATTTGTTTAAGAAAATAAAAAAATCAGGGAAGAATATTTACATTTTTATAAGGCCAGCCCCAAGACTCTGCCCTCTCTGTTGTTTCCAGGATCTTTCTCATGGCTATGGGGCAAAGAGCTAATGAGTATTGGAAAAAATGGCTGCTGTATTTATGACACAAGTAGAAAAATTAATTTAAATAGTAGAAAAAATAATAAAATTGCTACAAAGTCTAACACAGCTAAAGAGGAGAAGTTCCAGAGGAGATGGGTAGCTTGGATGCATCAGCAGTCTAAGGGCAAACTACAAATTTACTCATGTTCAATTCTGACTTTGGGATGATTCTGTTTCCTCAAACTACCACTTGGATTCTGATTAATACATGAAGTATTCTGCTGACAAATTAAAAAAAAAATTCTACAGCATAAATATTATGGTTTACAGAGGGATTCTTAACATTCTGCAAGGGAAAAAAAAAAACCAAAACAAAACATTAGAACATAACCATGTGCAGGAAAATCCAACAGTCCCGGGTTAAAGGTAATAAAATACAACACATATCCATGTATTGAAAATGTTATTTGGGGGGCAGATGTTAAGAAAAGACAAGGTAAGAATGATGCTGTTCCAGGTACACCTGTCCCTAGAGACAAATACAAGCCAAAATAATTTGCAAATATATGCTTGAGGTGATAAAAGAAATCAGTCTATCCACAATATAATCCTTTCTATACAATCTAAAATTGCAGCAGAGGTTGTTCCTACTAAAAGCAAGCAAGAATTTGTTGGGCTTATTTGCTATTGAATTGAAAACTGATCTTTTTTTTCCTTTGATGCTTCAGTCTGGTGGACTTCTTGTATAATTTCCTAGAGAATGATCAAGAAATTTACCATGGTATGAATGTGGGTTAGGCTGCCCAAAAGTTCCAGCTGAATGCAGAACACATCAAAGCTGATCAGGAGCAAAGAGAAGTGACTTTTCTAATGTCATAGGCCAGGTCAGGCACAGCAGCAGGAGCACTATCCTGCTCTTTGAGCCTCTCACCTCACTCTGCCTCCCACACTTCACTGCCTCTAAGGCAGAGCTTTCCACACCTTTCTTTCAGATATATCCATGTGCACCTTTGTGCTTCACTTCAGTTGCAAACTTGTGGATTTCAATGGAAGTTCTTGTTTTGAAAGAATATAATTCCCTCAATGACATATGTCCCACATTGCTGTGTGTGTGCTCATCAAGTCTTACTACTGCCTAAAAAAAAAACTCAGTTGAAAAAGATTTCCATGACTGATGCATGGTTCTTAAAATATTTTTGGGGCAGTCAAATCAGGAGGACAAAAAAAAAAAATAATGACACAAGAGCAGTTTAAAAAAAGACTCTGCATTATCTCTAATCAAAACAGACATGCTGTAGTAAAAAAAAAAAAAATTAAAATAAAAATATCTTTAGCAAATTAACAGTATTAAATTCTCTCAACATATACATACATACATATAATAAAGATGAGGCACTGGAGGCACAGTGAGTCACAATTCAAGGCCAGTGGATTTGGTAAACTTTGGGGAGATTCAGAGTGCCAAGGAAAGTGAAAGTCCCAGGGAAGATGCTGAGATGGGTGGAGTCACACTAATTGAAACCAGTTAACAATGTGGTGGGAGGGAAAGTAGCTGTCAAGAGAAGGGAAACGATTCAGGCATCCATGAAAAGTAGAAACTAGTAGCTAATTGTAATAGACAAATGCCCAGGTCACTTTATTCACTGCTCTGCAATTTAAAGATTTCCTAATTTAAAGCCCAGATGAAATAATCTATTTCTTATTGAAACCAGAAAGGAGCCATGTAGTTAACAAAATGAGCCACGATCAGAAATTTATGTTCTCTTAGCTCTGCCACAGGTTGGTGGGTTTTTTTCATGTGACCTTGGACAAGTCACAATCTTTCAGTTCCTTATCTCTGAATTGGGGATTATATTCCACTGCCTCACAGAGGTGCCGAGAGATAAACATTTGCTCAGATAATGTGGTGATAACATCTCAGATACAAAAATAAATTAGGGCTATTATCTCCAGGGCGAGGATAGAGACCTTGCATGCATTTGCACTGCATTTACTGCAGCACAGGCTCACTCCTCAGCAGGGTCCTTAGATACCATGGTGATACAGATAATTAATAGGAGAAATCACTGTTCCAGTACAGGCAAGTAACCAATGCAGAAATAGGACAGGGATAGCAGATGAAGCCCTTCACACTACAGAGAAACCCTTCCCAAAATGTCATTTTAAAGAGTAGTTGTTGAATCAAAACATAAAGCTAAGGCCATTACAAATGCAGGACTGAAAATTATTATCTTCTGGTAGAGTTTTATTAGCCTACTGAAGAAAAGGCTTCAATTCCAATTCATAAACACCAGCCTGGGAAGTCCCAGTTGTGGGAGCAAAGCTGTACTGAACCAAGAGCCTATTTGGATTTGTTCAGGGCAGGAGCAGCCAAAAGGATCTGGACAAAGTCCTCTGTCCCATCAAAGGCACCGGGACAATTGGCAGTGGTTGGCACATCATGGGAGGTACCAACCACAGATTTGTTATCACAGTAACTTCAGGCAGCAATTTATTGTCCATTTTCAGAACTCCCTGGGTTTGATGTGAGACCTCTCAAGAGAAAGTTTCCATGACCTGGATAGATAATAACCTTCATACAAGCACTTAGAAATGCTGAATTACACACATTATTTCCTAAAACCTATGGAAGAAAATTGCTCACTGCAATTGATAAATTTATATGTGGCCATACTGTTTTCTTCTGCATTAAATTATGCAGGACTTCTGCAGAATGGGCATAGTTAAAAGCTGTTTTTCTGTTAATCTGGCATGATCCATGAATACTAAATTCACACTGCAATAAAGGAAGACACCTTGTACAAAACCTTTGATGAAGAAGATTAAAGAGATGCTGTGAAGAATAAACCTGTTCCTATAGTATGTTCAAGTTACAGCTTAATGTATCTCTATATGTAATATATTTAATTTCTTTGTAATGCCAGTCATACACTAATATTGTCAACTTAATTTTGGCCATTCATAAGACAGGGCATCTGCATAAAATATTCAAAGATTAAATCTTTATGTTCAAGGAATCCTATAAATCACAGTATTCAACCTTTTCAAAAGCGATTACTGTCCATTCTAGTCTAAACATTGTTTTAATCTTTAAAAGACTAATATTAGTATTTCCACAACATCATAAATCAAGTCAAAACCAGAATGAGGCAGACAGCAGATATTTACTTTGATAACTGAACCTGTCATGATAAATACTAAAGCCTCTTCAGCTAACTTTGCTATAAACAGGGAAAAAAATAAAAGGCAAATCAGTTCTGTGCATTTTTCTGAAGACTTCCGAAAAAGGGCTGAAATTTCAGAAAAAAACTTGGGCTAAGGAGGCACAGGCTGAGTTGGATGTCCCTGTCAATTTAAAGATCTCGCTCCACCTTTTATGAAAATACCATATAAGCCATCTTACACAATATTCTTATAATTTTTTTCATAAAAAAACAAATTTTGAAGAAAAGGAAAACAAAGAATTTTTGATTTTGTTTTGGGGTTTTTTTATGAGGCTTTTTTTTTTTATTTTTTGTGGAATATCTGAGCTGCTTCTCTATCATTCTTTACAGAAACAAAATTGCAAAACAATTTTTCATCTCTTTTCATACATTTATTTGGGAGACAACCTTCTAGTCTGAAAAATCCCTTTTTTCTTCTACTTAGACTCAGCCAATGATGGATTTTAGCAGCAAAAAAAAGAACAAATCTGTTAAACTTTGCAACACTTTCAGAGAACATACATTTGTTTTATGCAAATGGGTGCTATTTGAGAGTAATTTGATTTATATTTAATCCAGAACTGACTTCAAAGTAGTTCTTTTAGTGAAAAGGTAGTGACCCCAACCTCTTCTGTCCTTGCTGCAGGGACAAAAGTGCTGCTCTCCAGCCTTTTGAAATCAGCCCCACTAAGAACTGAAACAGGAGTTAAGAGAAGCAGATACCTCTCAAACTGTGAGTTAAAAACTGTCTGCAAATAGATTCTCCAGCAGCATCTCCTTCTGTATAGGACTTTCCCTTCTCCTATCAAAGAATTCATCACCTCTGCTAGTCTCCCAAATTCCTCTATTCAGAAAGACATGTAGGGAAAAATTGGGGGAAAAAAAAAAAAGAAAATAGGCTAGGAAAACTTTAATCATTTTCTAAAAGCAACACAAATTTTCCAATGTTAAATAAGAATAGCTGTAAATTTAGCTTACAGTAATTGCATGGTTTTTAACATTTTATCTAGATTTTTACAAAGTGAGTCACCTTTAGCTTTCAAGTTTAAAGGCTCAGCTTTGGCTTTCAAGATTTGGTCTCTGCAGCCACCAAGATTTGGACTTGCTGCTGTTGGGAAAGAGAAACCCAAAGAAGGACCCAGGGCCAGTGTCTGAGCAGCCACAGGGAGATTAATTCACCAAACCGTAGTATTTGCTCAGGAAGGAACAAGCTCCAGCCTCACAAAGAAATTGGAGCTTCATTCAACATCTTGCTTTAGAAACAGCCCTGCACCGTGCCTGGCTGACCTCCCTCGTTTGGTGCATTAACTCCTTGAAGCGCTCAGCTCCGGCTGTCCCTGCCCTGCCCTGACCACTCCATTAAGCGCCAGGCACTCTCCTGGTAGGACAGCGTGTGGCTCTGAGCTGTCACCTCCAGCACTGCCCTGTGAATGGAGCCTTCACCAGGAAATCTGCTCCTTTTATACCCACAGCCAGCCAGCAGCTATTCATGCTCCCTCAAAATTCCTCTTGCATTTGCAAATTTTTTTATTGTAAACTCCTGCGTCGGTTTAGGGGATCTCTAGGGTGTTACTTACGCTCCACAGTGCGTTGTGGAGCTTTTCTTCATCGCGGTTTTATTTTATTTTTTTTTAAAAAGATCCAATCCCTGGAGAGTAAGGTCACGAGACCCACTAACTATTGTGTTTAGCAACACAAAGACAACGCTCTGTCCTTATAAAATTCAGCAAAGCTTTAGTCAGGGAGATTTACATAGCGAAATCCCTTGGCAATGGAATTCATCAGCCCCTGGAATTATTGGGAATGAACCAGGGCATGCACCTATCAGGGTGTGCTCCATCCTTTTTTGCCCTGACAGAACTGCTGTACAACAGTTTAATTCTTGCTGTTAGACACTGCTCAGAGAGCATCAGTCCTGCAACATTTAATCTGGAGCTGAGCAAAATACAGAAAGGAGAGACTGTCGTTTATGACAGGGAAGGCTGCAGGTGGCTTTTGATGTTCTGTAAGTCCTGTTTGTTACATTCAGGACTTCATATTGACAAAGAGATTCATATTTTGTGCTATTTTCAGGGTAAAGAAAAGACTTGAATCACCAAAGCTTCTGAGTAAGAATTACTTCGTATAAGATGTAAAAATCTTATAAAAATTGGTGATGAAAAGGCAATGACATGATTCCTAAATGAGTATTGTGAGATTTTAGGACTGAACATACTTAAAAATGCCTGTACCGTAGTCCTATAGTGACAACTGAAACAATCCTTCTGGAAATAGACTAACTGCACAATTTTCAGAATTTTAAACTGACTTCACGCTACTTTCAGTAGCTATGAAACAGTAATTTTTTAAAAGGAAACAGGGTTTTTTTTCTCAACAGCATAGTTGGATTCCCATGCCATAATTTAGCAAGGTAATTTAACACAGACAGAAGGAAAATGGTATAACTGATCTTTAAGAACCAATGAAGGACTTGATCATTTTCATTAACATTTGCATCATTGTCAGGAACATAGTTTTGGATTTAATTTCTCAAAACTGTCCTTAGATTGCTGTGTTCACGTCTTCGAAAAAAAAAATAGTGTAAAAACGAATAGGATTGTGGATATTATGGAAAACAGCAATTCTTAACTCATAATTATCTCAGATCCATTTTAACCCAAAAATTACTATTAAAGAGCTGTCTGCTATCAAAATTTTCTCCTCAGAAATTTAGAATGCTAATTACCTTATTTACTCAAGGTTTATACTAGCAAAATACTACACAAGAAACTGAAAAAAAGACTCAAACCCTGAACAGTTCAACAGCCAGTCAAACTAAAATGGACTTATACCACCAAAAAAAAAAAAAAAATCAGAAATAAGGATCCCCCTGCAAAAGGCTCTGTACACAAACACCTTCAGAAATTGTCTTTATCTTGATATAAATTACCTGCTTATCTACATGATAAGTGCTCTGAACAAGTTCATGTTGTCATCACAGAGATATGAAACTGAAGTGTAGGAAGGCTGACAGACATTTTAATTTCATGGAGGAAAAAAAAATTAGCCAAGACCTCCAGGGTACCTTCTAACCTAGATCTAGGTCCTGAGAGCAGCCAGAGGTAACTGTAGGGGCAAGTAAGTAAAGGGAATACCAGTTCTTCCTACATATTTTTATTGGCATGGAATTATATTTCCATTTCCCTGCAGCCTCTGCGGGTCCCTCTGAACTACTGGATTTTGAGTTCCAGCACAGAAAGGGACATGGGATACTTCAGGACCAAGCAAGACTCCAAATCCTGTCCTCTTGGCACTCATTTGCTCCTAGGGGTTCCCCGAGGAGAGCCAACATATGCTTAAATGAAACCACATGGTGTTTTTTTCTGCTGTATCTTGTAAAATTCAGCGACATGACACAGAGGAATAAGTTAAAAATGAGTTGTGGTTTCATCATTTTCCAAGCTCCATGATGCTTCCTCCTTTGATTTTCAGAGACCACATGTAGCATTAGAGAGCAAACCGAATTTCTCTGTGTTTAACCCTTTCTTTTACACACCAGCAGATACTTTTTCTCTAAAAATAGACTCCCCTATTAATGGCAATCTGTTGAAGGTGTTTACTTGCAAAAAATATGCCACTATCCCACGTTTTAATACAGAAAGCCATGACTGATGAGATGCCTCAAGAATATGTCAACAGCTGAGTATGAATCCAGCTGAAAGACTCAGCACAGCCAATGTTTAAAATATTTCCTTTTTCTTTTTTTATGGCAAAGGATCAATACAAAGCTGCATCTTGGGGCTTGAACACTATCTCTTTTTTGTTTCAGGGAAATAGCCTCCTAATATCTATGTGCCAACATTAATGATGCGCCTATGACAGTGAAAGTTTTCAAAAGGAGATGATAGAGACAGCAAAAGAAGCAATGAGCAATAAAAGGTGAAAGAACAAAGACAAAGCCAGAGATTTTACAGACAACTGGTTCATTTTGTTTGGTTGGGAGAGCTGGGCTCCAACCACTCCTTGACAAAGTGAATACTTGATGGAATAAAAATTTTGTCTTGCAGAATTTGTAATGACAAGGCATTTCTAGAGCTTAAAATACAACTGATAATTATAGAGATTAATTCTGATGTGTGTGTTTTGGAGGTGCCAGAATACCAAATGTAGAAGTAACACTTTTTCTCTTCACTGCACGAGAAAGGGAATATTTCTGTGCATCTCAAACAAGTGAAAATTGAAGACGAGTAATGATGTATTCTTTTTCTCCCTGATCCAGCAAAAGTATTTGTTTTAAAATGAAATTTTAAGAGTCAGGATCTACATTTACAGAAATGTGGGAATAAAGTGAGGAAGGAGAGGTCCATCATCATCTCAAACAGAAAAGCAGAGATACAGAATACTTCCTCATACTCTTCTTGTGGAACCTGCCTTTAATTCACTGGCTTTCAAGTTTTAAATCTTGCCAACCCCTGATAATTTTTTCAATTAAAAAAGGCACTTCTGTGTACTGAGCCCATTAAAATATGGTTGTCTTTCCAAGTTACATGCTACTATGATAAATCCACAGGTCCCTAAAGCTAAATATCTGATTTTAAGGTATACATTTCTTTAGTCTGGAATGCTCAAGCTAGTATTAATTATTCTAGGCATTTGCAACAGAAACTTCTGGACATTTACTGGTATAAAGATCAGGGTGAGGGGGAAGGGAGTGAGGCTCAAACAGCCCTGGTTACAGCCAACTATGTGTAATAAAGTCTTTAATTAAGTAGTGCAAGTGAACTCTGTGGGGTCTTTTGGGATGGGAAGGTGGAGAGAGTGGGATTAGAGCCCACAGCACTAAATCAACACTCACAATTACAGCCACATATGGTGCAAGTGGAATTCAGTAGAAGCTTGAGACATCTGAGGCCAAATCAGCCCGACTGCTATAAAGTTATCCTGTTAAAGGAGAGCAGCAAAGGTCATGGCAGCTCATGCCAAATATCAAAATGAGAACTAGAGGCAGGAAACAGTGTTCAGATGTTACCGAGCTTTAAACCTGTTTTATGTCTGCTCTGGGCCTTCCATTTGTCCAGACACTGCACACCAAACCTTCTCTGACCACATCAGGTACAGCACAGCCTGGTTCTTTGACAGCCACGGAAAGAGCACTGCAGCTGTGCGCCTTTGCTAGGTGGGATATCGGAACAGATCATATTGGTAAAAATTAATAGGTGGATATTAATGTCTTTAGAGCTTCCCTGCTCCCATTCTAGTTGCAAATCAAGTAGAATTCTTATCTTCCATGGGTGGAAACAAAACACAAACCCCTCATTTCATTAAGACAGAATAAAGTGAGACAGAATCAAGAAACAAGACATAATTCCCAGCTATGCATTGCAGAAAGTTCTATGTGCAAATAACACTGGCTACTAGGACAGGATGAAAAAAAAACCCCAGAACATTTACTTTATCAAAGTTATCTTACAAACTGAGTTAAAACAAGGATTCTATATTTAAATTTTTTTTAAAAAATACACTCTACCCAAGACAGAGCACCTTGCATGTTCAGCATGTTTCTGCAAATGTTCTACTATTAAATCAATTCCTGCAAGTATTTTGTTGACAATGAAAAGATGCAAGGAAATGAAAACATTGCAAATGTGATATTCCAGTAAAAAGGATGAAGACTGAAGAACTAGAAAAGATACTACAAACAATATGAAAATGAAATGCTTTCTGTTTTTTCTCCTGTCCATTACATGAATGTAAGAACATAGCAGCATTTTTCAGTTCCACTCCCTACTCCAGCTTGTAGTGGTTTTTCAGCCATTTGGAAAATCGTGTGGGCAAAAAGGTATTTACTCACATTGGCTGTGAGGTCTGAACCCTGGGAAAAAGGCTCCCCCCATGGTTAAACAAAGAGTGCACGAGAAGAAAAACTGCAGACCTTTTTTCAGCTCTCTTTGAACATCTGACATCATTGAGCAGTGATTAGAGAGTCCGAGACAGATCCACGTTGCATCTGCAAGGTCCAGACAAACACACCCACACCATTTTAGCTGCTGGCAGAGATGAGGAGCTCTTCCCATCAAGAGGATGTCTTTGTCTAAAAGAGATCTCTGACTTATTCCTTAACTTGTAAATGTCTACCCAGAAGATCAGTTGGGTCTTAAGGAGGGTAACCAAATCTTTTCTCAAAATCATCTACTTTAAGCAGGGTAAGACTTTCCAAAGCCTAAGGGCAACTGAGGTAGGGAGAGAATTGGAATTAATTTCCAGCTTGCAGAAGCAATCTTTTGGGTTTTAAACACATCTTCTTCACTGAGAAAATAAGGAGATTTCTTTTATTCATTATTATCTTCTGCTAGAAATACTTTCTTCCTATAGAACTTAAATTTCTGTGCCATATTTGACTTATGAATAAATTCACAAAGATTACTTTTTATTAGCAAATTCCCTAACTTTTAGAACAAGGGGTATTAAAATCACTCATACACCTGGGAAAACTGAGGAAATTATTATAATACAATCTTCACATATGGTATTGAGACTACATTTGCTGCAAGATGACAGATTACTACTTATGAACCTTGCATAGTAGTAACCACTGCCTACTTAATATCTGCTGCTATTATCATCATGACAGACAAACAATGTCTTGCTGGTCCCAGCAGTTCAACATTGCATTTATCCACTGTGTAAAACAACACACGTATCCAAGTACATAGATTAAAATGGAATTTTGAATCAGTGCTGTACCTGAAACCATTTATTCTTTTGATCAAGGAGTCTGCTAAGAGAAACATTGTTGATCTTGGGTTCAGTGCAGAATTGCTGTGTAACTATTTTATGGGTATGTGGTCTGGTAGTGCAAGGGATCTTGTTTCCATTCTGCTGTGAGCAACCAATTGTTAGGAGGGAAACTTGCTTCCAGGGTTTCCCTGTTTTTTCAGAGTGGTGGCTCAGGGATGGAAAGGATCCCTAGGTTAATTAAAAGCTGTCTCAAAGGTGGTGGGGGAGATGAGGCTGTGGAAACGCGGTGGGTAAAACCTCATGGGCTCTCCAGGTGGACATAGGAAGCAGTTTTTACAGAGCCATTCCAACCAAGGCAGCAAACCACAGGGACAAGAGACAAGAAGAAACTGAAGTAGTAAACCAGAGGGGGAGTTAATCTGGCATGGCTACAAATTATTCCTTGGTTGGAATTGTATTTGCTTCTTTGTGGTTCCCTTCTACATCCATGTTTTTTGCTTTATGGAGGTAAATTAGTAGTTAGTTATCATAAATATTGTTTCTAAGGCTAGAGACGACGAGGCTGACTTAGGGCTGCGAAGGCAGCTGTGATAAATCACAGGGAAGCCCAGGCTATGCCTGGTGGGAACAGCGTGAGTCAGCTGAGGGGTGATGGATCCTGGGGGTTATTTATTCCAGAGGATGCCAGGGAGAGCTGGAAGTGCAGTTGTCCCTGTGGTGACTGCAACAAATCACCCGATTAATAAAGTTTGTATTTTAAGTCCAGTGATCTTGAAAAGTCAATGCATTCTGTACTCCCATTTTTCTCTCCTCTTGTTTAACAAGGAAACGGCCAAATGTAAATATATTTAGCAGGCAAGTAACAAAACGTCACCACAAGTGGGCATCTAATAACTAAACTAGAAATATAACGGGTACGTGGTAGTTATAGTACCCAGGTGCTCGAAAATGTTCTCTTTCTAATAATAATATGAAGAAAACCTTGAATGTGGATGAATTTTATCAGTTAGATAAATTTCGGCATCTAATGAAAGCTACTTTAGTTCTCATGACTTCTGTTTCCCTTGCAAAATGAGAACAACTGAGAAAAAATCCTGATTATTTCAGTCAGAGTAACTCCAGCATCCCCCAGTGTCTGAGTTCCCATTTAGCCCAGGTTCAGCAGGGTAAAACATAACCTGATTGAATCCTCCACATAGCTAGCTGGAGATTGGTAAGGTTTTTGAAAGAAGGGATAATGCTGGGAGATAAGTTACACATGTCCAACGCAGGATAGCAAGTTGCTGCTGATTAGTGATCTTCTGTAATGGTAATGCAGCCCAGTCTTCAGGGGATTGCAATTGATCTCTTTTGAAGATGTACAGTGTGCCCCTTCATTGACCCAGTCTGAGGCTGCACAGCACACTGGCAGTGGGGGATGAGAACAACTTTGAAAAGCAATGTTAAAAATTTAGTTTAAATTACGACAAAATTAAGGTAACACTGTTTGTTTATTTGCTTGCTTTTAGAAGTGTTGCATTGTTGCATCAATGCTACTGTAGTTCATAGAGTTAGGAGCAAATTTAAATTCTAAATATCTGGGTCGTTTACACCCTGATTACAGCAATCCCAAGTTACTGACTGCTTGCACAGTTGCATTTGTTGAAAGCATATTTTCCAAGAAATCTGCAAAATCAAACCGAGGTGTGCCACTCCTCACAGAAGTTTGTTTGAACTTAGCTGCAAAGTTTTAGTGATGGCAACTCTGCTAACTTCCTAGACATTAATTTTTCACTGCTCACGTAAAGAAAGAGATTTCTGCTTCAGAATGGAGACCAGTTGTCATAGAGCTCAGGGATTAACTGAGGGAGGAGGACACTTGGTTATATTTACAGAGGACATCTGTGCTGAAGTTGAACTTGGCTGCAGAGGGAAGCAGCACATTCTCAGTGTCACAGCAAGAGGAATGCTTTGTTCTTTGTCCTGTGCCCCTCGCGGAGTCTCTCAGCTCAAACCAAACAACACTGAGGGAATTAAACAAGTTCATTCTCTCCTCCTACTCCACGACAGTCTCAGCCAAAAGCAGTGGGAAAGAATCATCCTCAGGGTTCACCTGTAATGCTCTCACAAATAAATTGTGATCAGTTGCTAATTTACAATCCTGCATAGCCTCCCCAATTTCTGAGTTCCTCCAAAACTGCTCCTGTTAATAAGGCACTGCTGCTTCAAGCTTCATCATCACAACCTCTGCACAGCAGCTAGACTTCAATATAATGTCCAGAAACTTTGTAATAATGTCACATGGAATTTACTAAACTAGATTAGAAAAGTAAAGTCTTCTAGCTCTTTGCAAATTTTCCACAGTCCAGTCCCAATTCAGTCATTTGCTTACTAATTACGACTCCTATTTTACACAGCACTTAATTTATTTTTCTGAATGAGAATGAACTCCTGACACATTTGAAACAGGGAGATTTTAAGAAAAAATAATTTGGATCCGAGAGGCTGCAGAGCTTACAGGGCACCAACTATTTTTCTGTTGTACTTGTTCCTGAATAAAACCTTTTGGACCAAGCTAAGCTCTCACCATCCTTGGCTAGCTCAGGCACACAGAAATTTACCAAAGTCTGATTTTGCCTGATCTTTCTTAGCACATTGTAACAGCAGCTCCCAAGGAAGCATGTTTTCCAAGGGATGTAGGTGCAGAAGGAGGAATTGCATCCATTGTTCTGTCGCAACTCCAAATATCTGCCCCTCTTTCGGTGCTGCTGCTGAGGAGTTTTGTGTGTTCTGTTGTGAGTGAAGGTGGTCAAACAGCACAGATCCACATTCAGGCATGCAGTTTGCCAGGCACAATTCCAGCACTGAAGGGTTGTGTGCTGATGGCTGCTGTGCAGCCAACCCACCTGTCAAGACACAGGGAGAAATGACTTAAAATAAAGAACGCCTGGTGTAAATCAAATATTGATGGAAGGAGGCCTTAATCACCTGCCTGCAGCTCCTCGAGGCACTGCAGAGTTGATTTCAGACTTATTTACTGAGTTCCCTTCACCTTTTCCCCCTTCATTAATTTGCTGGGAAATGCTAAATGGATAGAAGGGAGCCTGTTGTCCAAAGAGCAGATGTTGTTGCAAGCACTGATGGCTCTGATATTCTTGCTCTCTTTTCTGTTTAAATGAGACCTTCCCACACATGCACACACTCTGCACAAAGAACAGAGCAGTCGTGCCACTATCTACTTATTATTCAACAGCAGGATATGTTTAATCAGTGTTCTTCCAGCTGCATGTTTTAGACCAGCTGATTGGTCTTGACCTCTCTCTGGCTCTTTATCTTGGGAGATTTGGCCATGGGTTCAGGTACAAGGACTTCACAGCTTAAAGCTCCTTTAATCAGGTATTTATCTTTGCTTGTTCAGCTCTGGTTAGGGGCAGCTGGGTGAGACAGTTTGGAAGAAATTGGATACATTAAGGCACAGAGGCACATCTTTCCACCCAACTTTAGGGATCTGACTACTAGCCAGACACACTATTTTGGCTGGGGAAGGTTGCATTTTTTGATTGTTTGGGGCTTTTTTCCCGTCCTGGATTACAATGGGTTCAAAGCCAAAAAGGAAAGAGAGAATGGAATGAAAACAGTCGTGTGGGGGGCTGTGAAAAATAACATTACTGTGAAGCTGGGATAATAAACAGTGACCCATGATGATCATAACTGAGCAGCTACAAAAGCACTGGGAAAAAGGGAAACATCGTTCAGCTGCAATGGAGTCTTTGAGTGATCCTACAGCAGCTAACATCCGCTCAGATGGCTGGGAAACCAGCAGGGCTTGAGGGAGCCCAGACATTTTGCTATTAAAAAGCTTGATGTCCTCTCAGCACTGATGGCAGGAACACGTCTGAAGGTGCAGAGCATCTGTTCAACTCCCCTTTCCTAAAGCTGGCTGCAGCCTCAGCACACAGAACATTTAAGTGTTTCCCCCATGCACTTCCTGCCCGATACAGGATGCTGTCTCCCACAGCAATAAAGGAAATGATAGCCTCCCATATACATTCGAGTAATAATAAAATGAGAAGTAGGTAATAATAACCAGAGCCATATGAAATATGCACTTCATGAACCAAAATTAAACTGGAGGAATGGCTAAGCAGGAAAGGTCAGGGCTCATAAACTGAACATAATCTCCTGTGCTTTACGCCTCCCTCCCCAAAAGCAAATTAAATTTTAATGATTTTTGGAAGCTCTGACTGCTAAATACCATTTCCAACCTTCTGTATGAATGACAGCATAACCCTAAGGCCAGTGAAAGTGGCCAAGACTGTGTGTTTTTACACGCAATGTGTTGGATTACTCCCTACTGCATAGAACATACATCCTGGTGGGATGATGGGAGCAGTTCTCTGAAAACTCTGCTGAGAGCTCAGGAGATCAAGATGACTGAGAGGGAACCTCATCAATGTCCATCAGTATTTCAAGGGAGGGTGGCAAGGGGATGGAGCCAAGCATTGGGACAAGAGGAATGGGCAGAAAGTGATGCACAGGAGGTTCCACCTGAATATGAGGAAGAACTTCGTCCCTGTGAGGTGACCAGGGACAGGGACAGGTTGCCCAGAGAGGTGAGGATTCTCCCTCAGTGGGATTTTTCCTGAAGCATCTGGACAAAATCCTGTGCCCTGTGCTCTGGGATGGCCCTGCTGGAGCAGATGCCCCACTGTGGTCCCTTCCAACCTGATCCATTCTGGGATTCTGTGATCTCCACTGCTCTAATGCTGACAGCATCATGAAAAACCTGCCCTGGAGCAGGTGACAAGGGTTCTGTGTTCACTTTACACAAAATTAAACCTCCACATTAACCATAATATGTTGAGAGATAAGGCTTAAGTTATTTGGCAAAAGTAATTTATTGCTATATCTCAAATACTGCAAAACTTTGCTTGAGAACACAGGTATGCTTTTTTTTTTCTTTTTACTTATATTTCTCACTACTACTCTTTTGATACAAGCATTTCATATTCTGATCTCCATTCAGTATCCATAAATCTGGATAAAAGAAGAAGCTGAAGACCTAAAATAGTTTCTAAGATATTTCTTCAGCTTCAGATGAAGTTTTTTAGTTGCTGTAAAGCCATCAAGAAATTACAGGTGTTAAGCTGGGAAGTAAAACAGCACAAAATTAATGTGGACCCCATCAAGAAAATGTTTAGGAGCCTGGTCTAGGGTAAATAAAAGGAGCTTAGCCTGAAGTAGAGGAGAGGCTGGGACAGTGTATGACCTCAAGACAGCTGCTTGCCCTAGTGTACCTCAGCTGAACCATAGGCAACTCCTTATACCAAATATTTCACCCATGTTCATCCCAGCTGCTAAATAAAAACCAAAACTGGCAGCAGATTTTAAAAGGGTTGTTGGTGGCTTATTCAGTTACTTGAACTGGTTATTGGGTTTACATATTTTTTTAAGCTTGATTGTTTTTAGATAAAATGAATACAAAATGCCAACTAATAGTAGTTTTAAAATTATTTTCAGGGAAAAGAAAGCCAAACTGGAGGAGATAAAGCTTTCTTAAAAATACTCTGCACTGACTCAGATGCATTAAATAAATTTGCATGAGAAAGGGATGGGGTTTCTTTAGTGCTTTCTAAGCATACAAAATCATGGCATTCACATTAGAGGGCAAAACTTCAAAGTATAGACAAACTCCAACTTTCATGATAGACAAATATTATTACTACTGCCTACCTGTACATCACCATTCATTTAAAAAATAATCTGCAATTATCAATTTTTCCTGTTTTACAGAAGAAGAAACTGAAATCAGATTTCACAAAGTCAGCAGAAAAGTCTGGAGTAAAACTTCTCAAGTCATCCTACTCTGATTGTTGGACACACTGGGAATTAGAATTAGTTTTTGTATTCTGTGTTGTTTAGAACTATGGGGAAAGTGACTGGCAGACCACAAGAAAGGCAGAGGAGATGCATAAATAAAAAAAAAAGCAAGCCTTTTCTGATGTGAGGCTACGGTGATGACAATTGCAGAACAAGCCTCTCTTTACAAAAATCAGATCATCTCGAGGTCATTATCACACTTGCAAAACCTCTGAGCATCACTGACTCTCGGCAGCTTTTGTGCTCACCAATCTGTCATTGCACCCTTGTCTTCCTCACAGCCAGGGGAATGAATGCCCTGGAAAGGAGCAGGGTAATTACCGGGGCTGCTATCTCAGAGGTGCCTCCTTTTGTGCAGGGCAGCTCTAATGGATTCTGCAGAGACACTCAGCCCAGTCAGGAGCATTCCTGTGCTGCCAGGAACGGCAGCTCACTGCCTCAGCCTGAGCTGTACCCTTGGGGGGCTGGAGAAACACTAAACACTGAAAAACAAATAAAAACAAAAGGATAAAGACATTCAAGCCGTGAAGACAAATGTCTTTTGGTGAAGGGCTGATTATCATTTAATTTTCCAGCCTACACACATTCTAATAAACTCACAAATAAATAAGAAGTTCCACAATGAACTCCAGAAGCTATTTGCTGGAAATTGCTGTCCCTGCTCTTTACAATTGAGGCAATTGTAATACAATGGAAATACTACACCTCTTTAGAATTGCTCCTGTTAGTTTCTCTTGAAAAATGTTACCCGCTCAAATTGTAGCAGAGCCCCAAACATTTTATTTGTACATGAAAAGAACCTCTCGAGAGATGGAGCCCATCAGAGCTCAGCAGGCTGCAGGCATTCCCCTCATTCAACTCCTCTCTGCTGGCACAGAAAGGAACCTGGATCCATCTCAGCAGCCTTTCCTTGACAGTCCTGCATCCCTGGCAGAACCCACAAACATCCTGGCTCACTCTGCTCCTCTGCTCTGCAGCAACCATTTAATTACAGCTGTTACAGCCTCTGCTGTGGTCACCATTGGAACAATAATTACAGCTGCAAGATTCCCCTCCCAGGCAGGAGGATATCTGTGCTCTCATCACACCTTCCACAGAAATTCCTGATGTCTTGAGACATGGCAGTAATGTGGGGTTTGCTGCTGAAAGTCTCAAACATTTGTTTTCTGCTCCCTCACTTGCAATATCTGAGGTGCTGGTGCCTGGCAAAGCTGTGCCATTGCAGCACCAAGCACTCTGCAAGATGTGACAAGACAGTCTAAAAACACCCTGGAGAGAAAAAACTATCCATATCCCATTTTTTCCCCAGTATTTTTAACTTGCTATTGATCCACATGACTCCAATGAGATCATTAAATCTTGAGAAATAAACCCTGTGCTCATCTTGCATTTTATAATTCTGCCAATTTCAGCTTTTGCTGCTGCTCTGAGTTGGACATTCAGGCTTTAACATATTTTCTCCCTTTGACTGCACAATTCTTTCTCACTTATATCTTTGTAAAGGTACCTTTATACCTACATGGATCTGCACTGTGAGTTTTACAACACATTTCTGAGGTAGGTTTCAAGGGTAGGCACTGAAATAAAATTTATTCCAATGGCAAAATGCTGGATTTCTTGAGATTGAGAATTAATCAGGAATGGTCCTGCATCCCTGATTTTTACTTGTGGTTTGGGGGGAAGTACAATTTATGGCAATAGACTCAGATTAGACGTATTCGAGGGTAAATTTGATTAGATTCAGAACTTGAATATAATTTTCACTTACAAATCCAGTACTGAAGGATGTGCAAAACTAATAATAACTTACTGAAGAGAAAGAGCTCTGAAGAGCCTCTCCACAGTTAAATCTTGAATCTTTGCTGGGAAAGTACAGACATGGAACGTCCCTGCAAAGACAGGCTGAGAAAATTGGGTATTTTCATTAAGCAGCACTCACCACGCTTGTTTAGGGGAGCCACTACACAGAAGAAACTATTCACAAATGTTCCATTAATTTCATCAGAATTTTACAGAACTAAAATTAGGCTTTTTTCTCTTTATTTGGCACTTATAAGAAGGACAGTGTCTCTTCAGGCAGCTAAATTTCAGGTCCATATCTTATTAATAGACTTAGACCTTAAATTCAATATTCTAAACTGCTCTAAGCAGCATTTCTGTCTCTATGTTGACTACTTGAGAGCCCGATTTTCAGTCATAGACAACTAAAAGTGCACTGCAGTGCATGGTGTTAGAAATTGGTTCAAATAAATAAAATGTATGACATGGCTTCTCAGGATGGTTTACATGGACCATAATAAATATAAATCTGTCTGTAATTTTTCCATATATGCTTTTACAGTTAGCTACCAGCAATGCAACTAAAGCAAATGCAAAACCTTGAGATTTGAGTTGTAAAGAATTGGAAATTATTGACCTAAATTTTTCTGTGCAAGTCTTCCAAACAAGCATCCAAGGTAATTTTGATGCTGGCCATATGAAAGAGTGCTAAAATCCCTTAGCTCTTACACAAATTATACTGATTATAATTACTGACATAATCCACAATTGCTTTAGTTCTTTCTTCCCTGAGCTTTATTCTCCAGTTTCTTACATTTTGTACCATTATTTCACAATCTTTGGGTGTTTAAATGTTTTGTTGGTTTGGGAGTTTTTTTTGTCATTTTGGGAGTTTTGGTGGTTTTTTTGGGGGGGGAGGGTGGCATGGGACAGGGGAGCTGATGAGCATTCTCTCCAAAGAAGTTTTGCTAACAGTAAGAGCATTTATTCAGTTATTACGCATTCTAAGAGTGTGAAGGGCTCATAAAACATGAATACACCCAGCAATACTTTCCTGAGTAGGATTTGACAGAGGGGAGGTTGGGAACGGGATGATGCTTAAGCTCTAATGATGCTCCCAGTTGAATCCACAGAAAGCAGAAAGATCCAATGTTTGTCCCTGTGGAGAATCACACTGACAGTGTTTTGCAATCAGACAGAGATAAAGCAAGAAGTACCAACAAGCTCCGTCCCCAACTTGCCTGAGACAGCCCCTGACACTGCCCCACCTCTGTGCTCGCCCTGTTAAATTACACCTGTCTAGGCTGCTTCTGTTACAGATCTCTGGAGCAGCTCCCATCTTTCAGAGCAAGATTGCTTATCCTGTGGCCTTTCTCTCTTTCACAGATGTCTAAACCCATATACACCTGTCGTATTTCTATCAGCTCCTTCCTGGGGAGACCTAATCTATCTGTCACTGGCAATCTGCAGATCAGCCATGAGAGGCAGGAGCCATCCTGCTCAATGTGGCCTGTCCTGGTTTTCTGGGGCCAGGCTAGCCTTTAATTTCTGGCTAAAACAACCATCCAGTGGCTATTTTTACACATATGAAAATGCACAGTTTGTAGATATTTCGTGTTTTATAGTTCTTGCATGGAGGGGCACACAGACAGCAGAAGACAAGTGGGTGTTACACACAGCACTGATGTCTGCCCTGTGCCTTTAAAAACTGACCACACATCCCATTAAAAGAATCCTGTAAATGTCAGTCAAGGCATAATTAGTGTCTGTAAAGGTACTTCCTGGCAATAATTGATTTCTTAATCCAGATCCCAATCTGCTCCACTGATATTCTTTAATGACTTTCTGAAGCCAGTGATAACAAATTGGATAAGAAAAGATGTTTTCGTCAATCTGGAGGATTCACAGGAGACACAAAGGCGGAGTTAACGTGGTGCTGTTGCCAAGAGTGACTGAGCAAACAGTGTTTGCAATTACAATTCACCTCCCTAACTTCGTTTCCAGCAAAGCAGCAGCACTTTAAGTTTAATTATGTCAGCCCCAGAGTAATGCAGGAGGGGGAAAAATTGCTTTCCATCACTTATTTGTTCTTTTGTCTTTCACACTTCTCTGCAAACTCCATCATATAATTAAACTCTAAAGGCTATTTGCTGACAACCTGTGGTCAAAAACCTAACAGAGGATGATAATGATGCTCAAATCAGGTCCCCTCCTTCCTACAGTGTCAGTTTCCTCCAAAGTGGTTCCTTTGCACCAATTATTGTACATCAAAAATCAGATCATTTGGAAGCAGAGTGTGATGTGAGTGTAGCTGGCAAGTTTTAAAAGCTTGCCATTACAATTGCTTAACGAGGAACTGCATTAATAGCCTGTTTCTCCCACACCTTACATTCAGAGGAAAGGGTAAATTCAGCCATTAGAGTGGCTAGAGAACACTGGTGTCTTGTTTCAAAATTCCACTCAAATTCACCCCTAAGAGTAACAGGCTGCTGTGGCCTCTAATTTCAATAAAAGCAGTATTGAGCATGGGGAGGGAGGTATGGGCTCCCCAAGGAAAGGGAAATACCAGAGTATTTTCAGACATCATGGGAAAAAAATTGAATTACAAAGATTTAGGAATCTTAATGTCATAAAAAGCAATCCCAAGATTGTTTTATATTGCTTTCCAGCTTATATCTGCACACTGTAATATACCAACATATAAACTGATTTTTCTTCTGCTATTGAGAAATCAAATAAATGAAACAGGGACTCTTGAAGGACATTCTCCAGTGAGAAAAGCTTGCTAAACTTCAATTCTGTGAGTAAATTAAAACAAGGAACACAGTCCTGTCATTTTAACAGTCTTCTGGCCCTACTTGGCTGCCTCTCTGTGGCTTATCAGTCTATAAAATGAGAGCACTCTGGGTCTAAAATGACAGGAGAAACCATCAAACACAGAATAGGACCCAGGATGAGTTAGAGGAGCCTTGGTCAGCTTTGGATCCAGCCAAGGCCAAGGTCAGCCACCCCCCTTGCCCACTGATTGTCAGCACTTACTGGTGAATGAAGAAATATGTAGGAGAAAGAAAGGATCCAGGCTGGAAAAGTCTGGCTGGTGCTCAGATGAGGTGCAGCCCTGTGGAGGAAAAAGAGGATTTTTCTCCTGCCCTCCCTTTAAAGGTAACACCTGCTGAAGTTTCTGGCAGGTGTAGGGTGCTGCAACAAAATTGGGAAAGTCTGTTGAGGAGTGGTGTGTGGTAAGGAGCAGGCAGAGATCCAAGTGTCAGAGGTGACTAAACAAGGTGGCTTTTGCAGACACCCACAGGGTTAGTGCAGGTGTTTGCACAAGTCAGAAAGCTGCTGAAAGCTGATGGGGCAAAAAGTGAGCATGGAGGAAAGAAATACCCCAGGAATTTGGGGATGTTTGCTCTCCAGCTGGCTCTGCCTCACCCCAGCATCTCTGAGCTCCTGCCCTTTAAGCAAAGTTTCCTTGCTCCAATTTGATACTTTTTTTTCACCAGATACGACTTTAAACCTAGAAAGTCGCTGACCACTCTTGATGAGCTCACTTTGAAGAAAAGACTCCCACCAGGCCTTCAGAGGATCGTAAATACTTCTCCTCAAACCACCCTGGGTGTTCGTATCAGCAGTGCCATCTGCTCCCTGTCCATCCCTTGTCTCAGTCGGGAAGGGGGCTGAGGCATGGGGATGATGCAGGATGGTTATAACTGCTGGTTGTAGCTCTTCTTTCCCTATTTTCCCTATTCCCAGGAATAACTGGATGATTAGGGACTGTCCCTCTATCATACAGCCTGATGTAGAGTTGCCAGACCCACAGCAGGTGCCGCAAACATCACCACTCTGGCCCTCAGGGCAGTCAGACTTTGCTCCTCCAGATGCTAAAAATCCCTGTCCACGTGATTTTCCCTCCATTTATGAACATTCCCTCTGTTCCCAGCATCTGGTTTCAAATTCATACATCTTTGTGTTGCCTGTAGTTTTCTTTAGGCTTTGACATGTTACTGAATCTAATGTCAATTAAACTGCTGGGAATGTCAGCATTTTAATTTTCTGGGAAGCTGCTTGGTTCTCACTACATTCTAATCTTGAATTTCAGCTTTTTTTTCAGGCCTAGACCTCTGCTAAGTACACACTGACAAAAGCTCCAAATTATCCTGTGGTTTGGTGATTCTGAGCAAAATGTGCCCTGGGGCTTAGCCTGAGAACATCAACTCATTTTCTTTAGTGACCCGAGACAGATAACCAGAGGCTGGGTTTCCAAAGGTGAAAGGCTGCTGTCACTAAGCCACTGCAGCAACTTAATTGAATGTTTTCTCCCAGCACCAGCAGCAAAGGCTGCTTTTACAATTTGTTCAGTGTTGGGATTAGGATGGAGTATTTGCCTGACTTGTCTCCGAACAAAAACTGTAAAGGAAAAAAAAAAGAAAAAATTTGCAATTACTTATTGAGTGCCATCCTGACATATCCAAGGGTCATTTGCACAGTCTACCAGTGACTCTAGGTCAAAGCTCATTTCTGCTTTGGTAAATCACGCCCAGGATGTCTTTGTTGCATGTTATGACCTGCCCCACATCCACAGATCATCAAACATCTGAATTCAATAGCACAAACACCAAAGTGCCTTTTTTTTTTCCTGCAGAGCTCTTGCTTTTTTTTTGGGGGGGTCCCCTCTTTTTTTCTTCCCGATCAAAGACAAATATAAAGTTTAATTCACAATATTTTGTCTATGTTAAGTTTGGAATGGAATTCAGCATTTAGCTGAGGGGGGAGCCTGGAGAAGGAGCCACCAGGACGTTCACTAATTTCCCAGTAGGGCTATGCAGATCAGTTCACAGCCCAAACCTGGGAACGTTTGCTTTCCTTCCCCGCCCCTCCGCACGCACACCCTCCTAATGGAGATGGAGGAGAGATAATCAGAGAGGGAACAGGCAGCTCTTCACCATTTGTGAAACTAATGAGCCCCTTCATTTAGGCTCATTATAAATATGCCACCTCTGGCACCAGCCTTTGGTTCTGTTCCTAGCTACATCAACATCAATTTGGAGGCACACTGATGCATCACTAACACACACGACAGCCAAACCTCTCCTTTTCAGCATTTTTTTGTCATTGTACTGTCTGAGACCTTCCCTTCCTCGTTGCTCCCCCTCCGAGAGGCAGAGAAGCCCAGACTGAAAAGTAATGAGACTATTAATTAGAGCTTCTCTAAAGGAAACCTATCCTGACTGGGTGTTGTCTCTGTCTCAGCCTTTGTTCCAGGCGTGTTCTGTGAGCTTAATACTCGTTTATACAGATTAATACAATAAATTAATATCTCCAGCTAGGTGGAAAAGAAAATCAGCCTGGGTAAAAAGCCTGATTATTCCTGAGGTGGACAGTCGGGGTTCATTTTGTGGAGGCGCAATTGTTTTGTGTTATTTTATTTCTTTGCACCTCTGTTTTTCTTTGAAAACTCTGTTTTAGGGCAGTTGCTGAGTGCAGCAAGCAGAGACACAGAAATGTTACGTAGGCTGCTCATCAATTTTGGCTGTTCTCACGCCATCCAGACCATGGGGGTGGGAATCTGTTTCCTCAGCAATTTATAGGTCTGGCCAAAATGAGTTTGTGGTCTCCTGTCTAAGAAAATGCATCCCTCTGTTGAGATTTTTATCGTTTTACCACAGGAACTGAGGGCTGAGCAGATAATGGTTGATTTTAGCTCAATTAATTTCTCTGTTGCGAAATGAAAATGTAACCACAGTGCACATAAACAATGTAACACCAGGTTGTGTTCCACTGTCATGGATCAATCAAAATACAAGTTGTCCAGGAAACCAAGTTGTTGATTGGGTCATTACTGTTTAAATTGTACTTTTTTCATCTAAAAAAACCCCTAAATCACAGCTGATTTACTGCCTGCAAAATATCTTAGAGATGCCTTTCTGTGATATTAATGATACAATGATTTTAACTAGCTGATCTTTTAAGAAATAAGTTCTTTTAACCTGTATTATCTCAAGTAACATTATATTATTTTTGTTTCTGTGTTAGCAATCACTAAAGTTAACAAGATCTAGCTGAAGGTTAGAAAGACAATTCCTTTAAAGCTTCTAAAAAATAAAAGCCTGGAAACCAATGCCATGAAATTTCCCTTAATGTTAAAAAAACAATTATTTTTCTGAACAATCAATAGTTTTCCAAGTAACTTTATTTGTATACTTTTTTTCTTTAAAGTGTGAAGCAAATACTGAAAGTTTGCTTTTGAATAAAACCAGCTATCATCAAACAGAAATAGGAACAACTGCTGAAATAAAATTCATTAAAATTGTAGTTATTAAAAGCACTAGCTTAGTATTCCCAAAAGAGAAATTTCAAAATTAAAGGAAAAAATCGTCAATAAAATTAATAAATTCATTAGGTCAAGATTAATTCCTGCATTCAAAAATTTGGCACATTCACTCAGCAAGGAGTTTCAGTGGTTTTAATGGAGTCTTACTATAAGACTTGTGAAAGTCTCTCTTGCTTGTAAAAAATGACAAATGGCAAGTGCCAGATCTGCATTGGCAGAAGGATTGTTCCTTTCATCTTCTAAATACAGGCTGCTCTGGCTGGATCCAAAAGCCTGGCCTGGATGCAGCAGTCCCAGCCAAACACCACCTCAACATCCCAATTCTCTTTCCTGAAGGAAACCTGCAGAACATACTGACAAATGCATCTCATTGGTAACCTTCTGGTTTAGGTGCAATCTGGATTTAGAACAGGATAAGGAATTGAATAAGGAACATTCTTTGTGATAATGAAGGAAAGAGCTGTGCTTTCCCATTCTCCTGGACCTCTCCAACACTCGGCTCTGCTGGGCTCAATTTGCTTCTGTCTCACAGAACAGAGAAAAATGTGGTTTCTTCCTCAAAAGATGCACCCGGGCATGGAACTTCTCACACTTTACTACTGATTTGTGGGACTGGGGAAGAAGAAAGGATTCATTGTGTTACTTTTCTCTTTTATAGGTGTGGTATCCAGCCAGATGACATCGACACAGCCAACAAATATAATCCCAAACACAGACCAAATCTCTGGGTGAGGAGGAGCTGGCAGCTGAATGCAGCCAGAACAGAGGCAATGTCTGTGAAGTTCACAGCACTGTTGGTCATCTCAGCTGCTGGACTCTTTCTGGTCAAAGCTTTCAAGAGAAACATCACATGGTGGTGCTTCCTGACACGCTCAAACAGCCAGGGTGGTGATCTCACCTTGGTAATTTGTGGTGCTGTTACCTTCTGGCTGAACCACCTTAATGTAACACATGTGCTGGAAAAGTGCTCTCTGTGTTTTACTGCATCTCTACTCTGAGCTAGCACATACCAAAGAACACAGCTTGCTTCCCTAAAACAGAATTTGAGGGTACTCTGTGGGATCTGCTGCAGGGCCTTCCACTTTCATTGGCTCTGGATTGAAAGTTCGTGTATTTTGCTTGACATCAGTACCAAACTCTCCAGCTGCTTTCCCTTAAAAACCCAACAAGAAGAACATTAAAGGAAGAGCTGTTTTGTTACTGCTGGTAGCCCCAGTCTGTGTTCTGCATGCTGGAATGACAACCTTTTCAATTAAAAACATTCTGCTTCCTTGTCCTTCAGCCAAGCAGGAAAAATCCCACTGTAGATGTGACAGGTTAAAAATTTAAGTATTTTCCAAAAGAAAATTGTTATCGTTCCAGCTCCTCTTTTCACAACTTTTATAGACAGCTTTCTAGGCAGCACAAATGTGTGAATCTCCTGCCCTGAGACCTCCACAGCTTCCACCCAAATCTTGAGTCTTGCACCTGGCTGCCCATCATAATAACTGATGGAAAATCTCATGTTCTATGCACAGGAAATATTGAGATAATGGTTAACCATTGAAATGTTTACACTTTGACCTTATTCCCTTCTTTCTGATTTTAGATTTTTTTTTACCTATCTCTAAAAAAAAGCTTTGGCAACAAGAATTTTCACTCTGTTATTAACAGAGTATCACAAGTGTCATAGAGAATAAACAAATCTTTGTTATAACAAAACAAAACTAAAAAATTCTTAACTCTCATTAATTTTTTTTTTTGGTTTTCTGACTTTTATCACCAAATGTAGCTCTTCAGTTTGTGAGATACATACTGGAGATTGGAAAGGAGCCATTTAGAGTATCTTTGTATCAGACAGAACAATACAAAGAAATCTGAAAGCAGTCCAGCTCAAAGATCTTCAAATAAAAGGAATAGTGAAAGAGTGGGACATTAAGTGGTCTGGCTGAAAATAAAAGGATTTTTTTTATTTCTCTATAATCCTTCAATTCAATTTATTTAGGCAGGAAAAAATCTAGTCTAGTTTCTGCCCTTGGCTACTAAGCCATAGATGTTTAGCTGTAGAACTCTTTACATCTATTTCACTTGACAGAAGCCGTAAAAGTTTCTTAACTTCCTTAACAAACTTCAAAACTACAATAAAATCTCCAAAACTGGAATTATTGCCAAGAAATCAATCAGCCACTTTCCTGACATAGCAGGAGAAAATTCAGTAAAAGCCCCAGCTAAATCTAAGCAGGCTACTGTGTCCATACTACAGAAAGAAGCCAAAGATGAGCAAAATCTGAAGCCTACCAGTCTGAAGGAAGGACTCTTCTCCAGTCCCAAATCTGACAGTTATATGGCACGAAATGGGTAAAAAATAACAGTCAGTGCATGAAAAGATAAAGTGTTGGGAGTACTGGAAAGCTCCATCCTTTCATGATGTCTCTCTAACTTTTTCCAGGGGATCAGAGGGGAATAGGGAAAAAAGATTTCCAAGGATGGGAGGGAGAAGCAATGAGGAAGGAAATGGATGGAAACCCTGAAAGACAGGACATTACCAAAAAACAGCATGCAAAGAGAAGCCCAACTGCTTCACTCCCTTTTAACAAAATTTCTTCTTCCAGTCTCAAGAACTCCAGCTCAAAATGGCTCATATTCTTCTAAACATAAACTTCACTCTTCTGATTATTAGAAAGCTTTTAATTTTGAGTCTAAATATCTTCATTACTCCTTCATAAATAGTTCATTTTTAACTGCCTCTTCCTCCTTAGTGATAATTATCCCTCAGACCTAGATGCATTTACTGACATATGTTCACTCAGCTTTTTTCTGGCTTTTTTCAGAACCAAATTCTCTTTTCGTAAGGGAAGTAATCCATTCATTTCATCATCTCATTAAGCTTTTTTTGTATCTGTTTCCCTTGAATTTTTTGTTCTTCAGAAACAATAATCAGAACTATTTGTATTTTGATTTTTTGCTATATTTTCCTACCTATTCTACAATTGCACTTACATATCTTGAACACTATGAAAACCACATAATTTATCCATGGATTTTTGCAGCTTCATTCTGCAACTCTGTCATTCTTCACATGATCAGATCAGTAACACACCTTGGTCTCTTTCCTTTCCTGTCACTTCCAGCTGATGAGTTCTAATTGAATCTCAATTTAGGTCCACAAAGAGATTTTTTTACTCTGTTTTCTAATCTTAGCATTACCTGTGTTTGCTACTGTTATAACATTAAATAATATATTTATGCTGTCCACAATCAAAGGTTTTTCAGCTCTGAGTGCTTGAAGAAATGCCTGTCAGAAAGGACAAATGCACCAAATGGGCGGTGTCTTTCTAAACAAACTCCTTAACCAGTTTTTGAATCTGAAATATTAATTTATTAGAACAAGAGAACAGAAATAATTTCTGTATGTATATGTATATATGGCAACCTATCCACAAATTATCCTCATTAAGCAGTGAATGAGGGGATTTGGATTTTTTAATGGAAAGGGCTCTTTTGTCCAAAGTGAGATAATTAACTGACTTAAAACTAAGTTGCTGACAATGATTTCAATTATCAGCCTCATTAACAGGGTGAGGTTATGACTCCAGGTTGGAACAGTCAGCAAAGAGTGTTACTGGGCAAAAACAGTGTGCACGCATTTCAGGTGTCTATATGTGTAAAATAAAGGTCAGGAGGGCAGAAAGTCCAGCAAAAATATCTCCCACAGTTAGTAATAAAATTAAATTATTCATCTTGCTTGTGAAGATAACCTGATCTGTTATACAGATGATTTTTTTCTCACTTTAGAACTATCTGAAGTCCAATTATTGGGTTCTAACTTTTATCTGAAATTGCTTTGGACTTCTGAATTTCCCCCAGATTTACTTGTAATTGCCTGGGTCTCTGCTATTCAACAGCTTGGAAATTCCATTTTCAAAAACGAAATGGCAAAGCGTCTTCATGCGGAAGAAAAGACAGACTTTCAGTGCCATAAAGGAAGGTTTAGTTTCTATAAATACTGGCCTGTTTCCCATTCAGCTGAACATGTCTGCAGCGTGGGATGCATCTCTCCACAGCAGATCACTCAGACAGTGTCACAGAGGTTTCAGATTTCCTATTGGAAATTGCCAATCAACAGATTTTTACACCCAGTTCATTTTTAGTCAGTGGCACATCGTTCTGGAATGACAAATTACAGGAAGATATTTAGGACTATGTCATAAATTCTGGCAAAAACTTCAGCAGCTTTGGGTGGGTTGAGCCCATGCTGCAATGGATACCAAACATTTTTATATTTAACCCCTCCCTAATAATAAGATATATATTTCTAGATAGTTGTCCATGGTACAGCACTAATAAACATGGAAATAGAAGTGATCCAGCCCCACACATAAAAAGCTCCCAAATGCACTTAGGAGGTTTGAACTTTTCAAGGGCATGATGAAAGCTGAGAGGAGTGAATGGGAAGGATCATATTGACATCAATGGACTCTGGAACAGGCTTGATGTGTTGACAGCTAGAGAGATGCTCTGAAACCATCTGAAAATAAATTCAAAGTCTGATAGGCCACTGTGGCAAAGAGATACCATTGCTTCATTCTCTGCCATGTCAGGAAATTATCTCTGAGCTGTCAGAGTGGGTTTCTCATTTTAGTGTTTATGTTTCTAGCCCATCTCTCACCAAATGGCTTTCCTTTTGTGTGTATGACAATTGATTAGTAACAAAAAGCAACAGGGTCATAAAAGTAGCACACTTTGCATCTATAATACGAAATATTCTTGCACACAGCCAAGTGTTTCAAATAACGTTCACCACACAAAAGAAAAAGCTGAGACAAATCAGTCTCTGCTAACAGGGGGCCCATGTACTTTAGCATTCCCTTACATAACATTAGTGAGAAAATTTTAACTTCCCCCTAAGCTCTAATCCACCTTAAAAGCAGCAGCCTCATTCCAATCGATTTAGTGAGATGAATGTTATTTACACTTCAGTTTGCACCTCTTTCTAAGATTTCATAAAGGAATAAATCCACACTTCCAGGGACGGCTGCGCATGAGGAAGTCTGGGGCTGTTAAGAAGAAGTGTTAGACACGTATGGGAATGTATTAGTAAGGGTCACACCTCCATCTTAAGATTTTTAAGTGACAGCAAGAGCATAAAAGACAGCAGGATGGCAAAGAGAGATTGATTGCATGTGGTTTTCTCTTCCTTATAACCAGGTTCTTCAAATTGTTAAGCATCGCTTTCCAACAGCCCTAGACAGATCAGGCTGTCTAGGTGCACCTATGTAAGTAAGACAAATAAAGTTTTGATGAAATAAATCCTTTAAGTTAAATATGTAATTTCCATTATATGTATGTTGAAGCCAGGAAACACTCCATGACAAATGTGTTGACAAAAGAGAGGTTAGTAAAAGCAAAGTTGTGTTTTTCCTGGTAAAAATTCCTTAGAGCAGCCGGGTGAAACAGAGAGCACTCTTTCCAAAGGTTTGGGTTAGGAAAAATTCTGAGAAACCTACTCCAAAACAGAGCAGTGCATTGTAGCACTTTTCAATGCTAACGTTTACCTTTTTGCCTATCTTCTCTCACATCCCAGTGTCAGTAGTTTCCCCAGCCATCAGAATAGTAACAGAAAATGTCATTACTGTGATCTCTCCAAATTTCTTATGGATCCTGCAAGAAAAACCAAAGGGATGAATCTGTTCTCTGGGCTTCAGTTACATCTGCTGCAACACTGAAATCAGTTCATGGCCTTCTTGACATGGCCTGATCCTCCAGAGAGCTATCCAGAGAAGAAATCTGTTCAAACTCTGCTCTCAAGGCCAGGGCTCTTGGTTATGTTGGAGATCCCACTGCCATCTCAGTTTGGCACTCTCAGAAGGTTCCTTCAGGAGAGCTCCCAGTTAATCCTGGCCTTGCCTTTGTGACAGCAAAGCAGTGCAAATTGTCAGCACCTAGAGTCTGACTGCACTGGCAACCAAACAATTATTTTTTCATGGAGATTTTAAAGGAGTGCACATGGCTGCGGTCTCCTGGGCAAAACAATCTGAAAATGCTGTAAAGGCTCCTCTCACCACATCCCAGTGCAGTCTGTGCTTGAAATCAGCTGTCCTACCAGCCTGACTCAAGCTCTAAACTGCAGGAGCAGAAAAAAAACCAAACCAAACCAACAACAACAACAAAACCTGCAGGGGCAAAAAAAAGAAAAAAGGACCAGTCATAGCCTGGTCCTTGTCTGGTACCACTGGGTTGTGTTTGGGGAGATTGAGGGTTTCCCACACTCAGAAACTCTGTCATAGTCCAGGCTGAGATGAAGGAAAATAACTGTCCTTGCTTTAAATGAGTTACCAAAGGATGTATATGTATTTTTGGAACTTCTAAAGCCTTGAAACTATCTTCAGTAGTCAAATAGCCCCCTTCCAATATTTCTTGAATTTTCACAGCAATTGCACTTTATTTCCATAAAGGCAAAATCAGCTTGGGTTTTCAGGGCTTACAAGGTATCATTGAAATGAAACTGTTTATTTGTGTACAGCAACAAAAATGCTTTTTGTACAGAGTGAATTGGAGGCATCTTTTGATGGTTAAGGGTATGACAAGCATTGATGTGTGCTGATAGCAATCATTCTGCAGTGGATGTAAGAGAAGCAAACAGCTGGGGAAGGGTGAAGCAAGGTCTCCCTGAGGGTTTTCTCTTGTGTGACACAAATTTCCCCCACCCTCCTTGCTGCAAGTTCTTCTGGCTTAGTTTTTTTTACCACACTGTCCAGTAGCTCGTTTCTGTCTATTCACACAGCATCACAAATCAAGCCAGAGTTGTCCTGTGGAAGGCAGAGCTAACAAGAGGAGACTATTTTTAGCATCAAAGTGATTTTAACAAATGGATCATAGCTAAGGCAGCGTGACAGCCCTGCTGCCTAATTAATAGAGACACCAAAGGTGATTTTGCAACAGAGCCAGAATCCCCACTATGCTGGGCCTTCAGATCAGGCAGATTCTGCAGCTCTCTTGTGTTAAGCAACCAGGAAAAGCAGCCCAAATATACCCCAAATCTGGCCTATAAATGCTGTAACTCACTCTGCTCTGAGACAGATAATAAAAGGTTTTCTCGGGTTTTTTTAACTTCACTCTCCGGTTATCCCAGCAATAATCGGAACTCCTTTTTCTTTCCCTCTTTTCACTCATAAAAAATTACTAATAACAGCTGAGATGGACCATGGTGGACTGGATTGAATCCCTCCAGGTAAAGAAGAGGACTGAGACTCCCTCTCTGTAGGGTGACAGGTGATGACATTGGCACAAAAGTGGGAGAAAAATCAAAACCAGGGTCAGAACTCGAGATTTTTCTCCTATCACGCCATGTGATTTTGGTTAAACCCTGTCCACTCTCGTGCTCCAAGGAATTTATGGGTGTGCAGATTTTTGAATAGTTGACATGGATTACTGAAAACATACCAGGCTCTTCATTAAACTCTCCCCCAAATTTCCCACTGATCATTTCTTAAGAATATTGAATGCAATGCCCTGGAAGATCACTTTATAGCAAACAACTTTAGGAACACAGAATTTTTCCACAAATGAACTTGCTGTGCCTGCAAGACAGTCTCTCTATGCTCTCTTATCCTTTGAATTCCTATTAAATTTGGCTGAACCCACACGAGTTTAAAAAGACATTTTTCTCAGTAGGCCATCCTGTTTCAGGAAGTCTTCAGCTCTCCATAGCTAAGCTTCTCTTTGGAAATTATTATCTCAGAAGCTGCTCCCCAGGGAAATTACTGCAATCCAATCACCACAAATGTAAATTAAATCAGCATCCAATGCAGCCACAGTGGTTTGTGTTTCTCCCCACTCCTTTCTCCCTTTGAGAAATCTAATTCTGAAACCACTGGAATAAATTCTACTCCAGCCCTCCCACAAGGAAATAGCTGCAATGATCTGAGGGCAGATGTAGCCTGTAGGAAATCACAGTACAACTTGTTTGTGAAGTTTATTTTGGTTCTTGACTCCAGCAGTTTTCCTTCTGCTTAGACTCTCTCCTCCTCTGCCTTTGTCCTATATTCTGTGGCAGGGATAAAACTTCCAATTCCCATTTTTTGTGGGGCTCTGTTTCCAACACCCCACACTGGAAGTTCTACATCCCTGCATGCAGGTTTGGGAAAACTCCTCCTACGAGCTGAGATGTGGAACTGCTCAGCAAAGCACTGGGCTGGCAACATTCTGAGAGGTTTAGGATGTGCCTCACCTCACAGCTGGGGAAAAATGCTGTTTGGAAAGTGCTATTAAGTGATGCTATTTGGGAAAAGCACCAGGTTTCATCTATTAGCAACTAAAAAACCAAAATAAGGAAAGGGGTGGGGAGTAGAAGCTGAAGGAATGATGAAAAAATTTGAAAACCTTTGGAACTGAATATATCAAGAGCAAAAGTGGGTGACCCACATGATGTCCACATAACCTGCGATGATGAAAACTGGGATTATTAAGAAATCTCATATTTCAGATTTAAGAGTTATTCTGTACCACTTTTCATGGGAAAAAAAAAAAGTTCTGCTTGGCACGAAAAATTTTATCCCTCAAAAAATGAATGATATTCAAACAATTGCTACAAATCTTGAGAGAATCTTCTCATCAGTTACACCTCTGTACTTTGGATTTGAACGTGCAGGGTTTAAAACTCCAGTCACCAAACACAGCATGATGTTACTGTTATGCCGTTTATGAACCTTGTGTCAAAGAGCATCATTACTAATTATTGACATTATTAATAATAACTAATATTCAATGTTTCAACAACAGTGCTACGAAGAACAGATAAAAAATTCATGTCTTTGTAGTCCTGAAAAACCCTATAAATCTAAAAGGATATATTAAAATATTGGATTTTTTCCTTACATGTAAATACACAGACACATACACTAATATGCTTCTGTCCAACAAGACTACCATTTTCTTTCTAAATGCATATTTGAAAGGAATGGTAAGTATTGTACAAAATATATCTCTTGAGTGATAGGAAAACCTTTAACTGAAATTAACATGAGAATATGCAAGCCACAACCAGAAATTAAACTGACAGCCACTGTTGGTGTCAAAGCACAGCACAGTGAGTGGATATATGATTTTTATGTCTTGGAATGAAGATGCAATACAGCTCAGCCATACAAAAAAAAATTTAAAAGAAAAACAAACAAACAAAAAATCAAAAAACCCTTTTATTTTGTAGGCACAATAGGCTTTGATGCATTTCCAGATTTTCATTCTGCCTTTCAGAAGCTTTAAGTTTTCTAAGTATCACAGGTCATTAAATCATTGCTTTTGAGCAACTTAGTTTCAAAAAGGAAAGACTCTTTGTATAGAGAATTTATAAATATCTCTGTTTGACTCCCACTGGGTGACTGAAAAATCTGAACATTTTAGAGGTAGAAAAGGCAAGTGAATCAGTTCAGCTGTTATACAATTTCTGGCACGTAGCGGAGGTCAGAGAAAAAAAATCAGGGACAATTCTGCCAGTTGTAAACATGGGCAGAAATGGTAAAATATAGTTAAAAAGTGCACTTAAGTATGCAGCTGTATTCCAACGGATGGCATCATCCAGGGAGTGATAGAGGCCCAGATTGGTAATGTAATGTAAGCAATTAGTTCTGGCAGCTACAAAAGAACTGGTGAAGCAGAAAAATCAGTCTCAAGGACTAATCTGTATCTGCACAATAGCAATGTCTTGATAACACATCTGAAACATGGCAGTTCAAACAGGCAGGGCAGAGGAGCTCTATGGATGCCTCAGAGAGCTGTCACCCACTAATGACTCCTAGAGCCAGGTGGAGGCAGGGAATTATCATCTGCAAAAGCTGAAAGGGAATACAGCAAAACCACATAGTACTTAAAAAAAAATTAAAATTAAAATGGGCTTCAGTGGCTGAGGTCAGAAAAATAACCCATCGCCTAAATTTCAATTTTACAGAGCAGTTTTTCCAAAGAAAACTGTTTGTTATTCATCAGTAAATTTAAAGCACTGGATGCACTCACAGCATACACCGCCTCTACATCCACAGATAACTTATATTTAAATTTGTACAGATGCACTATTCCAACAACATAATTGCAAATTGTCTTGATGATTATGCTTTTCTGTACTTTTACAGTACCTACAGTTCTCACTGTGAACTCCTTTGTGGACTTTCTGGTGTCTGTAAAGGTTGAACTCATGCTGCTTCCTGGGACATTAATAGGATCTCTCCCTTTGTTCAGCTAACTATTTCTCCCAGAAATAAACATAACATCCTGGACATTCTATTGTAATATCAGTCCCAAAACTGCCAAAAGCTGTTGAAAGCTTTTAGGAAGAAGAGGGTGGAAGGAAGAAAAGAATCACAAATTCAAAGTAAGTAAATCTTGCAGCTTTAACAAAGCAATCTGAAAAAGAGCAGGTATTTTTACAAGTCTTTAGCAGGAGAGGATTGTTCAGGTCCTGATATCCACACTGTGAAAGTTATTTTTAAAAATCATGCATGTAAGTATCCCTATATAACTTGCACAGGATTTTTACAAGATAGGAATTTTTAAAGGCCTACTGGTTTGAAATTGCAACAGAATTTGTAATTATACAAAGTAAAAAGCACGACTGTGAATGGCAAAAGATTTTAGGAACCTATCTAAAATTTATCTTTAATTTACAATAGTTCTAATGGAAAGTCAGAAAAAGAAAAGGAAAACTTCAGATTATTTGATCCAGTGGATGATTCTTGTTTCAAAATAGCTCAGTTCAGCCTCAGGCTGTGGATCTCTGAGTGGCATTTATACAAAAGCTAAAAAGACTGGCTCTCTTCTCTCTTCCCTCTGCTACCAACTAGAAAGAGGAAAATGCCTTGCATAAGATATCAGACCAAAGCACAAAACCCCTATTCATATTTATTTTAAGAATTATCACAGCTTCTCTTCATTTACTTCCTACTTTTTTTTTGTTTGAATATCTTAGCAAGGTATGAGATGAACAACTACAGAGGCTGGAATAATTTATAAACTCAGCCATAATGGGGCATCACACCATCATTTCCCACAGGAACTTTAGTGAGTGAAGCAAAATGTAGGTTCCCTGTGACAATGACATCCCAAAGCATGTGGCAGAGTACCTCAAAGCCACCCCATGCCATCACAGGGGGTGTCTGCCACACAAAGCAACACTCTGGAGGATTTTCAGAGTCCTCCCACTGTGCATGGGACAGGCATGATGTCATGGGGGGAACAGAGGTCAGAAACACCACTGACCCCCAAGGATGGGTGGCACTGAGTCACCTCTGGGACCTGTGTGTCCATCTGTCCCAAAGCGAGGTCACGAGCTTCACCGTGCACCCACCATGGGTCCTCTGCTCTGCCTCTCCCCTTCCACAACTCCCTCCTTTGACACACACAGATTTCCAGCAGAACAGCGAGAACCACCTTAAATTATGGATGCTTTCTTTTCTCACCTAGATTAGTAGCCCTCTTGCAAAAAGCACTTCTGTAAATGTCATGATGCGCTGGAATCAATTGTACTACGTACCCTTTAAATAAAACAACAAAGTAATTCCTGAGAGCCGTGGTATTTCAAGACATCCAGGGTAAACAGAAAATTTTGTTGGTGCTTGGGTTGATTCTCAGGTGATCCAACAACAAAGAAATACAAGAAAAATCTGTGGTTGTAGCAAAGACATCGCTGGGAGTGGATTTTACCATGTGTGTTTTCTACTCTCTGTGGAAAGAGGAGATAAAGCCAAGTGTGGTTTCCTAAAAATGTGTGACCAGTGGATTACTTCCTGCTTAATAAAACATAACTAAACGCATCTAAGTTTCTCCAGATGGATATTATTTATGAATCAGGGAAAAGATAAAATTAATAGGAACATCAAAGATGTGCTGAAAAGTTTCCTGATTAAATATTATCTGACCTCCAAATGGTCTTCCTCTGCATTTCCTGGAGCAATTTGGCTATTAGTCAACCCATTCCTTCCACAGAAATGCAGATGACAGGTTTATAAATATCTGAATCAGAGCTGTAATCTAAACTTCACTTTGATTTAAATGCTGCTCAGCAAGGTGACATTTTTTTTCAGGGACCAGATGCCCTGGCAAAAGAGGGAGGACACGTTTTTTGCACTCAGGGTTTTACCAGTACAGCCAAATATTTATTATCCATGGCACCAGACAGAGGGATTGCTTGGTGTGCATCACCCCAGCACACTGCTTTTGTTTGGGCAGGAGTTCTTGTGGAGATAAAAGTCTGCACACCGCTGTGGTGACTGAGCCATGAAAGTATTTATCATACTCAGCCATGCTCACACACTGCAGCTCAGAGCTGAACTACATCACATTATAGGCACTGCTCTGTCCCAAAGCCAAGAGGTTCAAAGGACTCAGAATGACTTCTCCACATTCTTTCTCCCACCCGTACTAGATGTACATGTTAGAGAAACCTCTCTTTTTCAGTTTTTCCCTGGAAAAAAAAAATACAAGGATGTCCTTGGGAGAGCTTCACTCTGCTGGTGAACTTCCATACTCTGAATTTTCTGCCACTTCAGGAATCTCTCTCTCAAAACACAAACGTGCTGGGAGAAGCTCATAGCTGCAAATCCCAGGAAGCCTCTTCAGGCTCATCATTAAGAGCATCCTCTGAGCTGGCACTTCACAGAAACCAGAGGAGGCAGAGTGAGTAATAGCCTGGGTTAGACAGAATTTCATTAAAATAAATGATACATTCTGTATTCCTTCTGAAGGAGTTTTAGGAACACGTGTCAAAACACTTCAGTGACAATTGGAGCTATTATTCCTTCTGCTCAACTGTAGCTTTTACTACTGTAAGCAGAATTCCAGGAACATACCTGCTGTCCCAGAGCTCCACATTCCACACCAAGCAGATCTGGCAGGGCAAATCTGGGACTTCTACTGCAGGAGAACACAGGAGGTTGCAGTGCACCAGGAAAAGAACTCAAGAACACAGAGAGTGAAAACACACCATGAGCAGTGAGGCTTCAACATCACCAGTGCCATCAATTGCCAAGTGCTTTAAAAAATTACCAATTGTGAGTCTCAGAAAAGCACTGCAGAAGAACCACAGACATTGCATACAGGGCATTCCCAGTCTGAGTTGTAATCAAGGAGAAGAGGCAGTAGAAGAAAGAGGGATCTCTGATCTGCATAGTACATTCTGTGTGTTTAGTTAAAGACTTGTCAGATAATTAATTCACTGCATTTTAAGGGCCATATTATTCTCTCTGAAAGTCTGGATTAATTTACATCCCAAAGTATCTGGCTGTGTTTGCTGAGCTAACTTGATCACACAGCACTTTTCTAGGCATTTAATCTTTACATATCCACAGAGAGAACTTCCCTCTCAAAGACAACTTGGTGATCTCCTGCAAAGCCTATCCATTGCTCTGGGAAGCCCAGCTGCTTCAGCATATGCACTAGAAATGCAAACTGATCTCATTCTGTGCCACAGGCCAGCATCAGTTTGTGCTGAATGCATCCAGTGCCCAGATATTTTTCAAAGAGCACCTCTAACAGCCATGCCTTGTGCTAGGAATTCCTGTCTCACCTGCTACAGCTGAGTGATCTTTCACTGCCACAATGGGACTGAAATCCTGCCATAATTGTGCTCTGGGACAAGCTCTCCTCAATCACTTTGCTCTTTTATATGTCCACAAAGATATTCACACTGCTTATGCTTCAATAAAAGCAATTTTTGAGGAGGATGAAGATGGTCAGTGCTGTCAGGCTGCTGCAAATGTTTAAACTCTGAAATGGGTCATGAGGCCACAAAACTCCATAGGAACACAAAGCCTCAGTTGTTGCTTTTTGTGGAGGTTTCTCCTCCAAATGTATCGGTCTCTTCCCCGAAGGAAGACATTCGACTGCCCGAGCCACCTGTGGTGGCTTTTATCCGGTCACCAAGTCCCCTGGACGAGGAAGAGCTTTCCTCAGATACTTGGGACAGCGACCCGGAAATGGAGGTTTGAGCCTTTGCCTTCCTCTCCCAGAAACCCTCACTGTTTACAAAGTCTGTGAAGTTTCTATTGGCTAAAAGTTTATGTGTATCCGCCCTGTATACTCCCCTTCTCTAGAACATTCTACGTACTGTTATCATTGATTGGATGCTGTGTTTGGTTACACCCCATTTTTAATTGATTTGCTCCCCTGCTTGTCCCTCTCCCCTTACCAAGAGCCTGATTAGCTCTGCCCTTGTTCCGCCCCTTTTCCCACCCCGCTCTCCTACCCTAAATCCCGGCTGCACCCCTCGTTCAGGAGAAGGATCCCCNATTCTCTAGAACATTCTACATACTGTTATCATTGATTGGATGCTGTGTTTGGTTACACCCCATTTTTAATTGATTTGCTCCCCTGCTTGTCCCTCTCCCCTTACCAAGAGCCTGATTAGCTCTGCCCTTGTTCCACCCCTTTTCCCGCCCCGCTCTCCTACCCGAAATCCCGGCTGCACCCCTCGTTCAGGAGAAGGATCCCCGAGACCCTGCTTGCTTCGTTCCTATTAAAGCCTTGTCTTCATAATCCTCCGCCTCTCGCCTCCTTTGTGAGCTGCGCTCATCTCCACCGTGCTTCCCTGCCCTTCTCCTGGAGCCGCGCTCCTGCAAAGGCTGCAGGCCACGCTTTGACGCCCTTGCCCCGTGTCAAAGGGCTGCCTGCTAGCTGGCATCTGAGGCAGCGTTGGCAAGGTCGTCCCGAGCGGCGACTACAGCTTCGTATTCAATACTACGATATAAAGACTGGGAAAAATGGTCCCAAGTTAATCTGTTCTGCGAGTTGCTCCTTTTCCTCACCATGCCTGAACATGGGAGAGCTCTCTGTTGGTTGCTTGGGCTTTGATGGTGGTTTTGTTATTGTCCTTTCCTTGTTTGTACAAACAGAACTGTCTTGTCATATGCTGTCGTTCTTTTTTTGAGGAGTAACTGGAACAGGTTAGATCTCTGATATTATGGTTCGCTTTTCCAAAGATCTCTACTCTTCATGCTGGCAGAAGAAGCTTTGCCAAACATATTCCAGACCAGGATTTTTTTGAGCAGCGTGGTCTGGAGGAAGGTGTCCCTGCTCATTGCAGAGGGTTTGGAACTAGAATACCTTTTAAGAGGTCTCTTCTAATCCAAACCATTCCACGATTTAATGAACATCCCTTTTCAGAGATTACCTTTTACTACCTTTAAGGTTTCATTGAAAATAGTATGAAAAAATAATAAAAATTTCTAGTACATCCATGAGGGCACTCCGAGAGCAAAGAGATCTAGATATCCAGGTGAATTTTTGCAGTAATTCTGTTTTCAATGCAAGTGTATACATTATTAAAACTAATATTTTGTTCTCAATGCAAGTGTATACATTATTAAAACTAATATTAAGCACACACAAAATGCTTCTATCCACAACAAAATTATTTTATGGGCTATACTCACCAGTTCTTTACACACATCCTTCTTTTCCATAATTCAGTCAGTCATAAGGGAAATTGCATTCTCCTGCAAAAGACATTGGTTGTCATCTCAGGAAGAGCATGATTTCTCTTACCTTCTCTTAGGCAGAAAGAATACAAATGAGAATGTCTTGAACCAGTTACTCTAGGAAGCTCCTCTAAATTTTAAAAACTAAGCTCCTACAAAAAGAATTTTTTTATTCCTTGTTACATATAGAATTTGCAGAGTCAGAGTACAGTGAAATTTTAAATCTGCCTGCATGTAATACAGTTGCACTTATTTTTAAGAGATATTTTGAGAGATCTATATTGTAAGAAGCTCCAAAACCCTATTTTTGTCCCATCGGTGCCTTGACGTACCACTTTGTTATCAAAACTAGACAAGAAATTAGCTAAAAATATGTACCTACAATGAGAAAACTGTAATGCAGTGTCAAAACCATTAGAAATACATTCTGAATGCAGAAAAATATGTCCTGACCTATTATTTCATGAGCATCTCATTTGTTGCTGAGTTATATGTTGAGATCACAGCAACACCAACAGCCAAGCTGGGTGCACTGCACTGCTACCACACCCCTACATCACGACAAATAATGAGAGTGCAAATACTATTAATTCAGCTACACAGCTCACTATGATGAAAAATTTATTTGTAGATACCTCCTTGATTAATGCCTAATGCCTGGTTAATCTAAAACATATCCAGTAGGAGAGAAACTGAAGTCAATGAGAGGTACCTGACATCGGAGTGAGCAATTTATCACTCCAGTGAATAGTCCATGGCATTGTTCAGTGTGCATACAGACACAAACACTTCCACAACATCCCTGGAATAATGAAGTATCTGGGAAAAACACAAAAGGCCAGAAAACTCATGAGGCATGGAGTGTAGGTATTTGCATAGACAGTAGACAAAGGCTGCTGTGAGAAAGAAAGAGACAGAAGACATGCTGGCTGGAAAGAAAGCTGCTCTGCTCTCTTCTGCTGTACTCAGTGGCATTTTAGGAGTTGCCAAAATTGTCAGTGCTTTCTGCTTCAGCACACCTACCCAATTTCCTCAGGTGCTTGGAGCTGCAGTTCACCTGGATTTACTCCATATGAGTACTGAGGAGCATATTGCTTGTGTTACTATTGCTCTTATCTTAGATTTCTAGAGGGCATCTTTGGAATGATTATAAAGGTATGATCTATAAAAGCACTATATTTTGTATTCTGCACTAAGCCATGTTATAGTCAGTCCAGTCCTTCAAAACTTTTCCAAGTGTTTAAGGAGCCTTGGACCTTAGAGTGAAGCCTTTGAGGAGCGGCTTCATGTAACAAATCCCATTAATGCTCCATCCAATGCTGGAGAAGCAGAAAGTGCAGCATGAAAAGGGCACTGGCCCTCCTCTTGGACCAACCCACACTTCCCAGATGGAGAAATCTCATCCATTTCCTTGCAGGTGCTCAACCTTTGCTGTAAGCTCAGCCTTAGATTCAGATCTAGCCCCTACATACTTAGAATTACATGCATAGAGCAGGCTCTCTTACCAAACAATGGGAGAATTTCACTGAGATAACTTTTCCTTTATAGCAATTCTGTTAATTCAGCTTCAGGATGCCCTCAGCTACCTTGAACACTTAATGAGCTCCCGGAGCAGATGCAATTTTCTATTCAGAGCAGAAGCCAGGCTGTGTCAGGATTGGCACCCAGCAGCAGCAGCATAGCCATGACATTCCTCTTTTGTGCTCAAAAGGGCAACCCCAGCACCCTGCCAGGGCCTCAGCAGGACCAGGGCCAAGGCTGCTCCTTTCCAAAGCATCCTCTGGGAGCATCTGGGAGAGGGGAACAGGCTGGGCAGGAGGGGAGGGCGGTGCCAGCTGAGTGCTCCATGCCCTACCCAACCCGGCAGATCACCTTCCATGGGCAAAGCAGATTTTAAAATGTCCCAGTCTCACACTGGTGGCACACCCCTCTCACTGAAAACATCCAACAACAGCTTTGCTAGCACTCTGGAGAAAATCTGTCTGGAAATTCAGATTTATCAGCTCCTACTTGGCCCTAGATAGAATTCTGCTGGAATATAATTTCTACCTCATGTCACATTTTCAAATGTAACATTTAAGCTAATTAAAAGGAAAAAAAATAACTATTTCAGGATTTTCTAGAGATGGTTGAAATAGCTAATTTTAAAATAACCCTGATTTTTGTGGTAGTCCTTTCAGGGAAAAAAAGAAATTTTCCTTTTTGCTATATTACCAACCAAACATTTCTCTTATAGAATTAAGTGATTAAAGAAAAGCAAAATGCGGAATACATAGGAGATTTTTTTCTTTATTCTTGGGTACTTAGTCAACAGAAAGAGATGATGAGAATACTAACTAGAGGGAGCGTGCATAAAATTAACAAAAATAAACTAAAAATAAGGAAGAGCTTTTCAATTCCAAATGGAGAAAGAAGAAAAGGACATGCACCTGCAGTAGCTCCAGTGGTCTGCAGCTCTACAAAGCCCAAGATAAATTACTGTGTAAAATCTATGAAGCTGTCACAAGACTGGTTTCTGAAGTCGCTGCCACTAAAACTCGAGTAGAGTTACTAAAGCAGGGAAAGAAAATTAGAAAAGTCAATATGGTGTTGACTTAAAATAAAGACTTCGTGCCAAAAAAATAAACAGGAAAAAAATCACTGGACTAATAATATAAAAAAGACTGTTTTATTTATAGAGATTATTTAGGAACAATAAATATTAAAAAAAAAAAAAAATAGAAAGCCACCTAAAAGTAAGCATACCTTAAGAGAGGAAGGAAGCAAAAATCTCGTGCTAATGGTAGATTTTCAAGATTTTTGTAATGCCTAATTAGAATTTCAATGACTTCTTAAGCTCATGGAAAAGTAAAAATGCTAGTGGTGAAAACCCCGTGGGAACATCTATGCTGCTGAATGGCACAGAAGATGTTAAAAATACGCAGGGCTTTGGAGAGAGAACTGCAATAAAGTCCATGAAAGACTTTTAGGCAGGTACCAACCATGACCTACATTAATCAGAAATCTGGTACATTAAAAGTAAAATTATTTGATGAATCCAGGACCTGACTGCATAGAATTTGGCCAGGGAAGTAGAACCCACTCACTGAACATGAACAAATAATGTTGTATTCCTGGAGTGTTTAGACCCAGGAGAGACCCCAGGGATAAGAAAAATTACAGGTCTAATCTATAAAGCCTCTGAATATTCAATATCAGAGTATATGACTTCTTAAAAATAAGAACTGACAGACCCTGTATCCCCACACAAGAGTGAAATGTCAGTAATTCTGTGTTTGGAGTCTTAACACAATTTTTAGTGTTTCCTTGCCATTTTTTACAAATGACCACTGGATCTCTACCATTGTTCTGAGATGCCAGAGAGGCTCTGTGGAAAAAAAAGTTTGGGAATAGCTAAAGAATGAGTCTTTTTGAAGTGGTTTGCAGACTACCTCTAGAACATTACAGTGCTGAAAATAGTTTCTTATCTGCCCGGCAGTTCACAGGGCCGGATGATATGAACTCTTTGTAATAAAAGGCAGGAGAACCCCTAAGGATATTGGTTTGCTGGGAAATAAGGATAGAAAAGAAAGAAGCTGTTAGAGTGAAAGATGGCGAGCTTGAAAGGAGAGAAATGAAAGAAAAAAGAATGAAATATTTTCAGAAACCAACATGAGTGCCAAGAAAGGGGAAAGAACGAAAGAAAATGGAAAGCTACTGAGTGACCTTTACTTTTAGCATGGAAAATAAATGTTTCCTTTTATAGTTTCTTGTTAAAATAAGACCAGTAAGGGATCATGAATCTTTATACAGTTTTATAGTTTCCTTTTCAGTGAACCATTTCAGTTTTACACGCAATTTTATAATGTAACTGCATAAGAAACTGAGCTTACCTTTACAATGCCATGATGACAGCCTGTGAAATGGCAAATGTGTACATGCACGCATTTTTTCTGAGAAAAAAAAAATAATAATCTGCAACATCTTTTTAAATTCACAAAGAAAATCTGCTTTGAAATTGAACTGAAATGATATTTCCTAACAGCTTAATAATTAAATCAAAACAGAAAACAGAATACCCCCCACAACCATACATGCACACAGCTGTAATCACTATTTTTTAGCAGACGCCGTGCCTTTGATCTTCCCTGGCCCTCTTCCATCTCCTAGACAGCCCAATCCCAAAGGAATCATTGTCTACCAGATCCTTCTCCATCCCTCGCTGGCCCTGGACTGTCTGCCTCTGCAGCAATGTCATGTGGAAAGCACAGCAATGTCCTGCTGAAAGCCAGGAAGTCAATACCCACAGACTCTGTATCTGACTTGTTCTCCCCCTGGAGACAAAGCCCTGGCTTCCCAGAAGTCCACGAGAGCTGCTGGAAAAGAGGGTGAACACACAGCGAGAGGTCTTTCCTCGCAGCTGTGAATCAGGTTTGCATCTCTGTGCTGATGCTGAGGAGGCTGACAGGACCCTGGAGTTCATTAAATCCTTCTTTGTGGAAAACCTTTTCTGACACTGAGTTAGCAGGACCAATTCAGGGCCTAGCTCACAGACAATAAATTCCAGAATATCTGAAGATTTTTCAAGTTTCCATGCAACCTACTGGTGCCAAAGTCCAAACCCCACTACTAGCCCATGAGTATATTTAGTTCTTGCCTTGAAAACTCTCCCTCTGGCTTCTGGAGCTGGCTGGTCTGTGCCACCTGCTTTGCAGTGGTTAAGATGGCTCAGATGCCCCTCAGCATTGATTTGGTGTTTAAACTCTGCTGTATTAAGGCACTTTTCCTCTCTGTGTTGGCTTCTGCACTACTCTGACATTGCTCTGCAGGCAGCGAGGCACAGGGAGGGAGGAGTCATCTTCTGTCTTTACTTATGATTTCAGTTATTCTTGTCTGTATCTCACATTCTTAGGTATTTCTCTGAGTCTCCACTATGTGTGCTTTGCCTTGTTTTAAAACGTTTTTTCTCCACTCAGGTAATGAATAGCCAGACCAAATTATGCATGGCTTCAAGATCAGGCCCATCAGGTAATTCAGCCCTGGTAGTCTGGATTTCTGGGCAAATTAATAACTAGATAAACAATAAATATATTAACAATGCCAAGGTTTTATAGCAGTTGGATTCATCTCATGCCCTTCCCTTCAGTACTTCCATCAGACTAGAACAGGAAAGGAATGGAAATGCACAGATCACCTTCCTTCCCCTTCCCATGGCCAGAGAGAAAATCCCTGTCCACCTTCCTCCCAAAGGAGTGGGCCAGCTTGTCCAGGTGGGATACACAAGCAGGGCCATAGGGTGGTTTTACTCTGCTCAGAGTGAAGAAGCACCCCTATAAAATATCAGTGAAAGCACTGCATCCATTTTAAAGGTGTCTCCAGAACTTCTCTGTCCCTTCAATTTTATCAAACGTATTCAACCCACATCAGGCTTTAAGCTTGTGTTTTGAACTCTGATTTTGCCAGAAACTCAGGAGCAGAGAAAAAAACCTAATTAGAGATACTTCAGTCCCCCAAAGTCAAAGCCAAACAATGAGAACCCACAGGATACGCCAGAGAATATTACATCTTTTGTTCGTCTTCAGGCAACATGAAATGGAGCTTTATCACTGAAGTCATCCTAGCCATAACTTCTACTAAATACCTGGTAGATAGCAACTGAAAGGAGAATTTAAACACTTTTAATGATAGATACAAGGCCCTTCACAAAACGTATTTCTGGACAGGTTATTATACGTGGCAGCAGCAGTCTATTCTTCTGCTTTTTGATATACTGAGATTCAGGGCTAGCCTTAAAAATGGATGCATTACCTCATAAATTACACAGCATACTGAAGTATGCTTGTGACATCCTGCCAAATGTATCCTCTGTTGATGGCTGTCCCCTAAATGAGATCCCCTCTGTCCTGCCTGCCTGCAGAGGCTCAGCAAAAAGGAAGGATGGACACAGCAAAAGCTGACAGGAGACATTAGGACAGAGCAAACACAAACCCAGGTGAAAGGCAAGAGATTAGCAGCAAACCCAGCTGCCCCTGTTGTGCTTTTCTGTCGGATTTCATGAGTGAGAACACATTGTGGGAAGGGATCCATCCTGACTCGGGTTTCATCAGATGTGTTTTCTGTCAGCACGGAGCTGCTCACCCTTTCCACTTGTGCAAAGCCTCAGGAAGTGCCACATCCACGCCCTGATGGAAAAAGAGGGAGAAGTGAGAAGTAATTCACGGCAGAGAACTGAAAGGGCAAAGCAGCAAAGGGGAAAAGCCTCGGGCTGACTTTTTACCCTCCCTGCTGCTCTGGGTGCTAAGAGGCTGTGCTCTCTGACCCCACGCTGTTATAAATCAGCACCATCTCTGTGGCACTGAGATAGTTGTGTCACTGCAGGGTCTCAAACAAGGCTTCTGGTGCTTCCACTTCAGGATAAATTTCCCATTATGATCTCCAAATATATGGAAAGGCAGGTGGATACATGTGCACACATATTGGCATGCACCATTCCTCTGCATTTAGGCATTCTGAGGACCAAAGGGATGAAAATAAAATAGCATAAAATAGCATAAAATAATATAAAATAAATAAAATAAAATAAATAAAACAAAACAAAACAAAATAAAATAAAATAAAATAAAATAAAATAAAGAGATAAAGTTCGTAACTACTGCAGCAAGTAGTGCTGCATGTGGTTACTTTTAATGAAAATGTCAAGTACCAGTTCTGCCCAAAAGCAACCTGAACTGAGAACCTCTTTTCTGAGTCAAGCTGAGCAGGACTTAACGTCTGCACTTCTTCCATCAAAACTTATTGCCTGAAATCAGCAACATGAAGTAGATACCTGATGTGCACTTCTCCATCTCCCAGAGCTGGAGAAAAACAATGAAAAATTTTGCTTCATTTCATTGTCAGCCTAAAAAAAAAACATATCAAACTCCTGGAAACCACAGAAAACAGGTCCTGCTTTCCTCTTCTCAGCCATGCCCTGGTGACTGGCCCAGGAGGTCAGTAATAAACCTCTGGTGCTTGCTGCTGCTGCAGCTCTAATCCATCTGCTCAGCCCTCAAAATTACTCCCATTTCTCTGGGCTCCAGGGGTCCATTTTTCCTCATCTCACTGATGGGTGTGCTCCCCGTCACCCCAATAATCCCCGACAGTCCTTGTGTCCCTTTTAGCACAGTTAAGTGTCCTCAACTGCTCATGGCAGCCTTGGAGTGAAACCCTAATTTTTGCTAGAGGAGTTCAAGGAGGTGCAATAGTTCGTTCAAAACAGACAATTAAAAATTCTTTTGCTAAACATAACCTAGTGGATCTGTATTTTGCTTAAAGAACTCCAAAACTCAAAAGAAACAAAAATCCCAACAACAACACAGACAGAGATCGTTTTTAACCAGCATCTGTACTGCTGCACATCTGTGAAGTTCAGTTGTGACAGATGCAAAATGTTTGTGTGTGTTTTATGAGTGAAGGGCAGGGGATTGTCACCTTCAACGCACATGGTGGTAAAAGAATGTTTAAACACGGTGACATGAAAGGGAGGATTGATCATCACATTTATGGACTCACCAGTGGGTCCATCATTCACCCAAAAAAGTGTCACTGGTGTCACTCTTTGCAGGCTTGAGGAGCTAATGGATGCAGCTGCAGCTGAACTCAGTATTTTTGCTGGCAGAATAACCTGACCTGGTGCTGAATTGGAATCTAAAGGAGTTGCAGGTGGTCTGAGGAGAGGTGCAGCAGGAGAGCAGGTCCATGTCCGTGAGCACAAAGCAGTCTCATAACAGACTGGAGAGACACTGTGGGTTTGGGGCGTTTGTGAGGCAAAGTCTGGGAAACCCCAAACAGTGCCTGACCTGGAGCAGCAGGAACAGCTGGAATACCAACATTGTGACTTAGTGATCTCTCATTTAAAGTCCTAATCCACCCGTTATCCATAGCCTGAATCAGAAACTTCAGGTTTGCATTCACCTTTTTACAATACTTGCTTCAAACTCTTGTCCATTCTACCATCCCATGTTCTTTTTTCCCGTTAAGAGCATTTGGGGGAGTGAAAATTTCACATGCTAAAGTGACCCCCAGTGATTTTCCGGGTAGTTACAGATCACCCAGTTCAGGAAATTCCTCTTCCAAATGATTTATTTTGCACTTCCCAGTAGAAAATTTTGTTTGATCAAAAATATAAAACTAATTGTTAAAATGTTGATACTTGAGATTTCATCCTGTTTTCCAAACCTCACATTAACATAAGGAGCAATTCTTTAGAACAATGTGGTGGCCCATTGAACTCTGCCATCTTTTAAAACAATTATTTAGTGGCATTCTTTGTATATTTGTATATGTTCTTAAGATATCTCTTGACTTGCTTGATGACTGTTTTCATGACAGTGTGTGAATACAAAACCACCAGAAACTGAGACACCTAATAACTGTCAAGTTTGCTTGTACATCTACCTGTCTTCTGGTCTTATCAAGGTACCAATATTAGGAATAAAGATTTCAGGAATCATCCTAGAGCACCAGAGCATCAGACCAGGATCTGTTGTTCTTTTCTACAGTCTCTTCATAGTGCTCAGTGTGAGCTCTAAGGAGCGGTGTCACTGTATATGTGGATATATATATAATTTTTTTTTAGATTTAGAAACAAAGCACATCATCAATTCTGTGTTTTACCATGAGTTACAACAACTGCTTAACATCAACTACAGAGGCTTGATCATCCCCACAAAGAGCTGAGTAAACACTCTTACAAAGAACTCTGTGCCTACATAGATCATCTTCCTAGATCTGAAAAAAACTAAAACCAGCATATCTGTACATTCAAGTCATTTTTAATCCACCAAGAGCAAGCTGGGGAACTGATTTTTTTGGATCTCTTTATGTTAAATGCATTATATGTATGCTGGTAGTTCTCAATATATTTTTACTGCACGGAAAAACAATGGCAACTTGTAAATTCCCCTGCCCGTAGTAGAAAGACTAAACAGCCTTTTAGATAAAGAACTTTTTCTTTTTTTTTTCTTTAACCTACACCACACAAAAAATTGCACTCAATAGCTGAGCTTAGCAACACTGCAGGAGGACCTGTTATGAGAATTTTTTTACTCATGAGACACTAATGTTCCATGCAGGAAATAATTATAAATAGCAAAGGGAGGAATGTGCAAATTTACCAAATGTTTATTATTTTGAATGTATGTTTGCAGTCATAAATCACTCCTCACCTAAGAAATTGAGCTTCAGGCTCTAATTTTCCTTAACTAAAGCACTACTTATGGTGCAGGCAACAAAAACCTTCTAGCACCCACACAAAAACTTATTATACTTGATTTACACCTTTTTTCCTCATCAAAATAATCTTCCTACTCATAATATTTGACCAGTTAGTGTAGAAACCAATACTAGAGTTGTATGGGTGAAACTTGGCCTTTTTTTTTTTTTAAATAAAAACCAGTATTATATCAGGAGTTGAAAAGAACAAGGATATATGTAGACAATTAATGGCCAAATTGACAATTATTTTTTCATGGATTTCTTGACATTTTTTCCAGTTCCTAATAATCACCTCTCTTCTCTGAAAAAATTTACTTTACCATGCAGTGAACACGTCTCTGGGGACAGAGGGAAAATAAAGGAAAAAAAAATTATCAGTGAGAATAACTTTTCCAAAAACTCACCATTTCTATTCTCTGCTTCCCAGAAGCCACAAGGAATCACACCCAGCTGTGTTTCCTAAAGGTAAATTTCCACAGAACCAACATATTATTTAGCATCATAAAGAAGGGGATAAAATTTGGAGATCAGTTTGTTACAAAGTTGTCCATATTACTCACAAGTCACAATTCCTAGTTCTACGTTTTTTTAGATGCTGAATATATTCGTGAAATATTGGGGTTTTTTTGAAAAATAGAGGACAACTTAGGCATATTACTGAAGGCTGACTGAGCCCTTTCCACATTCAGCTGATGCATAGAGAACATTTTTGTAGATTATCCTTGAAAAAATGGCAATAAAAATGCAGTATACATTAAGCAGAGATTTTAGGAGGGGATAAATTGCAATCAACTTTTGAAAGAAAAAAAAGAAACAATTGAAACACCACGAACCTCACATGAACACAGTTTATAAATTTAAGAATTATGCATGAGGCAAATAAAAGTCTCTATAAATTCTCCATACATGAAGGAAGTATTTACATTAAAAAGGTTATTCCTGGTAAGAAACCCATGCAAACACCAGGAATGGAGCAGGCAGTGGGGAGGTCAAGGCCAGAATTGATTCCTGGAAGAAAAAAGGAACTCACAACTATTAAATTCCACATTTAGTTTAAGGAAAAAAAAAAAGCCCTGCACAGACAATGTCCAGGAAGTGTCCTTTGTACATTTTTCATGTAAATTGATGCAGGTGAACTAATTTGATGCCTGTGGAACCTTATCATCACTAACTAGCTTTTGTACAAAACAGCAGGTTTTTTAGCTACCATCCCTTCTGAAGTGGTAGAGAAAAACGGCTGTGCAGCGGTAAGACAGTGCCTATGTGTTTAAGATGCTACAGAAATCCAACACTCTCTGGTGTCATTATTCACAGGCAGAGAGAGTGCCTCGGTGACAACACACTTGACAACTGGCTGAGTTGTTAACTGCAATAAAATTGTTTGGAACAGAGAGGCCTGATGTTTTTATTAAGCTGGTTCTTACAAAACCATTTTTGCAGCAGAGCTTTGAGAATCACAATTTTTTTGCCAAAGTGTGACAGTCTTGAGAGTGGAAACAGTGAAAAACAGAACAGGAAAAGAGTATCTGTTCCGGAAAAAAAAAACCATAAGTATAAATGAGACTATATATATGTGTGTATGTATATACATGCACATGTTCTGCATATTAAGACAAAAACACTGAAATTTTTCCCATGGAGCTGCCAGCTGCAGCTTTAAAATCCCGAGGTTTTCCTTGGTCTCAGCTCAATACTGAATGGTGTTCCTGTCACAGAACTCAAGTGAAATCAGTAAAAATAGACCACACCCTCTCTAGTTCACACAGAAGGTCCCAACCACTCCCTTAGCAGCCCACATGGGAAGAGAAGTATTAAAAAACCTTGGAAGTAAGATATGCCAAAAAAAAAAAAAAATTAAGTAGAGGTGAAAGTTCAAACCCACTGAAAAAATAGAAAATAGTAAAGTAGCAACTCTTGTCATTTCTAATGGAGTCAATGCTATCATTTTAAGGGAATTAAATGGGAAGGTGATGGTGTTGGAGGAGAGTCAAGAGCACCTGCTGAAACCCTTGCTTCACTTTCCAAAAATGTGGATTTTTTTTTTCTGTACTCCTAATGTGCTGAATTTCTGTAGTCTAATGTGAAAATACTCAGAATTACTGGATTTCCACTGGACAGAGTGGGATCTGCTTTTCCAACACATGATGTGCATCGTGCAAAAAGTTCTGAGCCCCAAAATGCCAGCACTAATGAATTCTTTCCCATGATTATTTGAATTACTGTTTGAAGGTTCCAGAACTTGGAGTGACTCCAGCTTTGGTGAGTTTGATATAAGAGAGAAAACATGAAATATCTGCTCTTCCAAAGCCACAACAACCACATGAAATATTTTGCTAACACACTATTTTTAGGACCTTGCACTAAGTACATGGAGGATAGACCAGCCAACCCCACACTTTCCCATTTTCATCTTCTAGATCAGACTGAGAAATCCATGAGTTTCTAGATATTCCTGTCACAGATTTAACTCAGGTTTCAGCCCACTGGAATTTTGTCAAGGGAAAAAGTGCAAATTCCTCAAATTGTACTTGCCTCAAGTGACACAGGTTGCACCCCTGAATGTATTTATGGATCCTCCTGGAACTTGTTCAGGTAATTTTTGCAAGCTCCAAACAGAAAGGCAAAGTCTACCTGCCAGGAAAGTCCATTCTTGCCATCCCATAATTGCCTCCATCTATTTTAAAGCCACATCACCCAAAAAATCCCACCTAAACACCTAAGATTAAGATCCCGTGTTCCAACGTGGGCATTTTGACAGAACTGATCAGTTCTCAAACTTGGTTCAGTGAACACTGGAATGGAAATTTCTGCAATTCAGAGTCTGAAGGGTTTTCATTTTCTCTTAAATAATGGAATTCTGAGTCAAACAATAGGTTGTACCAGGTTGTACCAGGATCACCTCCCTTCTGGCAGAGCTGTATAAAGACATGAGCAGCCTAATGCAGAGAGGCAGATGAATTCATGAAGTACCAAAATCCATACCCCATCATGCACTAAAAAATTAACATGTTTCTGGACATAATCCATACCATGCTATGCAAAATATTTAACTTTTCCCATGGGAAATGCAGATCTCTCTTCTCCAAAATAGTTTTGTTTTGCTTTGTTTTGAAAAAGGAAGTGTTAGCCAGTATCTCTGTTAAAGATAAAAATGATTGAAACTACTTTTGGCCAGTGGTACATATAAATGGTGTTTAATTTTAAGGTCTTCTAGAGTTTGCATCATTCAGACTCCATGCCCAAGTCTGTTACAACAAGTCAACCAGAGGAGCAGGACCCTATGGCAGGACCCTATTCGTTGCTGCTCAACTCTCCCTAAAAATGTCTTAATTAAAATAAGAAATGTCTAATTTAAAAAAAAAAAAAAAGGTAGAGGGAAACCTCTTGTTTTTCTGTTTTGTTTCCATTGGGTTAAGGTCCACATAAGAGTAATTCTAAAATAAAATTAAGTTACCAAAAAAAAAAAAATATTAAGAGTCATTTGGAAAGTCTGGAGACACAAATATTAAATCTTCTCTTCATTACAGTCAGCAAATCCTCTAAGGAATTATTCTAATGTACAGAAATTATATCTAGCATATGTTGTGTGATAAAATAACACAACAAGCTCCGGATAAGCACAGGAAGAAAATGAGGCTGACCACTCTCACTACGCACAGCAAGCCGAAATATGCTGAGAAATTCACTTCTCTAAAAATGAGTCCATAGGACTTTTCCTGCCTGCAGAGATGCATTTTTAAACATTACATCTGGGTAAAACCCATACCATTGAAGGCATCTGAGCCACCTCTCGTTGTGTTACTTTTCTTCTAAGTATCTATTGGCTGCAAAGTATTTCATGAGCAGACAGGGGGAAAAAAAAGAGCTGTGTTGAATTTAATATTAAGGAACATGTTTATAATAACTATTTTTTTCATAAAAGTTGGTATGCCTGTTTTAACTGTTTTTTGTCAGTTTTTCAATATTTTCTAGCTTCTGCCTACATCTGCAACAAATTTGGCACATAATGTTCACAGCTTTGTATAAGACTCGAGTGCCTTGTATTCACACTGGTGGAGTATATGATTGTGTACAGATGCTTGTTTTCCTTTTCCAACTAATTTTCCCTTTCCAATCCAGCCTTCCTTTGGCTGTGTTTAAAGTAGAAAAGGGGTTGAGAGGTGAAGCAAACTAAAAAGGGTGGGGACTTGGGAAGAATTACATGGAGTGTACCCAGAATAAACATTTGCAAATTTGCTGTTCAAAAAGAAATTAAAACTGCCCAGTCCTATTTACATACCTGGGGAGAGTCTGTGGGATTCAGTTACCTGGGAAGCTGATGTGGTTGGATTTCACCATGTCCAACTGCAAGGAGCTTCAGCTCACAAAATTCCTGTTAGTAAATAATTTCATTTTTGATTGCACATTTATTTTGTCGATAGGATAAAGAATTTATGCAATTCAGACGAGCACATACAGCTGGACAGAGCACCAGTCCCACCTACTGCTGAATGGGTTTGGGGTAGGAACCAGCCAAAATCCAGCATCCCTCTGTCACACCTCTGTGTCACACAATAACGTGCAGAAATGACAAAAGAATGAATAATGCTATGAGTCTGGACTTAATGCCAGAGATCTTATGCTAGCAGGCAATTTGGGAGAGCACAGTGCTGAGAGCTGTGTTGTGTTTTCAGCATTGCAACAACTTGTCTCAGCCCTCCACAGAAGAGGCACGAATTTTTCCACTCATCACTTTGGTTAGAGCAAGGCCCAGAACAGAGAAAACACGAAATCCCAGAACTGTGATTCTGTTTCTAGGTCCTACCCAATCTGGAGGTTTTGATTAATCACTCAAGCTCATATTTCCACAGTCTCACTGTTCTGGGGTACCCTGAATTTTAGTGTCTTAGATCCCGTGAGGATTGCCAGAATTTCAGAAGTTCCTGGTGTTCTTAAAACGAAAGACTTAACTAAAGGCAGTCCAAAAGGAAACCCAAGTGGCTGAACACCAGGCAAACAAACCCAACAAATCAGGCTTTTACAACACTGTCTGGATCTTTCCCATCTACAAAAATGACAGCAAAATCCTATACTAAGACAAGATAATCATCAGATATTTAGTCAGACTGTGGATGAAGGAGATTGTCTTCAAACTTTTATGAAATTAGTGGTCCCAAGGAGAAAGGGAGTGATGCCCAGCCTGCTATTTCACAAACCCCCTTGCTTTTGGAGTAATTTTCCTTTTTGCATTCTCAGTTCAGCCCTGTTCACCTTTCCCTGAAATTTGCTACCTAGTCAAAACATAGAAAAAAATTTCAGCACTATTCTATTTTTATTGTTTGGGGTTTTTTTTAAATGCACACAGACTACACATCTGGCTGAAGCTTTCATCTGAATTACAAAGTCTCCACAGCTTCCTGTGAAGAGAAGAAAATTCGTATTCAGGCCAGAACTTGTCCAGCAGAGTTCAAACTCTAAAAAACAATTCCAGCCAAGGTCAAGGAGCACAAAGTGAGTCTATGAAAGCAGGATGCAAGGAAGTCAGTAGATCTGAAGGTGATGGATGACATCTATAGGTACCTGTCCTCTGGTTACTCTTGGAAGAATAAGTTTATATCACAGTTGTCAAAGATGAAGCCTTAGTTTAAGGAGTTCATGCTAATCAGGCTGTGACTGACATTCTCCTTGGGTCTCCTTCCAGAGAAACTCCACACGAATCTGAGACACCGAGGAATCACAAATGAGGAGAAATTTGTTGGGCGATTTTCACTGACATTTGTTCTATAACAGCTAATTTTGTGCTGATCATTTACACTAACAGGTCACCCCTTTGCCACAGGCCTCCTTAGACTTTGCCACTGGTTTTACAGAGAAGCAGACACACGACAGGAACTCACAGATCTCCTTGGGAGCGATCAGCTCTCTGCTGTATCATTTCCTAAATCACCAGATCCCTGCTCGTCTTCCCTTATTCTGGATATTTTGAAACCTGGATCTGCTCTGCAGATGGACATGGGTTGGATGTGGAGTCTGTAGTGCATGGAGCACAGAGAAAGTGTCCTTGGACCTTCCCTGTCCTACAAATATGAACAGGTTTGGCTGCCTCGGGCTCCTTCCCAGCTTCTGGAATCACGAGCTGCTTTTCCTAGACTGAATGTTCCTATTGACTGCGTTTCTCCAGCTCCTAGATGCTGCTAGGAAGCCATGAATTCAGCTTAATGTGCTGCCCTGATTTAATCCAGATAATATTTCTACTGGCTTATGAGTTGGAATTACTCAAAATTTTGTTTTCAGAGAGGATGGTTTGTGGTTTTTTCCTTCTTGTTTTAAATATGGGTTTGGTCATCAAAAAACCCCCACACTCTCACTGAATTAAATTACTTCTGATTTAGGAAGAAGTGAACACACACAAGGAAAGACACACATCTGGAAAATACAGGAAATGCAATTCAAGTGCTCTGAGTAGGTGGCTCAAGTTACTTTTCTCAGGTAATTATTCTCTTGCTCCCCTTCTACTCACAGATATTTGCTAAATGCAGCTTCAACGTCAAGCACTTTATAGACCTAGAATAGAAACAGAAGTCTTTTCAGCCAGTAAATAAGCATGCAAACCTTCAATTTCCTATGTATGCTAAAAAAGGATCGCTGCTTTCTTCACAAAGGAAAGCAACTTTTACCTGGTTTGCCTGAAAGCAAATTTATGTCTTCTGCTTGCAATTTATGCCGCTGGTGCTGTAAGTTACAAAGAGCTCGATTTGAACAATCTGTCTCCTAAGAGTCAGTTTTCAATGTGCCAACTTTTCACAGAGTTTTCACTGCCTTTGATTCTCTGTATCCCTAAAAAAATTAACTAATCCACTACAAATTTCAGTTGAAATAGCTATGCTACTGCAGAAACAACTGGGACATGTGAATACCTTTGGCCATTTCCAGCGTAAATTGCCATTTTTCTGTAAATGCAGGTCCATTTTTGTACCAGTGAAATATCTGCATTCAGATTTTCAGCATCTGTATTGCCTGAAATACTGTGCAGTAGTGGTATCTCATCACCCTACACAGCTCCCAACTCCAAAAGCATGCAGCAAGAAAAATCATATTTGCCTTAAGCTAGAGCTAAATATTTTTGTACACTTTTTAAAAAGATCAAATAATTAGAAAGTCATCCTAGGAATCAATCTGCATTTGAAAAGAATTCAACAGTTTGGGTGTGGCAGAGGCAAAATTTTGTACCATGGAGTTTTGCTCTACTTCGTGACTAGAACCCTGAGCCTCAAACACATCCTAGAGCTCGGCTGTGTGACTCTTGGTCCAGCCTCCTGCAAAGGAAGCTTGTCCTTGCTGCAGCCACAGTTCTTCAGATATGGTGATAACCCAGGTGTGAAGTTTTTCCTTTACTGATTCATCTTGCCCTAAGCACCGACAGAAAATTAGGTTCTCCATCCCATCTGTGCTTCCCCCAAAACTGTATCCCTAAATCTTCTCTTACAGCCTTCCCTTCCCAGAAGGCAGGGATTCCTTTCCCCTTTGCAGCAGCCCTGGGACAGAACCCTCCGCCATTTCTTTGCCATTGGCAGGTGGTTGGCTCAGAAATTAGGCTGGAATTTGGCATGGGTTCCCTTTCCCCTCTGAGACCAAGCTGAATTGAGTACCTGTGCTTCTGCAGGGAAGAAGGAAATCAAGAAGGGGTTTTCTTTCAGTGCCCCAGATGAACACCAGACAGTGACTCCCAGTCTCAGTATATCCCCTTTTCAAAAGGAACCAGCCATAAGGTCAAAAAAACCTAAATCATCCCTCTTAGCAGTGCCTTCCCCAAGTGCCAGATCTGCTCATGAGTTCCACAAGCAAAGGGAAGAGGATAAGAAATCATCACAGTCTCAAATCCACTTTTATCCTGAAACCCCAGTTTCTCATTTTTTGTTGGCTTTCTGGCTTCTAAATATGAGCTCTTCTCGATCACAACACACAATATGATCCTAAATAAATCACTAACAAAAGGCCCCTGCTGAGAAGAATGAAGCTGCTTAAAAATACAAACGTAACTGCAATTTCTTTCTCACCTTGTCTTAAAACCACCATCTCTTTTAGCAAAAACTGAATTTCACGAGATTTTTAACATTATTTTCTTGGGGTTTATTGCGGCTTTCTAAAGTTGCCACCGGTGTGTTAAAATTCAAAACATAAACCAATGGTAAATACAACCACTCAGGATTCTTAGGATGTCATGGGAATGGGTTTTCTCTAAGCAAATTTTTTAAGAGCTCACAGAACCCCAACAGTTCAACATCTGCTGATCCTGCAGCTCCAGAAAGGAAGTACCAACCTTATGCCAACAAAAACATCACTGCTGAGTCAAATACCTGGCTTAATCCACTTCACCAAGAAACAGCAGAGCTGTGCATCTAAAACTATTTTCCTAGAGTGACCAGGAGATCCTCAATACATTTAATGTATAGTACACTCACCAAAATATTCATAGGCAGGTCCAGTTTCAACTCACAACTCCCTAAAAAGTTTCAGAAAACTGGAGAAGAATGTGATGCTATTTGCTTTAGTACTCAATAATGCCAGAACACACCTAGTTTTCGTTCCTAATGCTTGGGGAATACCTCTGCAGATCCAGCTTGGATTTGTGTGTTGGAAGCTTGGATTGAAATTTTTGAAAATACTGCCTGTAGTTCTTGCTATTTTAACACTGACACCTGATTGTGTATAAATGCAAGCATTAAAGAAAAAAAAATGTTATTCCTTTGAGAATTCTGAAAAATAAATAAATGCAGAAGGGCCATATAAAAAAGAAATTTTTTTACCAAATTGTGATATTGAAATTCTATTACCTTTCTCAAAATCAAACTTTATTGAATGTAAAAACAGCTGTGTTAAAAACTGACTGTGTTGAATGTAGACCTATTTTACTGAAGACTCGAATTGATCCAATTCATGGTCACACCGAGGCCAGCATTTAAAACCCCACTCACTTCACAGAGACTAGAACTCAGCCCACAGATTTTGTTAAAATGTCTGTGTGCTCCATTAATCTTTTTACACAAATATTTTTCCAGAAATTCCTTTTAGCATTCAGCAGCAAGCGACATCAGTTGTGTAAATGCAATTAGCTAGAATTTTAAGACAGATTTTTTATATGTGCTTTTTTGATTTTATTTTTTCAGTGAAGGTAAGATGCCAGATTGATTGTATCTGTCTTTCAACTCCACTCTCTGTGCATTTGCACATTTTTCTTTCGCTTTTGCTAACATCTGGAAATGAGCTGCAAGAGGCTGTTTTCCCCACATGAAGTGGCAGAAATGCCTTTCTCAGCCAAAGAATCCCCAGCCACTGCTGGTGGCACTTCAGGAGCTGCTGCTCAGCCTCTGCACCTCCACAGGCAAGGAGTGACTGCTGTCACCCTGGGAGAGCTGCACTTGTCACAGAGCAGCTCCTTATTCCCACCATGACCTGCAGCCAGCTCTGCCCCCATCCCATCAGGTGTGTTTGCCTGTAAACAGCAAATCCGAGCTGGACTTTTCCCACAGCAGCTTTTCATCAGCTGTCCCAGCCTGCCTTCAATCCAGCTGCTTGATGCACCAGCGGTGTCCATTAGAAATGTCACTTTGTGTTCCCTGGCTCTCTGCCAAGGATAACTCCTGCTTCCCAGCACCCGTGCAGATGATATTAAAGGTGCACTCTCTCATGACTCTCGTGAAAGCAATCCCTGCTGGAAGCCCCGGTTTCTTCAGAGCTGCCAGCAGCCCATAATGGGAGGCACACAGAGAGAGGGAATACACAAAAACAAAAGGGCAGCAATTAAAACACTCCAGGCTGGGCATGGCTGGCAGCCCCAAAGAAAGGCTGGCTGCCACCATGGTGTGACCAGCCCTGCAAAGTGCCACCAAGCAGCCCAGAGCCCTGTGTGATTCCAGGCAGAGAGCTTCCCTCTGTGGTTTGTCTTCTCAATGGACACCACTGTGCTTCCATCTCTCATTTTAAGAATGGGAGAAAATTGCCCCTTCTGTGGCAGACCTACTGATCTAATTGCCATTTATCAGACAGCCAAGTGACGGCCACTGGTGCAACATTAAGACATCCTGAATATATTCCTTCCCAGACCCAGCGAGGAAAGAACGACAGAAACAAAAAGTGCCAGCGAGATCATTTAATTTGCATCCCTGCTTATTGGCATTTCCATAGCAACTTCATTAGGAAGTCATTCATTTTAATGCTCCTGCTTGTTTTGTTCACAAATTCCTGCCACCTGAAGTCCTCTTTCGAGTGGCAGTAATTTTCAGGGAAGGTTTTTTGGTACAAGTCAGAGAAGTCACTCAGAAACAGACTCACAAAGCATGGGGATCTACATTTTTCACTAGGAAAAAAAATAAGGAATGTTTTTGGTTTACCTTGAGGGACTATTATGCAGATCATGATTCACGAAGGCATTTAAGCACAGGCTTCACTCCATCCAAGGCAGGGCTTTAACTGACTTGACTTTCACCTGAATAGGCATCAACTTCAGCCAAAAAACATTCTAAAATCAGGGTCTTAAAACATCTGTCAATCATCACTTACTCTGCAGGTCTATGAAGTATTAATGCACCGAGGCCAACACAATAAATAAATGAAGCCAATAATGTACAAACTGTTACAGGCAACTAAAGTAACTCAAAACATATGGGTTTCCTTGTGATCATAAAGCCACTCTTGGTTTTTGTGCAGTGTATATACATCAAGGCCTTTCCTCTCTGCTGTTATATGAGTATCTTGGTAATCATCCCACCTGAAAATGTCACATAAAATCCGTGGGCCTTTTTAAGCCCCTTGGGCTAAAGTCAACATTTGATCTTGGAAAGGAAACCTAAATCATCTTCTCTGGTAAGTCTTTCATTTGTACTAATAATTTTTTTTTCCATCATTGTTCCAAAGAGCTAAAAAGGTATAATAGAATCACTGAAAATTTCCTATAAAAGAGAAATCATAATGACAGCCCCGCAGAGAAATAAACAGCAATGCAACTAATGCAGTTTCACTCTTTGAATTTATCCTAAAATCTAAGATGAGGAAATCCAAATTCTTTTCCCAGATGATTTAGCTGGGAACAAACTCAAATTAACTGACAGCAAAAGCCCATCTCATTTAGGATGAAACAGATAAAAGAAAAAGTCCAGTAAGTAAAGGATAAAGTGAAAACACTGATGAAGATACTGAAGGTATTGAAATGCCACTACCAACCACCTACTGCATGCAGCCTGGAGAAATACATGCATATATATTTTATATATAAATCAACAAACACCTGATTTTATAGCAAAGTCCCATAGTTTTAAGCCTGTCTGCTACATTTGAATATAGGTTCTCAAACCAGATAAACAGGAAAAGTAAGACATTTATTGATCTAACACAGCATGAGGATACAGGATATTGTTAGAATTGTTGTTGCTTTTGAGATAGGCAATCAAGTAAAAAATGTATTCAGGTAGCTTCTATAAATGTGGATTTTTGTGCTTACCCATTTTTCCACACCTTGTGCTTTCTCAAGTACAGCACTTAAACAGGATGAGTTCTTAACCTAAAGCACCACAAAACTGTAAATCAAAGACTTCTGAAGAGTTGCAGTGAGCTTTCTCCCAAATTATATATTGGTTCAAATTGAAGGATCCGGATCCAAACCCAAAAAACCTATTCACACTGAGTAAAATCTCTCTAAATATACATAACGGTTTAATTCCTTTTCCATGCCACTCCTCTGAGAAAGTCTTAGGAAAAGAGATTTCTGCTGCTCCTGAGATGTGCAGCACACATTGCTTCTCACAGAATGTGTGAACGTGGCACTGATGTTCTGCAAGAGCACTGCTGAGCTCTTTCAAAGAGCACATGCTAACACCTGAGGATCTCTTGGAGGACAGCTTAACAAGTGACACACAGAAAACTCAGAAATACCATTCCAGCAGTGTTCCCCACCTCCTTCACTTTCTGTGAAATGCTACAGTTAAAAGGTTGTTTTGATATCTCTGCTTTGATTTATTTACGCTCTCCCGTCCCTCATAACTACCTTGTTATGATTCATTCTGGCTTCACAACATTTCATCAGTCATATCAGCGCTCAGTGCAGCTGTATTTCAAGCAGAGATTTACATAAAGGGCACCAAATTTCTCAGCACCAGAATGCAGGATGTGTCCTACATGCACATTCCACTCGGGCTGCAAGGTCAGCCAGAGCAGGGGGTTTGCTTCTCTAACAGAGGGAAAAAATTAGAAATTCAGGCTGCCCTGGGACAAGGCCACTTGTTTTCTGCACTGTGACAGAGTCTGACATTTATGTGATGTCAGTATAAACTGCGTGACATTATTCTGTGACACACAAAGCACGCAGAAAGAATTTACGTCCTCGTCTGACATAATCTATGGGTTTGGTTTTAAGCTAGGAAAAATATGCACTGCTGATCCTTGTTTGAATGTGATGTCTCTGGAGATAGTATTTTCCTGCCTTGTATCACTTTTATCACTAATTGTGACAGTTGCTATTCAGAGGACAACTTACATTCAGAAAAATCATCGCAGTGGAATCTCAGATACCACGTTTTGGTCATTATCAATGAATGAATGCTGATTCTTCTGTGGAAATCATTATCCTAGAAGAACAAGGAGAAAACAAAAAGATGCATGAACAATGAAAATTGAAAAGAGTTAATATTGTCTCCATGGAATTTCTGTTGTCAGCAGTGCAAGTGAATAAACATTTCCAAGAATGGCATTTTCTGCAATTTTTAGAATTTTCTGTTGTAAAATGGAAATCCAAACAAACAATTAAAAAGAAATTTAGAGTAGATAGAAATTTAGCATTTATGAAATTGAAACTTCCTTATTAAATTTTTAAGCCTTTATAAAGCTACATATTATAAAAAGAGTAAGAAAAAAATTGAAGAAAAAACGTATTTCAGAAATATTAAAAAAACCCCTTAAGCTTACTGGTTTTAGCCATTCTCCTGGAAAAAAAAAATCTGTCTTAGTTGAATTTTCTGCAAAATGTTTTGCTTTTCACAGTATTTGATTTTCTAGTTGAAGGCACTTCAAATTAAAAAATTTGGAATTGATAGGGTTTGACAAACAGTATTTGTCTTGTACTTCAGGTTTCTATGTCATCAAGAGCTACCGTGACACAGATGAGCAATAAAATAAACAGTGTTGCTTCAGAATTGATCTTGGTTTTATAAAGATTTACAGATTGCTGGTAATTTTTCAACAAATCCATCTTTCACAGAGAAGTTTGAAACACTATGACTTCTAAGCAGTGCCAGGTGCTTTGGAAAGTACGTTTTGTGATCCTTTAAATTTAAAGGCTAATAAAATACAGATCCTGGAAGAAGGAGAGCAGGCAGGGAGTGTCTGCCCTCTTTCTTAGCACGGATTACTGCAAAAGCAGGTGTTGGGATGGATCTCACAGAAATGGGAAAGAGGAAAACGCAGGACAGACAACCTATTGTAACAGTGCTGGGTCAAAATCCTTGAGTGACAACCTGCAGGGACATTGTGACATTTCCCTGTGAGCCTGGTGCAGCATGGTGCCCTACTGATGAGGATGTTCATTAATTAATTACTTTAAAAGTGTAAGAAAAATAATTAGTGAAGCCTATTGCCAAAAAAAAAAAAAAAAAGTAATGGATAGGGGGGAAAAGGTGCAACAAATTAGTTTATGGTGACGATAACCAGCAACAGGAACAAATTGCCAAAAACCGGAAGCTGATTTTTTCATGGCTAGAATTTTTCACATTTGAATTGGACAGTTTTTAAATTTGAAAATGTTCTAATTCAAACAAGATTCATTAAAGTCATAAGATACTTGATTTGTGAAACAACCAAACAAAAATAAGTAATGGCACCTTCTTAATTAGCTAAATTAGTAACTTTTTTCTTCTCATTTTTTCCTTATTTCTTCTTGAAGCTGAAGTTTTAAGGCCTTTAGTCATTGGAGAACCAAGGCCCTGACCCGTGTGTTTTCCACAAGAGCACACTCTACCAAAGATAAAAAAACCCAAATTCAGTAATGATGGGAAGAAGAGCAGATTATTTATTTTGGTTTTTTTGGCTCCTGCTCATATGTTCTCCATACTCAGGACTGGAAGCCAGTGGAGTCCTTAGTACAGTGATGAGGTGATCCTTTATGTCATCCGGAGGGACAAGAATTTCTGTTATCCAGGTTGGACCTTTTGATCTCACCACAGTTCTGTGTAAACCTCAGGACTTCCTTCACACAGACAAAATCAGAAAAACAAAATAAACCCCACAACCATCTCTGTTTTGTTTCCAGTGAACTCTATCTGTTTAAAGGAGAGATGACTGCTTCCCCAGAAAATAATAAATACTCTGCTTGGAATTTATTTACTTTTAGGTGACATTGGCAGAGAGATTTTGCCCTTCAACTGAAATTTCCATACAAAACACTGGAAAAATTAAAGCGCTCTTTACCTTAACTTTATTCCTACCTTGAAGTGAAGAAATGTGTCTGTAAATACACATTCTTAGTAAAAATCTGAGTGAAGCATTGGAAAGGCACCAAAGTTACCCAAATGCCCTCCTTTTGGATGTCTGTGCTTCTCAGACTCATCATGCTGTTTTCTTCAGTATTCCCTGGCACACCAAGGCAGAAATTAAATTGCCCCTCTTCCATCTGGAAAGCAAAAATCCACAAAGTTTCTATTTTAATAGAAACCTTGTCCATATTCTGCCCAAACTTCAATGAGAAGCCCTCTGACACACGATACAGCCGTGTGTGAAACACAACAGGGCAGGATGGTCCATGTCAGGCCCTTAATTCACCCCTGAGCCTCCAGAAGGAACCTGATTCCCTTTGTCCCTGGGTGCCACAGAGAGCTGATGTCATGGAATGCCTATGAGGAAGAATAATACCATCAGCTCTGTTTATTTAATTAGGAATGAGGGTAAAACCCTCCTAATTCAGCTTGATCAAGGGTCAGCTTGAGGGGTCTTTATCCGAGTATGGGTAGCCTTCAGTGGCTGAGGCTTAATAATAATCTCTAGACTTCAATTTCCTACTAATAAAGGGTAATATAATGTAGGGTGAGCCCTCTTATTTGTTCAGATCTTTTTAACCACTGAGGAGCTAATATGCAACAACTGAACAAACAGCGGCCACACAGGTTTCATTTTTAGAGGCACAGATGACCTCTGATGAAAGAAATGATCAGTCAAGCTCTGAGGCAAGGATAGAAAGTCAGCTAGCAAAGGCAAGCTCTTTTTTTTTTTCTTTTTTTTTCTTTTTTTTTTTTTTTTGCTGTGCACCAAAAGGAAAGTAAGCTGCCCTTAAATAACCATTTTTGCTATAATGTAAAAGTGACTGAAAATGGCTGTTGAACTGTTACATGACAAAATCATTACGTCTTTCAGTGAATTTGTGTTCTCAGTTCTGACGAACATTGCATGTGTATTTCACTAAATAGAGTTTGTAGAAATCTCTGCAGCTGTTGGCGTTTCATTAGCTGTTGGCGTTTCATGGAGCTGCTGAAGTTTGAACATTGTACAATTTTATTAGCACCGAAGCTCACTTTGCTGTTCACTCCCACACACACTATCCCAAATGTCTGCTAAAGTTCAATCTGCCTCAGGAAAGGTTTTCCCCATGACAGAAAAACACAACTAAAACAAGACTTTGCCCTTTTTTGTTGTAGATTCTAAAGTCTAGATACTACAGTAGCCTCCAGATGTCAGGGCCAATTTCGGCTCGAATGCAAGACAGCAGAGACATGTACAACATGCCCACTTGCTGGAGGGGGAAACATTCTCTTTAACCCAGGATTTTTAAGAATGTGTTGCAAATTTTTTTCTTCTTAAAACTTCTGGGGTTTTGGGGTTTTTTTTTTTCAGTATGCCCACAGGTGTTTGAGTTTAGATGGTAGTTCTTAGCTTGCTCACTGTTCTCTGGATGCCACCTGCCCCACCTTTCCTCTTAATTCACCATCTCCTAATTTACCTGGAGGGTTGCTCTGACAGCACCTCCCTCAGGGATGACCCTGAGTTCCCACTGCAAGATTTTAATCCAGAGTCTTTTTCCCTGGGGTAGGTAAGCAACACTGAGAGTCAGATTTATGTCCCTCTAAATGTATTAGCTATGAAGTAAAACTTAGAGAGGGTGCCATGTTATCAGGAAAGAGATGTGATTAAAACTATCCTTTTATATTTTTATGCTTCTCTGGCCAGAATAAGTTTGAAGGCAAAGTTGGTAAGATCAAATATTGAAAATATTTGCAAATATGCTGTGGTGTTTTACTCTACACCAGTTCCTGTTACCTCTGTATCAAAAAAATGAGAAGCAAATTAAAGAACATGCTCTCCAGTGAACAGGAAATGTAAATCCAGTTAATGCTTATAGGAATTATACCTACATATTTAAAGGGCAGTATAGAAGACCTTTAAATTAATTACCTAAAAAATGACTATAAAATAACTTTTTTTTTAAAGGACTACATGACTCTGTTTCAAACTCCACATTTCATGGATTTTACAGCCATAGAAGCAGTTTGTAAAGTTTATAAAACAATATGTACAACAAACAGCAATGGAAAAGAGCACAAAACTCAGTGTTTACCAAAATAATAATAATCATCATCATCATCACTAAAAACTGTGGTTGATTCAGCATCAATAAAATAAGTGACAATCTGTTCATAATCATCAGGCAGGGGCAATACACTGGATAAAGAAGGAAGTTCTGGTGGTAGTAAAGTAACTTACAAACAGCTGCTTGAAAGGCCAAAGAAATTAAATAGCAGCAAAGCTCTGTAGCATCTCTGGGAAACCTGCACTGGGCCATTCTCAAAGGTCCAATATTGGTGTAAATAGCAAAAATCCTGCAGCATGTGAGAGAGAGAAAAAAGGAAAGGGGAAGATAATACCAAATCTCTTATTTAACAAAAACATAGTCTGAAAGACTCTGATGAAATTCAGTGACTCTGACAACCTCATGCTTAATTTTACCTGCAAACATCTTCTAATGGTGCAGAATTCTCAGCATTTTATTCTCATTCTCCCCTTGCAAGAACATAAGAAGAACTATTTAGGCTATTGGCAGGAGCATATCCCTTGCAAATTCTTTCCAGAAATGTTTGATTACAATGAATTCTGACACAGTGAGAATTTAGATTATTTCACATAAGGTTATTGGCAAGGTGCTTGAGGTACCCTCTTCGAGCCTTTTGATAGCACAGCAGTTTGCTTTCTGTTCACGTATTTCATAAAATTTTTTTGGTATCAGCACCACCCTTCTCTCATCCCAGCTCTCCTCTTTCACATCCTCAATTCCTACATGCCATGGATTTCTGCTCTCATTCTGACTGGTTTCCACAAAGGCATTATCAATATTTTTCCCTCTCATCTTCAGATTGACACAATTTCTGGTGAATGAGGGATTCCCAACCCTGCAGTTGGATTCTCCCCCTCTGTTCACAAGCAGGAACATTTCCCCAGACAGGTCCTCAGCCAGCAATGATGGAATAAAATCATCTCCAATCCTTCCAGAGCTCCTAAGTCCTTTCTGCTTCATTTTTCACTGTCATTGGCATGGCATAGACAGGGACTTGCTAAATTGGAAGAGGTTACATTGCAAATTAATAATGAACTAGCTAAAGTAATTAGCTAAGGCCTGATTGCATCCCATGTCCTCAAATGCTGTAATCAGCCTTCAAAAGCAGGCACAGTCCAACAACATCAAATCATAGTATTCCTAGGGAAAAGAAAAAAATAAAATAAAATAACCCATCCAAAAAAAACCCAGGAAGTCTCTTCTCAGTCTTGGTTAATAAAATAAGCTGCACATTTATTCCTTGACAAAAAGCAAATCCTATGATCACATATAAAATGGGGGAGTTAAGTATTTACTTGCCACACAACACAGGATGTTTCTTACAGGTAATGCTTGTACATAAAAATATCATGACTGTTGAGTTGTGCAGGTCAAGAGATGTCCAGGTTAAAAGGTCCTATGCAATTTGGACTGCAAACCTCTGCTTTTCAAATTGTTGACTTTCTGCGATGCAAAATGAAATAAACATGAAGCCTTTATCCTGTATTGCTTGCACAATCAGATCATTAGATAATTAAAACAACAAAAGACACGCAGAAATATTGGCTATAGATGTAAATCAATTACTCCAGAAGCAATTACTTTGGATCTAAATTAGCCAGGGTTATGTGGAAGATATATAATATTTAATTTGCTGTATGACTCTGGCACAAATCCAGTCAACAGCAGCAGCAAACAAAAGTCACCACTTCTCATTCAAGGTAGAGAACAACACAATCACTCTGCACTGGTGGCTCGAGTTCCTTAAGCAAAGATGTAATTGGTGCTGCAACGAGTTATGGCGTGGAAAGAAAACTGTCCCACCACAATTCAACTGGGAATGAAAAGAGCTGACCAGAAGGCAAAATGAGAACTGGGATCACCAACCCTTACAGGAGAAGGCGAAATAAGGAAGGGAAGATTTCTTTAACATCTCTCATTTTTCTTTTTTCTTTTCCCTGCATTGTTTTACTTTATCATTTTGAAACATCCCTTTATGAAAGGCAGTGGTTCTTGCCTTTTTCAATTAAGAGAGAGGACATCTGGGCAGGCCAACCCCAGGCAGAGACACAGACTGCCCCACACACACAAGGTTTTACCTGGCTACAGATGAGCAGCCAGAGTAAACTCCTCTCAACTGGAAATCACAAGTGTTTCTTCTATTTCGAAAAGCTCCGTCTATTTGCATATGGCAAAACCCACTGCAACACTTCATGCTTTCTTTTTTCCCAGTCTGAGCCCATGCTGCCTTTCTGCTGCCATCCTGGGATCTGCTGCCTGGCCCCCAAACCCCTCGGTGCCTGCCCTGCCCAGGGCAAAGCCTCAGGAGCACCTTGGATTGGGGTTGCTCAGGGTTCAGTGTGCATTCAGCTACTTTGGGCAGTGTCCTCTGTTGTTAAGGAGGGTATGCTCTAGAATTTTCAGAGGAAAGCTTTGCATTTTCATTTGTTTACAAAAAAAAAATCTAAAATCTTAGTCCACAGCTGCATAAAAACATCTTTCCTTTCTCAGCCAGTCACACAGATTTGGCAAGGGGTGCTCTAGCACACAGCCCAAGAGCACCAGGGAAAATCTTCACCACCACGTTCAAGGTCAATTTGTATGGGCAGAACTGCTCAATGACTTGGTTTTGCTTCTCAAAAAGCCCCTTGAAAACATCTGTGGCCCTAAAAACTCTGATATTTGGCTGATGTGTGTTACTCCTGGCCCAGGAAGAGAAACCTCTGTCTAAGTGACCACAGAACACAATCCTGAGCTGGCCACTATCAGGGCAGGCAAAATACACTCATGTTAGCCATAGGACATGGAGCATCTCTCGCCTGTCCCAAAGAACTTCGAAAAGCTACACAATTTCAGATAGATTAATTTTTGTGTCAGGCCAGTGCAACTCTAAAGTCACAGTTAAGCCTTTTCTTTTGGGAGGAAAGCCCAGTGGAGGCAATATGAAATTTCATTTTAATTCTCCTTTAGAGTGAGAGGAGGCAGGGAAAAGAGGACAGATGGGGTCTTGGGTCAGAGGGAGAGGGGGTGATAAAATGCTACAAAAGGAGAAGGGTAATAGCTACAGCTCATCAAAAAGAAAATTGCTCAAAATACCATAAGTCGTTCTAAGAAAACCTCAAATCCCCTTAAGTACTTAAAATAGGACAAAACTGGCGCTCGGAGTTGTTCAGAATATCTTAGTCTGTGCTGCTAAATCAACTCTCTCTCACTGCACGTTTAATCTGCCCCTCTACAAACAAACACTGGGGTGAGTAAAGTTCAAAGACAGGGTAGGGATGCAGGAAGGTTCAGTTTTGGGAGAAAGTCTCTCCAAACCAGCAATTTCAAGACACGCTTCAGAGAACTAGCTCCTTTTAACCCACAAAATAAAATGAAATAATCTGTAAAAAGAGGGGGACAGAAGCTTTTGTCATGCCTGTACCTCAGTCCTCCCCACTGCCTGATGAGTGGAGTCAAAGCAAAAAGCCCCCATCCCTGATCCTGTGCAACTACTGGAAAAATAAATTACCGAGCTAGGAATGTGAGAGAAAGAGCAATTAAAAATTTCCCCCCTTTTTTTAATCAAGGACTGTTTTGCCTCGGGGGCTTGGAGGGATAGGAAATCAGGCTTTTCAAGCTTCTGCAGAGCAGGCTTTGGAAAGTATCTATACCAGACATCCCTGTCCTTTACAGATTGCGCTCTGCCCTTCTTTCCTTCCCTTATGGCACACGTGGGGGGGGAGATTTGTTAGCCCTTAAACTTGTCACAAATGTAGTCGCTAACCATTTGCCCCCGTGCTCAGATGCTCTCGCGATTGCTTTCTCCAGTAATTACTCAGTGGGAGCGCCACAGCGAGCTCCATAAGTTACAGCTAATCACTCTTAAGTGCTGGAAGCAGGAGTGTATTTGTGCAAAGAAACAGCAATCAAATACGGTAAGCAGATGGCTGCTCCTTGTCCTGTTACCACACTGAGCACAACAGATTAAGCCATGATGGATTTATCAGCACTGATGGATACATTAACACCATACGCTTTTATGGAATAAATAGCTTCTGACATCTCGTCATAACTTCTGATGCCCCAATTTTTTGATGGCTGGGTTGTTGGGTTTTTTTAAATTAAATAGTAGATGTTTGCAACAAATCCTGTAGGCTTTTGTATGTTCTCCTCAAAAGCTGTGGCTCAGCACCTGATATTATGAAAGGCACAATTAAAATCTCAGAAATAGTTGAAGAAATCCATAGCATTTCTTTCAACCATAAACTCAATATTCTAGAAGCTTTGTGGCAATCCGTTCTTCTAATTGATAAGTGCCAGTATTTTAAACTGATGAAAGCATTAGCTCATTTGCCATATATCAAGAATCACACATAACACTATGCAAACAGCAATAAAACAAACATAAGTATCCAAACCCTTTTTTCTTCCTGATTTATAGGCTGATTTGCAGGCTGGGGGAAGGCACTTGAAGCCTTAACTCATGTTTTGCCATCCTAGCAGAAAACATGCCCTCAGATTTTTCAAAAGTCCTCATCTCATGGGATGAAGAAGGGATAAGAGTAAGCAATTTTCGAGGAATGTGGGTGTCAGCTGCCCGGGCTGCTGTCAGTAAATGAGCAGCTGAAATGCTTAATGGGTGCATGGCTGCACTGACACAGCAGACACTTCAAACCAGCCTCTGAGCAGCCACAGTCGCCATACAAAGGCTGATCAATAGGTATTCATTTCTAGTCCTGTTGCCTCTAGAAAAGCAGAGTGCAGGCTGCCTAAACTGCAATAAAGCTGTTGACAAACCCATGTGCTTTCTGGGGACAATAGGCATTTTGGGGGTTTTCTATTCAGGAGCTCACAGCCGCAGAAAACAGGCAGAAAAGCCCATTCAGTGTCATCAATCAGAAGCAGCTGCCTGTGTGTGTGCACTGCTGCACCTTCTCCATCCCTCCCATCATGTACTTAAATTCCTGTACAGGCCATCAGCTTGGCGTTTGCTAATTGCTCCTCTGCAGCCTAGGTTTTAATCACCTGATCCATCAAAAGCCCGTCTCCCCCTCTATATCCATCTTGTCAGTCAGTGACATTTTTTGTGATGAAAGCAGCACATCTATTGATAGAACCCCTCAACAGCGTGGAAGGCATCCTGCATTAGCTTTGTCTTCCGAACCAGCCTGGTCTATTACAATTGACCTTCTCCTCTTGATTACCACACAAATCATAGTCCTCTCCCTGCTGCTCCCCCTGCTTCCCTCCCCTCCCACCCCCCAGCATCTCAGATTATTTCTTCTGTGGCCATTCAATTGTCTGACTGCAGCTGGTAATTGGATTCATGTTTGGAGCACAGCTTTCCATGTACAAGTCTGGAATAATTCAAATAGGACCCTGGCCTAGGGCTGAGGCCATATGTTAAATTCAGATTTGTGTCTGTAAAATCTGGAGCACCTGGCACAGGTGTAATCCACTTAGCAGCACCAAATCCTGTGCTGTTTGAAAGCTGCACTGACTTTCTTCTCTGAAAGTTAAATTTCACTACTCTTTTAAGGGCGAAGAAATTTTATTATGATAGCTTAGTGAAATGTAAAGGTGATGTTACTTTGGCAGCTGTCTTGACTCACTGTAGGAAACAATTTGAGCAGTCTTCATGATAACACAATAATTAAACACCATAAAACAATAACAACCCAACATAAATGACAGCATTCTTTGTGTATACAGCAAACTATTTTAAAATGTGTCTCCAGAGTCTGAAACTCACCACTGGGACCAAGCTCAGCGTAACCAAGCTGTTACACTGAAAACCTAAAGTACAGTTAGTGGTGTCAGCTTTCCCGCCACACATATCGCATGATTTCAGCATCAGTTTAGTCTCTTAAAGTTAAATAATAGAGAAATGAAATGCATATTCATCCTGCTCCAGCTCTGAGGGTATGCAGTTTCTCCCTTTGTGTCTCTCAGCCCCTCAGAAAACCAGCCCTAGATTTTGTACTATTTATTTACTATTTATTAAGCTTACAGAATTCAACTTACCAACAATCTTTAAGGCTCCTGAAACCTTAAAAAAATAAAATTGCCACAATCGCCACTTTCAGTGTTCCTATCATGAGAAGGAAGTAGTTGTTGGCTCCATCCATGGTGTCAGCTTCCTACAACCCAGCTTGTCAAAACACAAGAGATTTCCTAACCACTTCCTAATCAAGAGGTTAGAAATTAGGCTCAGGTGCTATTATAGCCTCTCCAATAAAGTATTTTCTTTAGAAATCTGTTTCTTGAGTTTCTCAGTGTAACCCACCTTGAGACCAGAACTCCGCATTTACACCTCTCCTTTTGCTGCCAGGGGAGCAGAGAGCTTTGAAAGTTCCTGTGCTGCCTCCCAGGGGTGTGGCTGTACAGGTGGACACCAAAGGTGCCTTCACACACTGTCAACCACTGAAACAATCAGCCAGAAGCAACTCATTTCTGTCTCCACATCTTCCAGCATATCACAAAAAGAAAGATGACATCTTAAGAAAATATTTCAAAGCATTGACATTTGACTACAGGGTCATCTCACACCGAGAGCAGCTTTTGAGTTTCGGGTGATCAAGCACCTGCCTGCCATGTGGAGGATCTGGGTTATGCTTCCAGCTGTTCTGGACTCAAAGCAAACTGGGAGCACAGGGACCTCTGACATCACTTGGAAATGTGCTCTTGCTGCCCTGCCAAAGGCAGCTTTGCTGCTCCATTTCTGTAAGCAACTCCACGAGCACAATCTGCAGTTCCTGGTGGGGTGAATGAGGTTTGAAGCAGTGCCTTGAAATTCCCCCCCAGAAAATTTAACTCTCCCTTTTTCCCATTTCACTCCATGTTTGTTTCAGGACCTAAATTTGCTGGCTGAAAATATCACCCAAATCAACACATTCCTGCAACGATATTCCCTTGGACAACTTTTCGTTTTCAAATGTCCTTTGTACAGGAAAGGGTAGTTCTGGAGCAGGACACCACCATCTCAGGAATCAGGAATCAGCCAAAATTAGCCAATGTGCCACCAGAATAAGAGAAGAACTTGAAATTAGTTAAAATTTGTGTCTCCACCTCACCAAGGTTCCTTCATGAAGTTGATCACCAAAGGTTCCTTCATGAAGTTGATCACCACCATCTCTTTCATCACTAAAAGTCTGAACTTCAGGTTGATAATGTTCACCTGAGCCCTTTGGCTCATGTTATCTATTTCCATCAAGAAAGAGAAATTAAACTATTTACTAAGCTTACGGAATTCAATTTATCAACAACCTTTAAGGCTCCTGAAACCTTAAAAAAATGAAATTGTCATCATATCCACTTCCAGTGTTCCCATCATGAGAAGGAATTAGCTGTTGGCTCCATCCATGGTGTCAGCTTCCTACAACCCAGCTCTTCAAAAAGCCAGAGATTTTCTAACCATTTTTAAACTGCCAATTTCTGATTTTTTTCCCCTTCTTTGCCTCTGGGACTTCATAACTAAAATCTGTCTCTGCAGTTTAAATGCTGGCGATGGCCTGATTTCCTCAAATCTACAAACAGAAGTCAGCAGTTAGCAGAATTTATCTTTTTACCTACATCTATCCCACAAATAAAATGGGTTTTCTTCTGCATTACCTGATTGAAACCGTACTGAAACGAATGCAATCTGTCTATTGCTGACAGCACCAACACTCTTTGTGGTGGATCTTGTGTTGTTTACTTTCCCTAGATCTGCAGTTCCTAAAAGTCAGCAATGAAGAAAAAAAACTCATCTTCCTCTTTCTCATTTTCACTCACCTTCGGAATTCCTACCACAACCTTACCCTGTAAGCCTAAAAATGTTACTGAAGTAAGCTTTAAAGCCATTACAATGACAGAAAAAAACCCTTTTTCTTACCTTCCTCTTATTATTTTATAGCTTTAAACCCTTGGCAAGCTGAAATGCCTTCCAAATCAGGAGGAAAAAGACCATTTCTGGCCATGCAGTGATGGAGAGCCTCTTCACAGGTGCTGATCAACTTTCACCTCGCAGCAGGAGTTTGGAAAGACCTGAAAAGGGACCAAAGAGCTCATTCAGGATTCAAGAGGTACAGGATTCATGTCCTCACAAGACTTCTCATTACAAGCAAACTCTCTTGGCCAGACATTTTCATCCAGTTTGTGGACTGAAAGAACTAAAAATTATTTCAGTGGGGAAAAAGACAAACCACACATAAAAGAACAAATTCAATTGTGACAGATTACTTTTCTCTTGGTGGTCATGCAAACAATTGGAAAATAAAGAAGGCAGGTGCTACCATCTGTATTATCTTAGTTTGTGAAATTTGCCTTAAATTTACATTACAATGTCCCTGCTAATGTAACCAAACCATAATTCTGCCTGTGGAAGACAAAAACTGTCAATACACTTATAAAAAGTGCCTTACTGTACTCATCTAAGTCAACATTTATTCTGTGAAATGTAATCAGGATGTTAAATGTTTCTGGAAGGTTTGAGATGCCATATTTTGCCATCTGTTCTAATTATTTTTGAATAATTTGGCAGATCTTGCTTTTGTTGCTGAACTACAGAAGCAGATTTCACCAGTCTGAATTGCATTTAAAGAAAAGAAAGAAAGAAAAGGAAAAAACCAAAAACAACCAAAAAGATGGTATTTAGTTCAAAACTGCAACATTAAAGAGTCACATAGCAGTAGGATGCAAGCAGAGGTCCAGAACATCCTGGATAGGGAAATAAAGTAGAGCTAAGTCGTCACAATTCTCTGTGGGGTGACATAAAAGTGAGGAAAAAATAGCAGACACAGACAGGTGCTGGCATTATATTGTGCAGTATATTCTACATTTCCCAGTTTATTTTCCTTGAAGAACTCTAAATGAATTTTTAAATTTATTCACCTCTTGATCAGAGGTCCTCAAAGAGAGAGAATCATTACTTCCCTCCCTTAGATACGGAGAAACAAGACAGGAGGCAATGAATGACGTCCCTGAGGTCACAGAGGACATCTGAGGGAAAGCTGAAGGAAGCACCCCAGGCTCTCCAAATCCAAAACAGAATGTCTGGAATTATCATGAATCTTTTTGGAACAGTCACTATGGAGCTGCATGGTATTTTGGGACATGGACAACTTACTGAAATGCTTGGTTACAAAACCCTATTGCAGCATGAAGGCTAAGTACGCAACATTGGGCTACTGGAAAAAACGAAGGAGCAGGATGACCCAAAATGAATTGGTATTGAATAGTGCACAGCAGATTGCCCAGTTATTTATTCTGAAGATAACTCGTTCAACCTACCTCATGCAAAACTGCTCTGATTTTGAAGGAGAAAAACAGGACAACACAGAAACAAACCCCAAAACCCAGCTGGCATTTAAGAGCCAAGCCATGAGTCCTGATCCAGTTTCTGACACTGCTGGGCACATGACCTTCAGCTGGTCCTTGCTCATCCTGCCTCATTTTCCCATCTGTGAAAGAGGCCAGAAAATCCTCCTCCCTCTGGTTTCCTGCAGCGGTGCTGTGAGAACCAATGGATATTTGCACAGCTTTCTGAATGTAACAAAGGCTAGGAAAAGGCAAAACATTATCTGAAGGTTGACAATGCCAGGGTTTGTTTCATGATGACTCCCAGGGTTGTTAAATTTTATGGAAACAGCAAACAGCAACTTCAGTAATAGCACCAGTAAGGCTGCATTGACAGTTTGCACAATATGAACGTAAACGTGCTTGATTCAGTGCTTGAATCACAGACGGAAAGGAAGCGTGTACAAGGTTGCTGGTTTTATTTTCTTTCTTCAGAGTGTATCTGTGTGCCAGTGCTGGGTTCACGATCACATCAGAGCTGTCATCCCCCAGGCTGAGATAAAGCTCAGGTGCGATGGGCTGTGGCTCAGATCTCTGTGCACAGCTGCCGTGGTGCCCTCACAACCAGACTGCTCAGCAAACACAGGCCACAGGAATGCTGCCTTTTTATCAGCTGAGGAAATAATAACACTTCATTATCTTCTGCACAGAGCGAGCACGCTGAAGTGACTCAGGAGCGGCAGCATTGCTATTTCTGTCACTGTGCGCTGGAGCAATGTGTGGTGTGGACAGGAAGGACGAGACAGCCTCCCCTCCCGACTCCAAAATTGACAACAAATTCCTTGTGAAAGGACTCTCCCTCTGCCAGATCACCAGATGGTCTCCATTCTTTTATTGATACCACTGCGGGGATCAAGACCAGCAAAATCCATTCTCATTTCAAACTTCACGACAGTTTTTAAATACAGTATTTTCAAAGATTGCTCTTAATTTGGGGTGTGCAATGTCAGGTCTGAGAGGGCCAATGAGTCACTGTAAAAAGCTGAAATACAGGAGCAGGACATTATTTACATGAGTTCTTCTGTGATATATTTCTTTATGAAAACCAAAATCAGTTTTTGGTAAGCAGGACACATTACTCTCACCCCTTGTGATAACACGTAATATAACACTCACTTCTAAACTGCAGTAACTTACTTCAGTGCCATAAAAATACCTATACAAACAAGGTATTTTAGTATATAAGACTATTTTTTGCACTCATATGACTTCTGTAATTAAAAAAATTCAACTCATGTAGTCTTTCTTGTTTTGTGCCAGTCTCAACAAAATGCTAAAAAAACTTCAAGCATTTGCTTGCAGTCTTTCACAGAGAAAATGGGAACATTTCTATGACGTTCAATGGAAGCATTTTTTAGAAACTTGCTTTTTCTGAAACGTTCTAAATGAAAAAAATTGATTTTCTAATCAGCTGAAATGGTAATTGCAATGCTAAAGCAGAATTCACTCCAGACACTAAGAACATGCGGCAATGAGCAGCATATTTGGATCAGTCAGTGGACCAAATTCAACTGTGGTGTAAGGAAGAGCTTGTTAATTTTACTGAGAAAAGAACCAGAAGATAGCAGGGAAAGAGAGACAAATAAATGAGAACTCAGAAGGACATGGCAGATTGCCAGCATGAGATGGAGTGTAAATTCAAGTTTACATAAGGGTAAAAAAAAATGAATGAAGATCAAAAGGAAAATTTCCCCAAGCTGTCTTAAAGGTGAGATACTGAAAAGTCTTTCTTGTTTTAACAAAAAGAGTATCAACAGAATGTTACTCTAGGAAGCACAAAACCAGCCATTAAGAAGACCTGGGGGAAAGCAGGGAAGACTTAGCATATTTCCTGATTTAGAACCTCATAAACCAAACAGTAAAGAATGTAATTAGGATAATTTCACTCTCTTTTTCAGACCTAATACTTACTAAGATGCTGGGCCAAATACATCTCTTGTGCAAGTGGGCATAACCCTATTTATCTTCAGTTTAAATTACACAGCTAAGATAAATAAACAAATATAACTTAGAGTGGGATCATAGACATGGGGAGGTGCCTGCCTGAGAGAGGCTGGAGCATCTCAGTTCTTTCCTGAGCCCCGTGGAGGCCCCAGGGTGCGAGGGATTTCAGGCTCACCAGACACCAGTGGGTCCAAGCTTTAGCCTGCAGCCACTGGGCTCCTGTTCAGTCTGTGTCCAATGAAATCATCCTCAATGTTATGTTAAAGCATCCTCTCCCCCCACCCAGCTACCATTTAGCATATCCAGTTTGTCAGTTAGATCTCAGTTTGATACTTTGAAAACTGGTGAGTTTTTCTGTGAAGCGTGGCAATTCCTGTTCCCATCAAGTGCAAGTGCAGCTCAGCTCCCATCATCGCTTGCCATTTGGAGGTTGGAAGGAGACAGTGTTTGTGTTTTGCTTTCCATCCACCTCAGTAAGGAAAGACCAGCAGCAAGATTGCTCCTTTGAGGTTAGAAGTCCATGCAGAATAGTCCTGTATCCCGCAGAGCAGTCAGGACCTAACTTTGAACACAAATATCTCTGAAAAATCTCCTTAACATCAACTCCAGCAATGTTCAAAGACCTTGAGAGATTTTTATCTTTAGCATCGTGAAGTCCAAGCCTTCTTTAAGAAAAAGATATTCTTATCAACCCTTTATATGCAGTCATCAGGGGGAAACTCAGCTGTGCATCCCTCTCTTCCTAAACAAGCAGCCCTACACCAACTGGATTCTCATCTAACAGATGTTTGAAGACAAAATAACATTAAGAAAATATGATATCATTACATGGAAATGAATACAAACAATTACATCATTACTTGAAAATATGCCTGCAAAGAAAGACTAAAAATCTATAACCCTGACTGTGGGATAAACCCCAAGTAGGTTAATTTTTGTCTTTCAGATTCCAAGAATTATATGGCTGGAAAATTATATCTAATAAAATGTATAACTCAGCTAATTAATATCTTTGCTCATAAATTCTCACAGAACTCACCCAGCAATCACAGTAAGTGCTGTTAGTGTAGGGTGAACAGTCTTTCTATAAATACGTATCTGCCAAAGTGGGTTAAAATACTTTTAAGTGAAAATTTTAACTAAGAAATGATTGCACAGTTTAGATAAAAACATGTAAAAAAATATATTCCCAGAGGAATACTCTCATATTGCCTCATCACAGACTGTAAAATTCTGTGATATGTTTATTTGCAGGAGGAAAACACAAAATGCCAACAGGAAATCCCACATCCAAGGGGGGGAAATGCATATATAACAAAGGAATTCTGCATACTCAAATTACAGCTGAATCCAGTACTACGATACATTCTTCAAGAACCTATTATTTTTTTAAGGAGCTGTATATAAAATCCCCAAGACAAAAATTAGAAGGCCTGAGAATACTCAAATTGTGTAGCACGGAAGATTTTGAACATTTGCTGTTGACATTGTATCAAGCAAACAGCCATGAAAACTGAAATTAAGTGTGTCTTGGCCCACTCAGATTAGCTGTTTATTTTTATTTTTCTTTAAGCTTGTATTTGAAGCCCTGTTTGAAATGGAGCTCGAGGAAGGACGCCTTTGTACAACCTTCAATAAAGAAATATCCACATCAGAGACAAAATTGTAATTGAACTCCTTTCTAGTAATCCATACAAAGAGGCAGAGGTCTGAAGGAAATCATAGATCAAATGTCTTAGAAGTGGAAAATAACTGCAGACAAACACAAAATCAAAAGAGAGTACAAAGTTAGGTGAACATAGAAGTGTAATAAAAATCTGCTATGAATATATGGTTTATTAATAAAATAATGATCCGGTAGACCTTGAATACCTTTTTAGGTTTTTTAAATAAGATTACATACAGAGTGTTTTTCTAGGTCGTCCACCCTTCCCTAATCTCACATTCTGGATGTTGTATGGATTCAAATATCAACTGCCACATGCAGCAAAAAAGTTCTCAAGTTTTCTCTATGTTGAAGAGCAGCCCAGGAAGGAGGGTTCTTACATAAACCCACATTTGACTGATCAGGTTCAGAGACAGAGGATCTTGAAATTTCTGTGGAGAGCAAGAAAAATTCAGATTTAATATGAAGTTGAATATATTATGCTAGGGAAAAAAATTACCCAACTCCACCTTTCTGCGTCAGGAAACAGATTAACCTGATCCCACACACCATCACCACTAAGCACAAGTACCGCCAAGTCCTTGCTTTAGAGATGACCAGAAAAACCTTCTCATTGTCCAAATCAACCTGCAAACGCAGTCTGAGCAACTGAACCAGGCATGGAAATCTGTGTGGGGGCTCCTTCTGGTGGGAAGTGAACGTCCTTAAGGTTCTGGGTTGGCATAGCATGAAAATTTCCGTTTGAGAGGGGTGGAGATAGGTGGGAATGGCTCAGAGTCTTTCCCTATATTCGGATGAGCTGCTGACACAGGAGAAATGGGGGGAACAAGAGTGGCACAGAATGGAACAATGGATGGGAGCTTCCCCAGGCAAGCCTGAGCACCTCTGTGTCAGATTTATGCTCTCCAGAGGACTGTAGCAAACCCCAGGGCCCACAGGCGGCTCTTACTCCCACTAATGACTTTTTTAGAGGGTGAAGAGCTCATGGAATCCATTGATGCTGACCCACGGGGATCCATTTTCCCTGTGCTGCTCAGTGAATTAAGCAGGCAACAGCTCTTAATGAAAACAGGCTATGTGTGAATTTCTAAAACAGTTTCTAAGTCTCAGGGCTGCTAACACACCCTGTAAGTTGAGAGAATTGTGTCTTAAAGGCTATGCTGTGATAGAGAAATCGCTCGTGATGAAATAATGTTTAAGTTGTGGAAAAATCCTTGTTCTAATGTTGAATGAATTCCTCTAACACAGACTTTCAAGCAAGTATTGGATGAAAATCTCACACTTCAAAATACCTAGTTTAAAATACAGCTTATATCTCAGGTGGTCTGGAATACTGAAATGAAGAGGCCAATTCCTGTGAAGTGCCTGTCCCAATTCTTTTTGTCTGGAAAGTGCTGCCCTACTTAATCAAAACAAAACCTAAGACGCTGACATTTAGGGTTTTTTAAGTGATTATAATGATTATGAGTGAAATTTCTATGCTGCTTTTTGAAGCAGAAGAGGTGGGTACCCATAAAATCCAAGTGCCCTACCACCAATGCCATTATTTTAACTGACATCTGTGAGCATATTTTCTTAGGTTGCATCAAGACAGATGAGGGCCCTTTGTGCCCTTCTGACAGTGATGGCAATCATTAAAGATTTACCAGGGTCATTAAAGTGAGAAATAGCAGTAATGCAGAGCTGAGTATCACCATCCCATGTGGATTCCACTGAAGTGCAAAGCAAGCCAGCACACAGTAAGCCAAGATCCTGCACTGCCACCTTAACCTCATTTCACAGGAGAAAAAGGGGGAAAAAAATCACCAACTTGTCTAAAACACCTTAGAGAAGCACATTTCACTTGTAGGGAGGCATTGCCAGAAGAGGACACAGTGCTTCCCTCCCCATTAAAGCACTCCCTGTGCTTCCCCACGGTGAGAGCTGTGGGGGAACCTGGGGTCACTGCGCTGGTGCCAGCCCAGGAAATGTCTCTGTCACATTCTCCTGGGGCACTGCAGCTCCTGGGCCACCCCAGAGGGGTGCAAAGGGACACCTTGAGGTGGAGCTGGCAGAGACAGCCCACCCAGCTTTGCTGGCTGAGAGTGAGCTGAGCAATCCCTGAGTCAGGAGGTTGTAGCTGAGAGCCCAGCCAAGCCTGGTGACTCTTTCCACAGCACCTGCCTTCCTCTTAATGATCTTCTCTCTGAGCACAAACCAGATTTTTCTGTTCATTACTGTCTGTTCAATGTTCAAGTAACATCCCACCATACCTTTGAAATTGAGTCCTTATGAAGGCACGGTGGCTATTTTTAGCAAAGATCAAAAGAATGAAAAGAAACAAACAGCTGCGGATTTAATCAGTTTTAACATGTTTAACTACAAGCCTGATGATTCAGAAGGCACACACCTTGCCAGAGCAGCTATATGTAAATTATTCGAAGGTAAAAAAGGAAACTTTCTAAAATCATTATAGCACATGCGTTCCATTATTATAATACCTTGTGAACTGACATAACAAAAATTGTTGGGAAAAAAAAAATGTACACGGGTCTTTTAACCCTGCTTTGATTCTCCTGTTCATTCTATCAAATGAAACAGGAAAGCGATCTCCTACGGAAATCAGTGGCTGCTCTTGTTTTAATCCCCCCCGCTTTGATTTCCCGAGCAGCTCAGATTAAAGGTAGACCTTTCTCCTGTGTGTGATGCGGTGCCTGGCTGAGGGCTGTGGGCAGCAGCAGCACAAAGCCCTTTGTCTGCCAGGGCTGTGCTGAGCAGCCAAGCCTCGTCCCGGGGACAGTGCCAGGCTGGGAAAAATGCTTCTTCTCAGTCACCTGAAAAATGAAACGACTCACAGCAGCGGGCAGGGGGCAAAAATAATCGTGGGTTAAAAATAAACGTCGTGGAGATCGCTTTGGGCATGCAGACACACACATGCATACCTATATTTGTAAAAAAGGGAATAATGCACACCAGCTCTGAATGCTCCACTTGAGCCAGTTCCATGTGAGCACTCTCCTGCATTATGGATGTTGGGTTTGTTGAAGCTGTGGGACTCTGCAGCTCCAGCCCCTTTCAAGATAACTTTTGCCAGTCATGCATATCCCGGTGAAAAAAAAACCCAAACAAACCAAAACACTTCATGCTCCTATCGCCTCACACCTGATATATTGGTCCTTCGGAGTCAGACATCATTATCACATGATGCACAAGGCCAAACATGTTTTAAACATATGTTTGACATGCTGCAATCAATCTCAGTGCAGCTAATAATGCTGATAGCTGGTGTACAGCGACAGTGCCCCCCAGCCTCGTGCCGTGGTGAGATAAATGCATTTCCCAGGTCACTGAGGCACTCATTTCACCTCCTGCCTCACGATACTTCCAGGGAGCGTGTTATCTCAGGGTAACACACGTCTGCTGCTACCTGGCTGTTTAATTACTGTACACAAAACTCCAAATCAGAGTAATTGGCATCTCAAGGCACCGCCGGCGCTGCAGGGTCCTCCTGATGTAAGTGAGCAACTTATGCATGAAATAGAATGACCTTGATAGAGATTTCTCCCCCAAAACTGATGGCATCTCACTACTGTAAAACACAACCTGGCGAAAAAAACAATATAAATACTGCTATTACATTTTAAGTTCAAAAATTCACAACGGTTCACAATTTGTTTTTAATATGTAATTTCTCTATACAAAAGGTGGGTTTTTTGGAAAATACACAAACCAGGATGTCTCAAAACACTTTCTTTAGGCCATTTCTTAGCAGGAGTGAATGCTTCAGTCATTCTTGGTGATAACCTTCTGCTTTACATAAAAAACCCACACATTGACACTGAGCTTGGGGTATGGGAGACCCAGTCCTAAGTCTCCAGCAGAACCAGCACACACAGACATAAGTTCACACCTGAATATCTGCTCTCTGTGCTTTGAACACTGAAAATATCCTGAACCTGCAGCAAAGCACCATGTTACAGACACCCAGCTGATTCTACTTTTCTTTTAGGAGAAACCTGATCTCAGAGCTGAGGTGCAATTCCTCATAACCAAACCCATTCCTACAAGAAGAAGGATCCCTGATCAGTTGCCATTATCAATCACTCCAAAAAGAAGTAAGGACTAATCAACTCAATATCCACATACTTCCAAGTAACTCAGAAAAAAGCTCAGTAATTCACTCATATCTAATTTTCACTGATCTTTTTTAAACACTCGAATATTGTGAAGCATCCAGACTAATTTATTTACTATAAATCAGGAACTTTGGGAGCAAATGAGGAACTTCATGGAAACTGAAGGCTTCATACAATCACTGTGCCATAGCTGCACCACCAGGTCTATTCTGACCCCAAGAGCAATTGGTCCTGACTTGTCATGGGATGAAAATCCATCACCTGAATTGCCTCATATTTGGGATGGCAATCCATTATCCAGGCTACTTGATACATAACATACCAGACAGTATCTTCCCAGAGCTCACTAAAGGAAGATATGGAATAATTTTTTTTTAATCCCTAGATTTATTGATTTATTTAGTGATTTTTGCAGCCCCCAACACAACAGAAGGTTCATTAATACCTAACCCCATCCTGAGAGATGTTTGTGTAACCCATTCTTTACATAATCAAAACTGCCTTAACTTAAAAGAGGAGCCAAGACACAGTAATAGTTGTAACTACATAAAGGGGCTAAAAGGTTAAGAAAGTGACAACAACATCAGCTCTTAAAATGGATAGTCACAATTTTTACTTTTTTTTTCTAGAACCAAGTTATCTTCTAGAGGAACATAAGCCCTTTTAAACGAGTATTTATGAATATATGCAACTTGAATTCTGATTTTTTTTCCTACTCGGACAGTGTCTTTCATGACTCTAAACCAACCAGACTTTCTCTAAAAACTGCTTTTCTCTTTAATCATTCCCCTTTTTGTTGTTATCTTCCATATGCAATAAAAAGTAATTTATGAAGATATCTAGTTTCTAGAAACTGGAATTTATTTAGTCTCTACCTACATTTACAAGTCAAACTGCCTAAAAGGGAAATTTTTTTTCTGCAAACCAATGTTTTTGAGGTCCTCACATCTATGCTAAAGACATTTTAGGGGTTTTGCTTTGGCCTGCAGTCAGCCTGACTGAACATCCCCACTGTTCCCATGGCGCTGAGATGGTTTAAAAAGAAAATTACCTTAATTTCTAATGGGCAGTTAATTTCTCCTTTAAAGGAAAGTAGTTCACATGTAATAAAGAGGCTGATCGGAGGAGCACTCTCCCACACACACAAAAACCCCAACCCAACAACCCCTAAATATACAAGAAAAAAAGCCATCAAACCCACACCCTTTTATCTCTTGGATGGATATTTTTCAGCTCTAAAAGGTGTTGCCACAACTCTTACCCACCTGTGATTTTTCAGTGTCGCTTTCCATTATGATCCTTCTCAGCTGCGAGAAAGGAAAAGAATTATGAGCTCTTTCACAAAGGATTTCGTTTTATTTTACTCAGGATGAGAAATTAAGGATGCCCTGACTGACAGCATGTGGTTTCTATTTCTGTTTATAAGCAGCCTTACAATAGTAGGTCAAAAGGATTAGAGGAAGGTCAGTGTTACTGTTTCTAGAGGAAACAGGAATTGTAGATTCACTTCAATGTTCTTGCTTTCCAAAGTGGAAATCTTTATATGACAGGGTTTTCAAACACCCACTCTTATTCTCTTTTTCTTTAGTAACTGAAGTAAAGGAGAGAGTTGTGGGATTATTTACTTCTTTTTTCAGCTTTATCTGTTACAAAATGAGCATTGTATATAGAGGAAAAAAGTTAATTTGCTGTCTGATATAGGCCCTGATTTTTTTTTTAACTGCAAAGCAAACAAACAATAATATCAATACAACACACATACTATTTAAGGCAAAACCACAAGCAGAAGCTATAATATCTCTGCGCAACATCACAAATATAATGAAACAACAAAAATTCTCTCCAGTTCAGTGTTTTAGTTTTCCAGTCTCTCACAACAGCCTGATCTTGCTCCTCACCAGCATCAGAGTTGATAAAAACCTGCCCAATTCTTGTGGTTTTACATCAGTAATCAATTCATTGACAGCTTGCAAATAGCTGCCAATCTCTGACCTGTCTATGCAGATCAATTCCAACAACAGCAGGTAAAACCAGTATTTTGGGCACTCAAGAAATGTTAATTTGTGCTCACAAACACGCAGGCTTCACGCTGTCTTGTCATTCCTTTTCAAGCTGAGGCCTTTTTCCAAAGTTTCCCTGCAATTCCCTGGGTTTTGTTTAATTCAAGTGATGGTTGACTCCCTCTTTAGCATGATGGGTGTTTGATGTGAGTGGAGAATCTGCATCCTCTACACAGCAGAGCAAATGGGGCCAATTTGAATTTTCTAAATTGCAGAGTGCAAACCTCACTCTATGAGGAACTATTTCTCCCTCCAGAGAAGAAAAAAAAAATACTGTAATGCTCCAGTTGCTTTTAATGGTTGAAAAATCACGTTCCCCTGAGTGAGAAGATAAGCTGAGTGGATTTTTAATTAAAACTCTCTCGTCCTCATCTTTATCCCGAAAGTCTGTTTCATGCTACAAGCCAATCATTCCCTGACACTCCAGATGTCTTGCAGGCTACCTGGGTGCTCTCTTTCATAAAAAACAAAGAGAATTCACACCCTGAATTCAACTAAGCAAACACATTTTTGCCAACCGACCTCCAAGCTGACAGCGTTGCCCTGCTGCATGGAATGGATGCAGCACACTTCTGATTGATGCCTTTCCAGCAGCGAGCTGCCCACTGACATTCCAGCTGGGAAGGGTTGGAATTATGGGTTCCCCCTTGCCATGGCAAGCAGCAAAAAGCTTCCAGCAGGCTCCAAAGTATCATCTCCTCATCCTCAGCTTATTGGCCCAGGGATGGTTTGAGCCTGGAAGTATAGATTTGCAGAAGGAAGGGGTGAAATGAAAGAGAAATTCCAAGGAAATTAAGGAGAAAAATTAGTGGGAATGAACATTTACATTGATATTTCACAGCAATGTAAACCACCTAAAGAATCAGGGCTTGTCCAGGGACTGCACTGAAGTTGCTGATGGTGTGGAATTTACCCCCAAAAGCCAGGAATATCATTCATCAGAACTAAACCAAAATTAATAACTGGCAGGCCGAAACCAGTGCTGACAAATTAATCCAATACTGTCCCAACTGGAAGACTCTTCTTCCAAAAGCAGAGGCGCTCTGCTCCTCAGTGAAAGCTGCAATATTTTTTTTGTACAGATGGATGAATTTGTAAAAAAGTGGGCAAAAGTCTTGAGGACATCTAGAAACTCACTTACTGTGGCCTTTAATGGCAGTGTATGCTGTGTAAGTAACCTACTTACAGAGGTCTTTTTACATTAAAATAACCGAAGAAGCAAAAAGAGTATAAAAAGAACCAGCTAAAGCCTAGACAAAGAATGTGTGTGTATTTACACAACACACTTAAATATGGTGAATTGAGCTTTTTTTATTTGCCTTTTCCTCAGTCTGTTTTGATATTATGGGATTTTTGGAGGTGAGGAAGGTACCAGGGCATTGGGGACATAATTTTCACTGCTTTTCTCCCTCTCCCATTTTTAACATATGTTTTGTTTAGATAATGTTTTATTTAGATTGGCTGGGTTTTTAATTATTACTTTTACCACAACCTTGTTTATGCTGCAATTTTCATGATTTTTGCCCTGAACTTCTTTGATTACACATCATAATTTTACGACTTTCATTTGCAGCACTGTTATCTTTTGATCTTCTGCTGTTTGCCCGTATGTTTAAAGATTTCAAAACTAATTAAGACAATTAACTAAAAAAGACTAATTGCATTCATAAATGAGTCGTGGCGCTTCTGATTGGCAGGTGGCTCCTTTCTGGTTTGGATACATAAAAGCAGATGGAAATGTGGCAGACTTAGTTATATTTAATGTGCCCACTTCCTTCCAGACTGCTCCTCTTTCCAGCTAATGACAATAAAACCTACAAATTCTACACATTACTTCTCTTTTTTTTTCCCTTTTGCCATTTATAACTTGAAATCCTGGCCATTCTTGACTAAGGGTTTCCAAACTCTTTTTCTTAAATGTTTTGTCAGCTCTACTTACAGGCTCCAAGGTGTCTGGAAGAAGAAAAGGATCATATACACTGAAAAATAAGAAATCTGCTCCTCATTTTGATGTGCAGTTAATGGTATAAATAGCTTTTAGTGATATTTTAAAAGAAAAGATGCTTAGAAACGACAGCTTTTGCTCTTCTTTTTTGCTATATTGCAACATAAAAGCAAACGTGTAACACTCCTGTTCATGTACCCAAGATTCTTTTTGTGCTTATTTTGACATATTTTCTCCAGTACTTCAAAATTACTTTACATAATGCCTAATTAACTCTTAATCAAATTTATTGAGGATATAAAGAAGTGATTTCTTTGTTGCCCTGACAATCTATGATAATTTTATCACTGCACAAATGAAAAAAACCCAACAAAAAATAACAGTACAACCACATGACTGTATGGGAAGTTAGCAGTTTATAAATGCCTGAGGAAACTTAGTAACTTATAAATTTTATATCTAGAATAAATAGACTGCTTTGAAGTTCAAGAAAACAATTTCACAGTTTGTGTTTGAAGAAAAGAAGTTCAACATGAATCCAACATTTACCAATCTAAGTTTTAGTGCTTATTGTAGAAAACTCTTTTCCATACACTTTTATGAAACTAATTCCGCAAAAAACTATCTGGAATTCATGCAAGTAAATTTTGTTTCTATTGGCTCAAATGATTTATTTGACACTAACTTTTGGATGGTGCAGCACTTTTAAGTGGAGGTATTTCGGAATAAGTGAGTGAGAAAAAAAAATATTTAAAAATCAAACCATAGAGATTAAATTATGTTGAAGCAAAAAACCTGTTCTTCCCTAACAAATCCTAGTGCTTTCATTGTCTTCAATGCATCTGACCACACAACTTTTATATAAAAATATAAGAAAGTAGTGTAATTTTTGATATCTCTGGTGCCTAGCAGCTTCATTTGCATTGTATCATGCAATCAAACGCAGTTTAGAGAATAATACAGACAGAATAGGACATCACATCTGCTGTTTAAAGTGACATGTGAAAAAAATGAAAGAACAAACCAGCTGAAGAACATGACAGTGGTGATGGTCCAGATTTTCACCTGCACCCAAGAGCACTGAGGGTTCCCCTCCCTCACTCTGGCTCCCTTTTACCTCAGCTCTCTCCATTCAGACACACACACTAAACAATAGGGCTGGAATGCAAAGAAGTGTAGCTTTTCAGATAGCAGTAACGAGAAAGAGTCCTAAGCCCCAGTCACAAATTAAAAGTACTGCCATGGCACTTAAATTAGAAAACTGTGACACCAGGGATTTCCTGAATCCAAAGCTTTTAATATATCCAGTATATTGTTGTGAACAATAGCATGCTAGGATTCTAAAATAACTTCAGACTGTCTTGTCTCTAATTCTTTTTCAAGATATCTGTCTTAAGCAAAAAGTTTAGATGCATAAGGACTTGAGGATTTCATGAGTGCAGCTCCATAAAAATACTTATTTGCTGTTCAATAAACAAAACCTGAAAGGTAACTCAGCCAATAAATTTCGAGTAAGTGCTCTTAGTGCAGATGCTATTGAATACCAGCATCCTGCATCAGCTGTTTAAAGGCCTGCTGCAAGGAACAGGATGACTCAGGGAATCAGTAATGGGATACAGAGCCTTTCACCCCCGGGTCAATAGTTATAATCTGGAACAGACGGGGAGAGTCCAGGAGTCAATGCCATGTCAGCCTCGTCTGCTCCCGCAGCCAAATCCTCCAGACAATCCCTGCAAGAGAAGTACTGTAACCACAACAGGCGGGAGAGAAATCCCTGGCACTGATATCTGGCACCAGAGAAAGAATTGGAAAGCCAAGGAATTGTCTGGGGAGATACGTGGTGCTTCTAAAATAAGTAAGGGGAAGTGTTTCAGTAAGGAAGTTAAGGGAAAATGGTTTGCAGAAACTTTTCATCTTTCGGTGGCACTGGCAACTCTTGAACCTACTTGAAATTTGAAGTGTTCACCACTTGCACAAAATATCAGACAATGCAAACTGCGCAAATATTGAGCAAAATCTGTAACCTGCACGCATCAATTCACTCTATGCTATCACCTCTGTAACAGCACACAACCTTCAGATGCTCTGACATGGCTCACACCTGCAGAGAGATTTGTGTCACCAGCACAATAAGAGGCATTCAGCCTTATTTCCAGATCTGTTAACAGCTTTTTGCTGAGGGTTTCCCGGGGTTTACTCCATGCTCTGATCTTTCTGTGTCATCGTGCAGCCTGAGCCTGTTGCTCCATCACACCAGCCTCCGCTCCCGCAGTAACAAACTGCACTGCACAGTCCTTGCAGTGTTTAAAGTGCAAAATACTGAATGTCACTGCTCATGCAGCAGCAGACTTTCCACTGGGGATAGGCTAACAACGAATAGTTATAAAAAATATGAAGGGAAAAAAGGATAGTTCAGTCATTGTGCATTGATCTGAAGCATATTTAACCTCAGCACCACCAAGAATATCAGAGCAAAAGACATCAGGGTTACCTTGTCTGGGACTTATGGTACTGATGGGCTGCAGCTCTTTTCTGGAAAGAGGATCTGAGTTAGTTTATTCTGTTGTTTATTCTTAAACTCCAAGAACACGTTCTAATCTTTAACTGTGTAAAACTTAAAAGTTATTCAAGTGTTACTCGTTAACTGTGATGACACTGACAAATCTATAAACCTAAAAAATACTGCAATGTCTCAGCATAACACACACAATGTTTTAATCACCAGAGGAAATGTATCAGACTACCAGAAATTTCCCTCAAATCACATGGATGGACTTTTATTACACTTAATTCTACTCTGAATAAGATAATATGGTTTCTTTAGATGTCCTATACCTCATAAATTTATGAAAGCGCAGATATGCTAGACAGGAATTACCAATTTTTAGAATAAATTATTTTCCTTTCATAAAACCTGAACTATTTACCTTGATTACCAAATGACAGAGCTCAGCTAATAGAAATGAGGCAGTTTGGTCCTCCCTAACATCCACAGCATTTTTATTTTTGAGTATCCCTTTAAAGCAAGACATGTAGTAACTCTTATTAATATTTTTCTTCAAGTCTAGTGTGATGTTTTTCACTCCTCAGCTGTGACTCATTTCTTGTGAATTATGCATATGAGTAAAATATATGGAAATATTTTTGTTAAGTGTAGATTAGGCTTTGACTAGCTTTTCTTCACCCACTCTTTGAATGTAAAAATACTGTTTCGGTGATGAAAAATAAATCCATTCCTTAGTTTTCAATATTTTATCCTAGTTTATGCTAATACCCACAAAGACTGGCAGGTTCTGTACCTAGAAATAGTTTTCACTAGAACGCTACTAAGGAAATTAATTTTTTTGGTTAACTAGTGGTTTGTTTGGGTTTTTTTTATTCCCTTTAAAATTAAATTCGATTAAACAGAATAATAGAATTCCAAAATGAAAAACATTTAACAAATTCTTGGTTGGGTTTCTTCTCCCTATCCCCAGCCTTCCTTTTGGAATAGACAAAAAGACATAAGGGAAGAAATACTTTGAAACTGGTATGATACCACCCAGTGCCAGTCAGCTGAAGAGGCATTTGTCTTTCTCAATTCTCTCTTGAGTTTTTTGGTGCAGGCAGATTTATGAGGTCAACACCAGGATTTTGGCACCTGTTTTCCCACCAGATTTTTATTGAGAGTGGAGCATCCAAATCCTCTTTGGACAGCTTTCAAAACAGCAACCCCAACTTCTTCATTAAGCTTTTTGGGTGACCAGAGGTGGCCAATTCCGGTGCTCAGGGCCATGAGGACCTTTCCAGGGTGGGGCAGCCAAGGGACAAGTGCAGGAGGAGAGCAAAAAGCCAGGGCTGGGGTTTACCCTGAGACCCCAGTGCTGAGGGATGACCCCTCACCCTCCCGAGGATGCCCCAGCACCAGTGGGAATTAGGAATACTCCCCTCAAAACCTCCTCCCAGCCCTGCACCCCATTTCTGCCCCCTGGAAAGGCATCCCACTTCTCATGGCATTTATTTAGGTCATCCCTCTGCCCCCACCCCTCTCCTACTGTGTTTCCAAATTTGACTTCAATCTGGCCAAGAGGTGAGCTGAATTTCCCCCACCAGGATTGCAGCTTCCTCAGCCTGTGAGCCTTTTCCTTGGCCTGTGACAGCATGGGGAAAGGAAAAGGGGGCAGGGAAGAAAGGCAGATAATGGAATTGAAGAGGAAAGCAGACAGGTATCTGGCTCTATCCCACAACCAATTCAGCCTGAGAGACATCATTCCCAGAGTTCAGCATGAATATATTTCTCATGTGCATTTGCCTACACCAAATCACCAGCTGCTTGTTGGTTTGGTTTATTCTTTCTTTTTTTCAAGCAGTCCCTTCCGCTGCTCATAATCTCCACGAAGATAATTCACGGCATTCTGTCCAACACTGGCGGATGGTGGAGCAGAGCTGGCTGAACTCCTCGCAAAGGGCGCTGGATTAAATGCAGGTAACGGCTGTGAATGGTGAGCTCTAATTTACTGACTGCGGCAGGGGGGAGACAGAGGGCATGGTGTGGTTTTCAAGGCATGAATTAGAGTCCTCTGGTGAAATGAGGGTGCTTTGAGCTGATTAAATTATAAGAAACGTGCACCTGGGCTGCATAAAGATCTGACATCCTCTCCCCATAGTTTGACTGATAATGTAAGTGATGCACATCATAATTTCTGCATCATCTGAAAGTTTAATACATGTAATTGTGAGCTGCTTTTCTTCTCTGAAATTGCAAACACAGCAAAATTGCAGGCTTGGTGCCACTGATGAGTCATTGTTGGCCTGCTGGCTCCGTATTACAATGGCCATACATAAAGAGAGCCATGACACCCCAGTTTACCATCATTATCTGCTTCCTTTTGAGTTGTTTCCACAGCTGAGCAGCTCAGGCAGAGCCTGGGTCAAGTACCAGGGGGAGGAGGAGTTGAAATGGCAGCTTTTAAGGGAGATGAGTTAGGTATGATCTCAGCCATCTAAAAGACACAGTTATTTGACAGCTGCAGGAAAAGGCGCTTACAAAAGTATAAGGTGCATGTGCAACAGTGAAAGAGCCAACGTTAATAGATAAATGCAGAAAAGTGAACACTTTAAGTAGCAGGGCATCATTTTCCTCTTTATGTCCATATAGAAATTTAGAATACATTATGGAAGAGAACTTAGCTTATTTTGCTAAAATATCAGCTAAAGATACCTTAATATCCACCGAAAAAAGTCAGCACTTCAATTGTGGAAACACTCCATTGTCAATGATGCCTTCTTTAATCTTGTTTTCATCACAGCTCCAGAAGTCTGGCATGTAAATATAGACACATTATTCTTTTGAGATACTCTAAATCTGAATTTAAAAACCCAACTGTTCTTAATTAGAGGTTAACAGTGCTTATTAATCAGTTGAAAGAAAAGAAATTACCAAAAGAACGTATTCTTTCTTTAGAATTAAAATGGGGGGAGCTGAAAAGAAACAGCCCTATCTACTTGATCAAATAGAGCAATATTATTATTTCTGAACATTATTAAAAAGAAATATTTGGGGAAAAAACCTATGAAAGGATAATCTGCAGTGTATAATAGATACTTGCATTAAAAGGGCAATGTAACCTTGGAGAGAATGAACTCCTTGAATCAAGCTCATACTCCCTCTCTTAATCTTAAAAAGACATTCCTCCAAATCCAAGCCCTGGGATACACAGCAAGGCCTGGATTGGGTTCATTGGTTACACAACCCCTACACATGGTCAGGGCAGGACTTTTGACAATTTGTTGGGCGTTGAAATATCACCCGTGAATAGATTTGGCATCTCTATTGAAAAGAGGAGATATCAGAAAAATGCATAATAGCAGACAGATTTTGACATTATTTTGTCTGACACTTGTCTGGCAACAAGTGTTATGGGCTTCACAAAAAAAAAAAAAAGGTAAAACAGGCACAGATTTTGTTTCCAATTTTGCTGATGTAACAGTAAAACCTCTTTCCCTAAAAGCAGAAGTTTTCTTCTCTAATGAATAAAATCAAGGTGAGGAATTTATTTTAACATAACTTCGTCCTAATTATAAACGAAATGCAATGTATTTCAACTGGTACAAGGACTTACGATGATTTCTTCTCTGAATAAAACTGCAAGCCATTATTTTCTCCATGGGACAAAGTGAAAATATGGAAATTTGAGAACCTCTACAAGTTGGAATTAAGGTACAACCAATAGCAGCTCAACTGCTGGAAGCACTCATTATTTGTCTCTTCAGTGATTGATACAAAGGGAGAAGTTCAGTTTAGAGTAAGCAGATGGAAAATCCCAAGGAAATCCCCGGGAAAGGGCTCTGACTTGTGCAGAAAGAAAAGAGTTGTATGTTGCATTATTCTTCTTCAGAATATGGAACAAACTGAGAGACTACTTACTGATTTTGGAGTCTGTCTTTTGCTTTTTTCTGAACTAGATAGATAAGTATATTAAATTAAGGTTTATGAATGAGAGCAAGGTAAGTTTTAAAATTATCATTTCAGGCAGGGACACTTTCAAGATCTGAAATAAGAAACTGAGGCCTGGGAATATATGGTTGTGGCATAAAAAAAGAAAAAAGGCTTACTGTCACTTGGTAAAAAACATTTTCAGTCTTCCCTAACAGTGACACCAGTCTGGACAAAATCGCTGGACTCCAGCTGGTGCTTTAACACCTTTTTTCTTTTCCCAGATTATGAGAAATAATTGGTAACAATAAGCCAAAGGAGCAAATGTATGTGTATGGTGTTGAAAGTAGGCTGGTCCTGGAAACAAATCATGAACTGGACACAACACTGAGCCATAATGAACAAAGAGAGGGACACAACTGCTTATTTATTAAACAATGCTCTGCCTGCCTTACTTTCAGTCCACAGTATCTTAAAACAGCCTCTTTGGGACTATTACCAGAGCAAATTACTGCTCAACGTGAATAAATGTGGAGAAGTCTGGGGCTGAGCTTTTAAGTGCTTTGGGTTTTGGTGGGGGGTTTTTTTAACATTTTAATGTGTTTAAAATTGTTTTTATTATTATGCACAGCTACATCATAGGGGCAATTCTCCATAGATGAGGCTGAGCTGAGCTCTCTGTTGAAAGGTCAAGACTTGCAAGTGTTACTAATTAGGGACACAGGCACAGAGTGAGTTATGTTTCCTTAGATAAGGAAAAGGAAAGAGAACCTAGCTGTTGTTTAACATTACATGAAATTGCTTGTGCTTCTCTATGGCTAGAGTTTCAAAATATCATGTAACAGACGTCCTGGTTCTTCAGCTGCTTACTGCCCTACTCCATAGGTGCAGAATCACAAAAAAAAAAAAAAATTAAAAAAAAAAGGCAGGTATGTACCAGGCTGTTTCAAACTTCAGAAGAAAGCTTACCTATCACAAAGGTTCTATCAGTCTCCCAAGAGAGCCTGATAGGGGATTTCTCCATCAGAGCCCAGCTCAATGAATCACATATCAGCATAGAGGAGGAGGTGATGAGAATGCAGTGGGTACAGAGAAAGCAGGAGGTGATATACAAAAGCTGAAAAGTCTATTTTGTCGGGTCAGAGAGGTGACAGTTGAGACCACTGAATCAGAATGATCTTTTCAGGCTGCACTTCTCGTCAGGATGAGGGATGCTCTGTGTGAAGGAAAAAAATGTTATAACTATTACATGGTACAGCTGGTACTCAAGTGTAACTGGAAATGAGAACAAAAGTTTACCACTGCTGGCACCAACTTTTCCTTACAAGATCAGAAATCCCTGTGAACATTTGGAATTTGGGAACTAATGGCCTCTGATGGCCTTCCACAGTCTAGTTACACAAAGGGTAATGCTGGTTACTCAAGAGGTTACATTCAGTGTGGGCTCACACCTTTGCCTTGTACCACTCTCAAGCAGATCAGCTACTAACAAAGTGAAAAAAAGCTTATTAAAAAGGCAATGTTTTAAAAAAATAACCACTCGACTATTAGAGAATGAAAGTTAGTTGTTTCCTTCCAAATCACAGGCTAACCCAGCAGGTTGAGACTCACCTCCAACACAAATAGCCACACCTGAGTCCCTTTTATAAAGGTGATGGAGGCTAGAATGATTTACAGAAGTGAACGCAGAGGTTACACTCCTGACAGCTTTAGATTGCTTTGTCTAAATTAATAACAACTCTGAATAAAAGCCATCAAGTCCAGCTGTACAGTCTCACACTTAACTTTTCCATTAGTGTCACTGGCCTCCCAGGGATCTCTCCTTGTGTTTCATATGTTTATGGACAAGACATAAATGACCCTGTATGCATCAGCTGGTCTCAGTGAGCATCTCCCTCTCTCTCCTCCTCTGCCATCCATCAAAGCTCTTCTCTGTGATTACACCACATACCAGAACCACAGTCATACCTGAAAATGCTAAATGAAAGGCCTACCAGCTAATCTGGAGAAGCTGATTGATGCAGGCTCGGTGTGAAGCAGGAGCTCTGCAGCTGATGAGGCTGTTGCACCTGCATGTGTGAGTGGCACAAATGCCTCTTGCAGACAGATCCCTCCCGCTTCCCACTCGGCTTTTCCTTTCTCCTGCACAGCAGGCAGTGAGTTTGGGAGAAATAGGGGGTGTGTATGATGGAGGCACACACAGACTGTGTGAAATAATAAACCTCTCACCTCCACTCGAGTCACAGAGAGTCCCAGCTCCTGTCATGAGGCTCTGGATGTGATGCTGAGCTCTGGCTCAGGGATTCTTGCTGAACGTGGGATGAAGTCACCAGGCTGCCTGGGGAGCACAGGTAACACTGGAATTAGCATCACCTCTGTGAACTCTATTCTTAGGGATTGATTTATTTCGTCACTGTGACTCCAAAGACCAAATAATCAGCAAGAGATGCTGTCAAATGAGTGTTTCCCGATTATATTAAAATGCTCATTTCTAGAGTTGTTCTTGGGTCCTTAAAGGAAGGTCACTGGGGAAAAAAATGCTTTTCAAATACATTTGCTAGAAATTAAGTAACTGAGTGACTGGTTAGGGCCTGAAATTCAGGACAAACCTAGCTTGGCTGCTCCCCATCACAATTCTGCTGAGGGACAAGAATTAGCCTCCACAATGCTGCCTGCTGCTCTGGTCAGCAGCCTGTCTGTGACATTCACTGTTAAATCCCTCATGTGGCCTGATGGGTTTATGATGTGGCAAACAGGACCTGAAGAGTAAAACAAGCCCAGAGAAAGTAATTTCCAGTGTGACCTATGCCAGGAGGCCTCCAAAGGTGAAAGGGGAGTGTATCCATCAACTGCTCCTCATAAGCACCCCCTCAGTCATAGAAATCATATCCAGTACAATTAATTGCCAAATCAATTTATGGACTCAATATAATGAAATACTATTTATTGATTTGCATTTTCCTCTAAAGGAAAGAAAAAAGCCAATCAAGCTGGTTTGGTGTGGAAATTTCAAAGCATTTGTCTCACATATAGCATGAGATGTTATTGACACTGTAATAAAATCTTGCAGCCTATAAGTATTAGGCTTTCCCCTTTCTACAAAAGAGAAGAAATTTCAGCATGACAAAGTATTCATTATAGATTCTGAAATGATCCTCTCTGCACATTTCTTCCAGATTTCAGAGTGCCTGTTCATTTTCTATCATGGCACTTGCAAGAGGCTTGAACTAAATTGAAATAAAGGATAATATCCATTTTAAATTAAAAGCATTTAATGCATGTTAAACGTTAATGCAGTGTCAAAATACCTGTCTGCACTGAAGAAGGCCTTTCAGGCAGAAAATACCTCTGAGTAAAGGCTTTTGTGAATGGCCTAAATAAGGGTTAAAATAATTCTTAAAAAATGCTGGAAATGCACCAAAGTTAAGCATTATTAAAATGCTGCTTAATTATAAAAAGAAAACTTCAGAAAAAAATCAAAACAAAACCATATAATAAACCACCCTAATGGTCTGTTCTCTACTATAAATATAATTGTTTGTCAGTATAATTATGCAAACAGATCTAGGGTTTTATTGAAAATGCAGCACTGGCAGAAAAATGCCAGAAAGAGGCAACTCTCAGCACCAAAGTCAAAAATCTTTTTGCCATGTTCCTCATTCTATTTGGAGACATCAAGAAATACAACAAAAGTTTATGGGAAATCTTATCAAAAGGGGTTAAAAAAAATAAAACACCATCAGAATATGCAAGGCAGTAACAAAAGTCGTGATGGGATTACTCCAATGAAAACTTTCACACAACCAGGACATCTCACTGTTTGTCTGGGCTTTAACAAATAAATAATTTTCTTTTTTTTTTTTTTAATTGGTAATACTTTCAGCAGGCACAGTTTTGCTTGATGTATATTAGATCCATCGTTCATACACTAATTCTGCAAAAGCTGTGCAAATACCCTGAAGTCTAGAGAAACCCTCAAGTCTCTGACTTCAATGCAAATTAAGCCTGGTTTTGAATGGGTACTGCATAAAATAGGTTATCATCGCGAATATGTTGAATTTGAAACTCACTTCCCATTTTTGTCCCACAGAATTAGCATAACATTTATTGCTCCAGTGAATATTCCCTTTATATTCTGTAGAATATTCATGGAAATTAAATGGAAGAGAGGTACAATCAGCTTCACTGAAAATTCAAATGAATGTTTTCTATTTTTGGCAACATTCCCCACACATCATTAAAAACCAAAACAGTTATTCCATGCGAAATGCAAGTATAAATAAACAAACAAATTTAAAAATGCCCTGGGACTCGCTCTCCTTGCCATTTAAACTGTCCCCTCCTGCCACTCTCCCTCCTCCTCTTCCTCCTCCTCCTCAAGGAGGAAGATTCCCTGGTGAGAGACTGGTGACAGTCTCCATGGAGCAGCACCCAGGAGCCACCCCTCTTCCAGGAACCAAATCCTTTCTGGACTTGCTCCTCTCAAGAGATTTGGTTGGGCCAGCAGCTTCCAGGAGAAGGAAAAAGGTTTGAGGATACAAAATGAATGCACAAAACAAGGTGATGCCAGAAAGAACCACAACCTACTCATCCATTTTTCACTTCCTTCTCACCTGTCAGCTGCATGTCATGTGCAATGGGCAGGGGCCTAAAAATGGCCAAAAAAAATTCAAAAATTATTTTATGACATAGTGGTACCCTCCAAAAGGAAAGTTGCAAAGTAAGTGGTGGTATAAAGCCACACAAGAGCTTTGTAATTTAATTTTTCCCCCAACTTTTACTGCTTAAAAACTTCTGCTGTCTTCAGACAGCACTTTTCACAGTAACATCAAAACTAACTTTTTACATTTGGACTTGAAATCCCTGCCCACCTTTCCTAACCTCAGTGGACACAAATGCCATTTAATTACTTCTCCCTGATTATTTATTTCGGCTTAAAAATGAAACTTTAGGAGAACACCTCACACAACAATGAGATTTTTACAAAGCAACTCGGTGGAGGCCACTCTGTAAAACCTTGAAAGGCTGTCAGTGATCCATCTGAAATGTCAATACATCATTTAAAATGTTCTCACTTGGAGCTGCTTGAAGCATCCAAAGGCAGCAAAAATCAAAGGGAATGCTCTCCCTTTTCAGGGAAGAAAAAAAACGAGGGAAAAGAGAAAGGCAATTAAGTTTCCCCCTAGAACCAGCCCCTTCACATTAAAAGGGTGATACTACAAAAGACAGTGAAGAGGGAGACTGTGTGTGTTTCAGACAAGTTAAGTGAGGAACCCAGGACAGTGATAGGCCTGTCATGCAGGAAATCCAGCACTTCAATTAAGAGTTAGGAATTAGAAATGAGCTAGAAGCCAAATCAGTTCTCTGTGCACAGAGCCCCCCTAAGAGAAGAGCACCCAAAAAGCACAATACTGGCAAAGCCACTCATACTCCTCTCATGAGTGATTATTTATGGTGCTTTTGCTTTGGCTCTCATCAAAATATTAATTGTGAGAAAAAAGGACAGCCCAGCCAGGATGTGCCGCTGATGCTGGCCTAGAAGCCAGAAACCAGGTTAAAAATAAATAAAATTCAGCAGTGCTTGGGGACAGAGATTTCTTCAGGCATCACTCATAGGCAGAGAGCCAAGATCCTGCACTGCATTTCCACCCTTGCATGGTGGTACCATCATTACTGAGAACACCCAGGGCTGGCATGGGAGGAGCTCCCTAATTCTGAGATATTCCCCTCATGCACCTTTCCTCTCTTCCATGAGAGCTCCTCTTTTCCAGGCTCCTTTCATCTTCTTTTCCCTAAGAAGCCAGTCAGGAGCACAGTTGGGATGCAAGTGCTGAGTCTCTCTTGGCATCCCACCCTCTCTGTCCCTGTTTGAAAGCACCCAGGGCTGTTGTGATGTCAAACCTACAGGGACAAGGACAGGAAATCTCTACCCTTCGACCAGAGCAGCTCCATTCAAAAGAGAAAGCCTTCGGCAAATAACAAAATTCTGCACAGAATAAATATCCAGAAAATCAAACAAAATCTCCCTTTGGGTTATTTTTTCACTGGTTTCTATGTATTTGCACAAAGCCTGAGACTACTGAAATCTATGTGGTATTTGGGAATGATGCAAAAAAGAGCAGAGAGGAATCAAACACCATGCAAAGTCTCTTCTTCTGGTAAGACTGCTCGATGAGTTTATATTGCCTGTCACTTTTATCTGTGTAGGAAATTATCTACAGCTTTAAAGTGAAATTAATGGAGTTGAGCACTTCTGGATCATTGGCACTGGTTACCACACTGCACAGGCGTTTTTGTACTGAAATTATATTAAACAACAATAAGGCTCCATTTGGCATAAATTTCACAAGCACTTCAGGAAAAAAAAAAGAAAAGGAAACACTTCATAGAATTAAATAAAGGTTCAACAACTTTTAAAAAATAGTATTTGAGGAGTGGAGGAGAAAATAAATTATTTATATCAAATATGTGTATCCATGTGCTGAACATGTATTCTTTGATGTTACTGAATGCTTATAATCTAGGAATAATATTACTTCTTTTAAACTTCATCCAACAGTTTGAAGCACAAAAGTACTTTTGTTCCTGCTTGTTCTGTTTGTCATTTTTACCATCATGAGCATATCTATTATCCCACACTAGTAAAAGTTTCTAATATTTTTTAGTAGAGAGACTACTAGAAAATATAAGGAACTTTTAAAAGGTTAACTTTTCACTTCTTACTGACCATTTCTGTAAAATTTAATCATTTTTCAAAAGAAAAGAAAAACCTTTTTATCACGTTCAATATTCTCTTAAAATAATACTTCCAAATATTACTTAAAACTTTCGACTTTTTGTTCCATTTTCATAAGGATTGAGGTAAAAATTCCCAGAGTTGAATGGTATCTCCAGGTAGGAAGACAATGACCACAGAGCACATAGTGAGTGAAAGGCAGATGAATATCTAAAGGCTTTTATCACAGCTTTATTTGCTACTTTTATCCTCAGGCTTCTCTTCCAAAGTTGCCTCATTGCAAAAAGGGACTAAATTAAAAGGATGGCTCATTCTAAGTGATTTTCCTTTGAAGTGCCTTATATAGGCTAAAGACCCATCCTGAAACTGTCCCTACCCTGGCAAACGCAGAAATAAATGTAAACTGCTGGAATAGGAATACTGCAAGGATTTCAATACAGTGCAACACAACCACTGCACTGACACCAGTAGGAAACCTGATGAACTGCCAATGGATTTGAACACTGATGGTCTTATTAAAGCTCCTGATGCTGGTAGGATCAGCCAATGTGCTTTAACTCAAAGGATATTTTAAAGATTTTCTTTATAAGCTGCAAATTCAAACAGCTTTCAGGTGTTTTTTCGAAGATTTATTGATGTCTTTTGGTTGGGTTTTTTTTTTTTTTTTACATCCAGTGTTCTTTCTCTTTTTCTTCTTTCTGCTACCAAATTCAATAACGATATCAAGATTTATTCTGGTTTTCCCTTTTCTGAATTTTCTCTTTTTTTTTTTTTCCTGAGATATTTCCTGCTATTTTATAAAAAGCAACTCATACAAGCCATCGTTTCTCACAATAAGGGACTCAGGTTCCCATTTCACAAAAGCGTGATTTAAAACACAGCTCTTTTCCCCAAAACCTTCAAGAGTCGTTTTTGTGCTCCATCAGTTCCTTAGGCCCCAGTTGGGCTGGAGTTAAGATCTGTGCAAACACACAAATGCAGGGGGTTCATCTTTGAAGTGGTCACTCAGCATCACCCAATAAAGGACTATCAAAAAGGAAAAGTGCTTTTGAATATTTCCTCATTTCCATGTGGTGCAGAAGCACACCAGCTTTTACTTAATATTAAGACACCCTTCAAAGCTACAAAAGTTAAAACATTTCTTAATGCTGTATACACTGAAACAATTGGACAATACTTCAAAGCTCATGGGTTTAAATCTTTTGGTATCACTACCATTCAAGTAAAAAGTATTTATACAACATTGTCAAACAAAAGTTATTTTGCAGCTAATCTGACACAGTTTTGGAACAGAAGATAATAAAAATCTATTGCATCCTGTTTATTTTCTGGAAAGGGTGAAACGTGATCAGATCAGGCATTTTAGTTCTGAAAAACCTTAAAAACATTGACATTGTTTACATAATTTCAATGGTGAGTATTTATCAGCTCTAAACCAGGAAAGGTGCAGAATAAAATTCAACAAGCTTTCCAAAAGAGTCCAGGAAAGGATCAGATAAGGCCAGCTGAATATTTATCAACCTTTAAGACTCACAGGCCATTCCTGACAGGGCATGTGAACAGAAACACTAAGATATATTTGTCTATAAATTCATATGAATGAGAAACACTCCAAAAAAATAAAGATCATTTTCTGCCCAGCAGCCTCTTACTAATAGGAAAGAAATTTATTGCTGCCCATTGCTTGGCTGGGAGCTGAAAATCCTTTTATTAATTCGTTCAGCTACCGAGAAGTTTATGTGAGTGTTTTCCACGAGTTTGGGAAGGATTTAATCATCAGCCTTTCACATTCATTTTCTTCTAATTCAGCTGCTTTAGAAAGAGAGGTAAATGCACCCATGACTGTAAATGTTCAGTCTTTCCTTTCCTGCATCACCTCCCACTCTTTTAACAGCCAAAGACTGGTGGAATAGTCAACACAGCAGTCCTGGAAAATAATATAAAACCCCACCACCACCTACCTGTCCCTGCTACTTACGATCCTTGCAAATATCACTGCCGACTATTTTATTTTCTAATAATAATTCATAATAATTCATCTTCTCCAGGCACACCATTAGTTTCACAAAGCAAAATAATTCACTTCATTCTATGTAATGTAGTAGATATTTAAATAAGCCACTAATTAATGGGCCAGAGAAATGGACAGGATATTGGGGGAATATACATGAAACTCAAACATGGGTTTTCAATTCAATCAACAACAAAATGTTGCTCCCCAAAACAGCATAAAAAGTTTTCCTTCAACAACCACTTCCTTATAAAAAGCAGACAGATCTACCTTGAGTCGGATGTCTTTGTCAAACTGTTTCACATTGGAAATCAACCTAGAAAAACAAGATTTTAGCACTACTTTTTTAGATCTGGATATTTACCCTTGGACAGGAGCACACAGGAGCTGGAAGTTTTGACATTTGAATAACCCATTGACCATCTCCAGTTGAGGAGACCTGACGAAGCCATCAGGGCTGAGACTGAGCCCTTGGGTTGTATATGGGGCCATGCAGCCCCCCAGGCTTCTGAACTACCCCTCTCAGTGGCCAGCATCAATCCAGGTCTAGTAAGAGAGGCAGCTTAGTCTCAGTTTTGTCTCAGTATTTTTCAGTTTGTAGTTGAAAGAGAACTGTCAGTCACTGTGGAGTACCAGGCACTGTCCAGTGTTATCCCTGTTAGGTGAAATGAGAAATCAAATTCCCAGTTTAACTCAAAAATCTGCATAAATTGAAGGCTCTCTGTAATTGTGAATAACCCACAGCATTTCAAAACTAATACCCTGTGTCATCCTCAACATGATTTTTCCTGAGTTTATATTTCACTGTTATCCCACAGCAAAAATAGTTTGAATTTACATCGTTGAAATCAAAAAAACGAAACCATAAAACTTGGTTAGTCTTGTTTGAATTGCAAGGAAATATAGTGAAAAACAACAAAAATATGAGAGTTAAACACTCGTTGGTTCAGCCCCACACCCAAACATCCTCCATTTAATTTTATAAGGATAATTGGAAAATATGACTTTCTTCAGAGCCACACAACTTCCACTGGACAGCATGTATATTTCCCAGTTGTCTAAATATTAATTCCTATTTAAGTCAGTAATTTACTATTTCACATTTAGATCTCATAAATCAAATACAATATTAATAAACAAAGATAGAGTTTCTGAGCAAAGACAATGGAAGTAGCAAAGGAGATTTTATTTTTCCGTTCCATTTTCTGTTTTCCAAGAGAGTTAAGCAGATCCTAAGTGTCACTGAAAGTGACTTTTGAAACCCATGCAAGAATGTCAGCAATTCTACTGCTTGTATATAATTTTCTACATCCTGAAAACAATAATTTACCTGGAAGTAGGACTGAAATGTCATGACATGGCAGAATTACAATTTGCTTGGATGTTTAAACTGTGCTTTTCCTGTTTTTGAACATCCTTTTCTTCTTTTAAACATGAGATTGCATTCTAAATTCCTGAGGTTTATGCAGATTACTTTTGGTAGAATTGCCAAAAATCTTCTTGTTTTTAGCAGCAAGAGTTTAACTATTACATTAACAATTAAAAACAAAACAAAACAAACCTTAAGCTTAATTCCAGCTTTACTTCACTTCAGGAACAAAGGGAAACAGATTTGAATTGCCTTTCATTTCAATACTACAAATTGGAATCAATAGACTCAGAGAATCATCAGGAGTGGAGGAGACCTTTAAGATCCAACCATCCACCCATCACAGCCCTTGTAACCCCTGAACAGTGAAAAAAACTTGTCTGATATTTAATCTTAATTTCCCCTGTCTCATCTTAAGGCCATTTCCTCACATCCTCTCACTGCAGGCACTGCAGAGGAGAAGGAAATCTCCTTTAATACAGTCAGTAAATAATTTAAAAACTCAGCTCAGCACAACCTGCATTTAAAAAGGGCAGAAATAATCAAAATAGCAAGAAGAGTAGCAAACTTTTCCAGATAGTACTCTGGCTAATGAAGTGAGAGGTGAAAGTAAACTGTCTGAAATGTATTTTGCCATAAAATTGTGTCCTGGAACAATCTACTGCCAAGTGAGAAGATAACAACAGAGGCCCTGAAGGATTTGTTTCTGTGACTGATTTTGTTTAACAGGTTCATACAAATTGTTTGGGAAAATGAAAGTGGCTGTAGGTTGTCAAAAACTGCAGATTTATTAAAAAGAGCAATAATAGATGGAACCCTATCAGGGATAGGAAATAAACACGAGGAATCTGAATAGGGTAGGACAATAGGGATTGAGAGATCATGTGCAGTGTCAGGAGATATGATAGAATGCCTTTAGGGAGGCCCAGCAAAGGATTAAAAATAACTCAAGTTTGACAAGTCACAGAGAGGATGAATCATGGCTAATGACAAAAAGAAACAGCACGAAGACAGGATCACACAATTTGTGTCACGCAGCAGTAAGGAAGTCAAAAGGTCAGTGGAGAACTGGGAAGGGAATCAGGCAGTTATGCCGTGGATTCTCATCAAATAAACAGCTTTCAAGTTTTAGGAGAGCATTTACAGGCTTTGTGTACTTTTAAAAGGGATCAGTGAGTTTTGTTTAAGAAAATTCATCTGCAGTCTAGGATTTTCCTCGTTTTTCCTAGGATTTTCCTCGTTTTTACTATCAAGGCTGCATAACACAGTTGGAGAAAACAACAGTCAGAATAAACAACACTTATATCTGATAACCAAGAAACTGGTCAGTGATTACTGCGATGCACAGGGAATTGCAGTGAAATTCCTCCTCTCTCTTTTGGCAGATTATCTATTTAAGAGACTGCTTAACAAAATGTTCGCTCTGTTGTTGTCAGTTTCTTTGGGATTTTTTTTTTTTTAATGGCAGGGAAAAGGGGGAAAGGAAGAGGGGAAAGCAATGCTCAGAATGAAATGTGTGCAAGTTAAATGTGTCATTGCCATTACAGGCAGAACAACAAACAAGCTCTCAGAATTACAGTTAGAAGACAGATGCTCCATCCAGCAAGATTCTAGACTCTCATATTTTCAAACCCATGCACAAAAATAGATACTTAAACCCTCTTGAAATACACTTTTTTTCAGAATTTTCCTTCCCTTTTCTATAGTGCTTGTCCTCAGGGCTTAGTGCTGTATTATTCCACTGTAGTAATTCTCAATATGTTGTGAAGTCATGCTTATGCCACATATTGAACTACTTGTACTTACTATACCAGTTAGAAACATCTTTTAGGGTGAAACCATACTGAAAAATTTTTTAAAAGAACAGATTTTTCAACTGTCAAATAATGGTTCAAAGAAAATATATTTCCCTCAGAATTGCAAGATTTTTACTTCGGTTTCCCTTAAAAAGAGATGCACTGGCTATGTGAATTGCATAGTTTTGAAGTACAGCAACTTCTCTGTCTGAAAGCATAAACATTAAATATTAGCTTTTATTCAAAGAGCAATAAATTGTATTATGTCACTTGGACATTAAAATACATTAATTTTTTTACTTTGTTTCCAACTGGTGGGATTTACTGACATTTTGAGTGTTCTCAGAAAAAGAAATAACAGTTCCAGGCTTAGTTTCAGCCGGGCAGGCTACTTCAAAATCACAAAACCAACTTATTAATGATGGAAAGAGAGCTTTTGTTTTGATGCATCTGTAGATTCAATTCATGCAAGTTACACTTGAACCTGCATGTGAAAGTGACTGCTCAGAAACAGACCTACCAACAAAAACAAATTATCAGAAAAACCTCTAAATGCATTTTTTCTTATTTCTTGTTTTACTGTGAAAGTGAACAGTCCATGGTGTATTACCAATTTTTTTCTGGGCAAAATTGAGATTTAAAAACCGTTTCAATTAGGAAAAAAACCTCAAACTTCAATTCACCATCTTCACAAGTAGCATGATAACCACAAAACTCCTGCACATATTAAGGTAATTTTCCATCTTTTCCACAATTTCCAACGACATTCCTGTGGTATAGAATATTTCTTTTTATTTTAGTGATAAGGAATCATTAAACCTTGCACTTAATTTAAAAAATTAATCATGACACTTCTAAGGATTGCAGTATTGCTATATATGCTAAGAAAAAAAGTCAATTAATTTAAATATCAGGCACTAGAGAGTGAAAGCAGAAGTTTTCTGCCCTGAGTTCTGCATTCCAGTAGAACACCTTGATTCATTGTCAGAGCATTTTTCTTACATAAAAAAACATTAACTGGCAAATACACAAGAAAAAAAGCAGTAATTTCAAGTTCAGTCACTATTGTTAGAGAGCTACAACTGCAAACACTGAAATTAGGATTGTAATTCAATTTAAGGCAAGGGAAAACCAACGAGAGAGCTTGTCCTGCACATACTTTGTAAGGATCCATTCCGAGATCCAAGTTCTCTGGTGATACAAAAATCATCAATAACACTCTTGTGTCTATGAATTTTGTCTGGAATAGGGCTCTGGGAGATATTCCTTTTAAAGCTCCATCAATAAATAACTTCTTTAATTCCTCTGCTCTTCAGTTAAAGCATGGATCCTTATCCAGAATAAAGAGAGTTGTTGCAAAATAGCTAAAATCCATCATAATATTTCTTTAATGAATGCAAACCTTATTGGCTGGGGGAAAATGAACCACCATATGAATCAATTTGTGCCTGTTCTGACTGTGCATTTGTGCTAATGCTGTACAGGATTACCTAAACAGTACTTCGGGATAATTTCTGCTTTTAATTTTTGGGGGTTTTTTGGCACAATCCAGGGGTCAAGTTTTATTTTTGTTTCAATTCACAGCACAACAGACTCAAGAAACTCAATTTTTTTATATATTTACTTATTTGGTTTCCAAATCTGCACAGGGCAGACCCTGGATTCTCTTCCCAGAAGCCATTCCTCCCCAGCACCTTTGCACTTATACCAGTCTAGATGTGACTCCATGATCCAAAATTAGGAAAATCAACACGGAAATAGAGGGAAGAAGTTGTATTTCAAACTTATCCTGTAGTTACACCTCAGCTCCAAATGTAAAGCTGTGTCCTTGAGTCCCACCTGACTGCAAATTCTCATTAACACTTGGCAATTTGAACAACTGCAGAGGTAATTTCAGGAGAATATTTGGCATTAGCATGAGACCAAGGAATAAATAAAGGAAATTGAAAAGTTTTTTCATCCCTGCTTCTTTCAGGGTTTTTTTTCACTGTTTAATGCCACCTTCTATTGTACACATTCTATTGTCCCCCAGCCTCACCCAGGATGGCTACAACTATAAAAGTACCTGAAAGTGAAAACACCTCTGCTCATAAAACATCTGCCAAGAGAAATTTCTGTACTGATGCAGAGCCTCTTATTGTCCTGAAAAGTGGAATTTTAGCCCTTTTTGAGGGCTATATTTATGTACCAGATTATGGCACTATGTTTAAGTAATTTGTCCCAGTTATGTAGAAAACTGTGGATAAGAATTTATGGGAAGTACTGGGAAGGAGGGAAACGCAAAAATTATGATTATTAAATTCTACTTCATATCATGAGACTTAGGCTGCACAATCCTGTCGCTCATATAAACACAAAAGGGGATGCAACATGGGGAGCCAAAGACCAATCCTGTGAGAATTGCTGGAATGACTTTGAAGAGAACAAAACTGGCACCAGATGAAAAATGAGCCTAAACTTTAACACTACATCTAAGATATATTAAATATTGGTCCCATTTCACTGTCAGCATACAAGCTGGTAAAAGAATTACCACTTAAGGTGCAAGGAATAATGTGCCCTTTTGTCCCAGGGGATGCAAAGGAGAAATATTGAAATCTGATGACAATGAGCAGATGAAGTGAGATGCTCTCAGCTCAATACTGGCTGTGACATGCATCTGTACAAGAAATTGATGATGGGTGAAATCACCCTTACGTACTTTCAGATAAGCCTCAGCCCACACCAATACCAAATCCACTTTTTGCCCTTTTTTTCCATTGTTTACTGGAAAAAAAGTTGTTACTTAGGCTAATGTACCTTGTTATTGTCTGCTTTCTAACTCTTTCAAGGAGTTGTTTCCTTCAGCTGTTGGACAAACCCTGATCATGCAGAAACTAAGATGCATACTTTACATATATTTTTTTTTCTTCTACTGAATAGATATTTTAAAATAGCTGCTCTCTCCCTTTCCCATTAGAGCTGGCCAAATTCTTTGCAACTGATTGCTTTATTGTGGAGTCCAACTTTTGGCTCCCTGGTGCCAAAAGGCATAATAGATAAACAGCTGGAGCATTCTCTTCACTTGGAGATTACATTTGCCAAGAATGCTTTTGACTGTGAAAGCAAACACACACACAGACACGCACAGACAGGCACACCAGGGAGAGACTGAGAAAATCATCTGTGGAAAGCTGTAAACATTGCTCATTCCTGCTTTTGGGATGCTCTGTTGTGCTTCGGACTGGGCTGTGGAAACAAAGTAATGCAGGAGAAAAACCACGCAGCGAGATGGAAAATTAATTCCCTAAGATCATAAAGAGCAGCTACAACACAGACAGGAATAGAAGGCAGCAACATCCATACACGGATTTCCACACCATTCATTCATTCTCTCCCTGTTCCTGGGAAATTTGGACTGTGCATTTGACTCCTCGTGGATTCTGCCTCTGGTTCAGTGCACATTTACTATTGTGTGTCCCCACACATGCAGGCTATGAAAAAATTACTTATTTTAGAAAACACACAGGTCCTACAAGCTGAAATCTTCAAGGAGATGAAAGGAGAACCAACGATACAAAGAAAAAAGGGAGTTAATGCAATAGGTGTAATGGAGGATTATTTTAGCAACAGCACTTCAAACAAGCCAATTGCAGTGGTAGCAATTAAGACTGAAAAAAAAATAAAAAAGGGAAGATGTGACTGCTTGGATTTAGGATCCTGGGAGGAAAGTCTGGAGTCCATTTCTGTGTAGTCAAAGATGCCATACAAGCAGCATGTCTCAGTTACTGAGGGGTGATCTCCAGCAGGAAAGGGTGGGGGAAGATGGAAACAAGATGAAGGTGCCACCCCAAAACCTACACTGGGGAAACTTGCAGGGGTGGCAGGCAGGGCAGTACATAGGAAAGGATGGTTTGGAGAGAATATGGGGCGAACCTGAAGGGCAGGAGCTATGGACAGCACACACAGAGAGGTCATTAAGGAATTCAGAGGTGAGGAAGGAAATTGTTAGTTTTAAGATATGGAAATGTCAAGTTGAAGTTTAAAATTACTGTTGTTGGATGGGGCTCTGAGCAACCCAACCTGGCTGAAGATGCTCACTGCAAGGGGGGTTCCACCCTGTAAAGTTCCTTCCAACACAAACTATTCTGTGATTCCACGACAGATTTTAACAGAAAGTACTTTTACTGAGGAAAGAGGAGACTTGGTTAGAAGGGGTTTGTTAGGATGAGGAAGGCAGGCTCTGGACTAAGCTTAGCGGGAGGTTTAAGGACACTTAAGGCACTAAGACCATCTGCCCCAAAGAACTTACATTTTCCCCACACGAAGTTCTTGCCCAGCCTAGGACTTTGCAGAGATCCAGCCTTTGTTAATACGTGGATCAAACTCACAGACGAGCTCCGAGTGTGAAATATCCCATCCGGCCTGCAGCACTCGCCAGCCCTGAGACAGAAATAATAATAATGTGGTGAAATGGGATATGGCACACACCATCTGGCAGCTGTGCAAACAAGAAGAAGAACCCTATGAAGGACATTATTACACGTTTAGGGACCTGCTGATTGCACTGCATGTCTAAGGTTTGACATTTGGGTGTGTAAAACTTGAGAACACAGCCTAAATCATGGATAATTTAATCGGTTGCACATGGACTTCACCTCTAGTTTATTAATTCTTTTCTTATTCACAATGCATCCATTTTTAAAATACTTTCTTTTATGGTGAACTGCTCAAGCTGTTGTTTCAAACACACGAAGCTGAAAAAAATAATTATTTTCCTGTAATAGTAGGAATATGTAAAATGGTCGGGTCCTATCAAGGTGTTCAACACTGCAGTAGAGCTGAGAGATCATATTTCAAATTAATCTATCACCTGCACAGATGGCAAATCCTCTTCCCCTTAGAAAGAGCAAGGGGTTTTTTATTCATATATTTTTGCCTTGCCCCCCGCCCCTCCCTTATGAAGGAGAACAACAGAAAGTGATTAAGGAGACTGTGTTAATAAAAAAGCTCTTTAAACCAACAAGCTTATGGATTTTGAAGCACTGCCAGGAGAGTCATTAACGGGAAAATATTCAAAAGGCACTTAAACGTGTTCTCTGACTTCAATAGATTTGTTTCTGTCACCTCACAAGAAAACAGAGCAACAGAGAGCTCAGCCTCATCCCCTGGCAGTGGATTTCAATTACCCACTCAGGCCTGCCTTTGCTGCCAGAATTGCTCCCTCTGCCTCCAAGAAACTCTCATCTTTCCTTCACCTATCTCACATGGACTCTCTCTGCTATTTGAAGCTCTGACTTCTCACTTCTTTGAGCCATCTCTATTTACCAGGGCAGCGTGTTTCATCACACATGACTTGTACACAGTCCCCTATGCATTTCTGCATTCTTTTCCAATCTCCTCGCACTGCCTCACGCCAAATTCCTCATCTCTCTGAAATGCAGTGATGTGTACATCAGTCTGGTGCTGCAGCAGATGGTGCTTTGGAGAAGAGAGCTCAAGTTCACAAATAAAATGGACCAATCTAAAATTGCAGATGATTACTTTTTCCAGTTATGGAGGAGTTGTTTGAATCAGATGTCACAGTAACCTGGAAACAGACCTCAAGCACCTTGAGCCCATGGTCTTTCAAGTAACTGGCCTTAGCATCACCAAGAAAAACACTTTTCATCTCAGTTCCCCAATAAATGCAGGAACATTATCAGCTAATACTGATTCCCCTGTTATTTCATGCTGTGTCAGGATTTAAAAGCACATTGTTTCAGAATATGGAGATGTACAAAATTTGTTTTCTATGGAGTTCTGTCTCAGGTCTTCTGTCACCTCCACCACAACACCTTTACACCTTTTATAAATCTCCTAGCCTAAACTTACGATTTTCTGCCTCATCTCCTCCTTTCTGTGATTGCCATAATCTCAGCTGCTTTTTCCCATTCAATACTCAGTTTTCTGTCCAGTGCTGCATAAAATTCTGGGCTTTTTGACTGCCTTGGCCAGAAAGAGTACACATTGTGACCAACCCAGCTCTGTGCATCCTGACGACCACTGCCTTGCTTCTGCCTAGCATCAACACTAACTGAGTCTCTCTTCTGATCCCAGATGGTGACTTCCACGAAATTCTGTCAAACTTGGCATGTGGAGTGACTGCTTAAGCCTCATTTCCTTAGGAAACCAGCTAAAACGTTTCACTTCCTTTCTCTGAACTGGATTAAATAACTGTGAGCTGGATGGTGCAGCAGCAGGACAAACATGACCTGGTCAGGAACGACGCCAGGGCTCCCAGGTGCTTCTCTCAGAGCCTAAGGAAAACAGTTCATCGTGTTGACTCATCTTTCAGCCCTCAGATTCTCCTAATTGCTCAGTGAATTATTCACCCCAGCTTGCCGTTCTCTCCCTCACTCCTCTCACACCTACTTTGCCCTGAATTTGCACACACCTTCCTTTTTCCTGAAGCACCAACAGTAACAAAATTAAAAAGTTTGCTCCCCTTTCCATAGCATCAAGGACAGACCCTTCTGAGGGTTGGCTACAACACCTGGATGACAAGACACAGAAACACTTTGAAGTCCTGAATGATGAATGAACACATAATAATTAAGGTACAACAATTAATGAAATATCGACCAGTGGAAGGATGGACCTGTTCTAATGCTGGAGAAGAGCTGAAATTGTTCAAGTATAAAAGCATTTGTGATAAAATAAAAAAAGAGGGTGGATCAGCAGTAAATCACAAGCTGACACAGCACTGTGCTCATTGGCCCTTATTTTAGTTGGGAAAAACACTATTCTTTGCTGTACCATATATTAATTTAAAATACACAGAGCATATAATGCCACAGCTTTTCTCCCACTGAATTCAGCAAAATAAATGGCATTTGAAGTCACCTCCTTAGTAGTACTCAAAGCCTAACATGATAGCCGGTCAGAATATTGAAACCAAAGATCTGATCAGTTTGTACCAGTCTAAAAGATGAAAGCAATACTCCATTAAATGCTGGCTGAAAGATCCCGGTTTTTAAACAGCAGAGTTTCTACATGCAGGGTTGAAAAAACAGCAGCTCTGCTTCCCCAAATCCTGTCAGCAAAATATTTCAGAGAGGTTACAAATCATAATTGACCACAGCACCACATGGCAGGAAAGGTAAGCAGTGTCACTTCTGTGCCAAGGAGGAGGAAAGGAGGACAATGGGAAGGAGCAAAAGGTCAAGCCTGGGCAGCAGGACAGCCTGGATTAACAGCCAGGCATTGCTGGATCTCAATCCAAGCTTAAAAATCACAGCTTCGACAACAAACAAAAAGATTGGTGGCCAGATTTGATTGAATTTGAGAGACTGTTCTATAATCAATCATGACAAGGTTAATTCCCCTAAACTCTCACTAGCAGATGCTAATATACCCAAGAGTACATCCACGATTCCAGGATAATTGTGAATGCAAATCTCCAAAAGCAGTTTCTAAGTGAAAGAATTGCGTATCACTTTGTTTTTTAATTCCTTTGCTCTGCCTCCCAAAATAATGAGGGGCACACACACACACAGACAAAACCTTTAGCAAACACTTCACATTAAAAACTAAACCATAAATGTATCACACCTAGGAGAAGTGATGACTCTACACGTGGATTTAAACAAAAATTTGAGCTCAACAAATTTTGGACAAACTTTTGTACTGCCAGAGGACAAAAACCACCCAAACAAATAAAAACACAAAAAAGGACATCCCAGGAAGCCAATCAACACAAAATCCCCACATTCCCTAGAAGGCTTCCACCAATGTTTGGAGAAAGAATATGTGACACCAAAGTGAGCACACAGCCAAAACCCCAATGCCATAAAGTCCTGCATAAAACATAAATGAAAGAAGAAATGGGGAGAGAACTTTGAATGAATGAGAAGTTCTGCAAGAAAAAGGCAGCTGTTATCTCCTGCTGGTGCACTGATGTCAGTGATTTCAGGATGTTTAAAAGTGGGACAACCCAGCACTTTTTCCCCCTAAAATGCAAATGCTTTGCTGCCTGTTCTGGAGGGATAACCCTCACACTGTGTTCAAGTTGCTTTTTCCCCACCCACCAGTAGACACTAAGGGTTTCACATCCACCTTTGCAACTGAAAGCAAATGAAGAAGCTCCAAAAACCTGAAATCTCCTGCAGGGAGTCCATCACAGCATGAGGAGCTTTTCCACACTGATTGCAGTCGTTCTGAGAAGAAAATGGCTGGACCTGGAGCAGGACTGTTTAATTTCTCAGAAATCACAAAGTTGTTTTTCTGAGGTTTTGTCAACTTTCTTGGCCACTTTCCCTCACTGACCATAACAATCAGAGCACTTCTTCACTATGTTCAATCCATTCCCCTTCAACTGAAGCATAATTTGGGGTATTTTCTCTTAGCCCTGGATATCTCTTGGAAAACTTACTGAACTTTGGTAATCTTTGAGACTTCAGCTTTGTTTTCAAGTTAATTCAAAGCTGGGGAATGAATTTCAAAATACTTTTGGAGGGGAGAAGGGGCATAGAGGATGGGACTGAGAAAGCAATGAATCAAACTTGGTTTTCTTAAGACACAAGCCTAAAAATGCCCCACTTGGGAAGGTGCCTTCAGAACACAAGGTTAGAGTTTAGGCTCTCTAGCAGGCAGGATTAGTTTAAGAAACAAACCAAAAAGCTAACTCTCTAAACCTAACCAAAAAACCGTGTAATAAAAGTAATTTGAGAGCCACAAGGAAAAAAAAAAAATAGAGGGGAAAAAACCCCAAAACACCCAAAGAAACCCCACCATTGCTGAGTTATTCAGTGTTTCTAAACAGGTACAAGACTCTCCCAAGGTCTTTGTGGTTTCACCCATGCTTTGTCAAAGTATTTTGATCTTTATGAGTGCTTTTTATTTGTCAGAACTGGGGGAAGGAAGGAAATGTCCGCAGATACGGATGTGAGAGACAGGAAGAAAGGCAAGAAGAACTGAATCCCTGGAGTTGATTAAAGCAGCATCTGCCCAAGCATGGCTATAATACTTTTATTTCTGCAGTCAAACAAGCAACTGGTTGAGTGGCATGGAATGGAACAATCTGATGAACGGAGAGCTGTGAATTTGCAAAGATTTTGTTTTCAAAAGTTAAATAATTTAATTTCAATAGCAGTGAGGTCAGTAAAGCATAAATCCAAGAATACATCTCTAATTAAGTGATAAAGCTAATTGGATCTGAGTTTATTTCCTGATTGGAGCCTGCACTGCTGAGATAAACGTTGAGGGAACGCCAAGGGAAGGATTTCTCTTCTTTAAGCTCCTATTGAGGGACAAGCTATGATTTGAATGGATCACAACACTATTTTTAATGTTTAAGATGCCTCGGAACAACAGAGATGACATGACTTTCATCAGTTAAGGAGATGTAAGAAGCAAGTGAACTGATACATCACCATCACTTGATTCCTGAGCTCTGAGCTTTTTGCTATTACAAAAGCTGAATTTTGAAATGAGGGCCCATCGAAACACAAAGAGATGCTGTTCTTGCTAACTCACACACCCATATTTTTGCTTTAAAAAAAAGCAGAAAAAAAATTTAAAACCACCACCAAAAAAAACCCCAAAAAACAAAAACCAAAATAATCCCAGCCAAACAAGCAAAACCCCCACAACCCAAAAATCCCCAAGCTTTCTGCTATTTATTAGAGTCAAACAAATAGTCTAAGTACATTTCTCAAATAGGCACTGACTCCTGTGGGAAATCCAATATGATTTTACTTAGGAAAAAAGAAGCAGAAAGCCAGTGAGGAAGGTGATCCAGTTAGTATTTTGCCTAAGGACACATTTCCCTTCAAGTGCAAAAACAGCGTCGTTGACTTTGATGTTAAAACATCTCACTGGATTGCATCAAAGTGCTAAATTTATTGCAGAATCAACTCCTGAATCTCCAAGTGTAACACCAGGAAAGCAAACCGGGATGTGAAACTTCAGAAATGCAGCAGAAATGTCTGCCCAATTCTAAGGGATTGGCTGCTAGAAGTGGGATTTTGCTGGAGGTCTCAGTAAGGGGTTAACTCAGATGCCGAGCAAATATAATTTAGATGTCAACATGGTTAATTATTTAATTGCTCATAAAAGCACAATCGGTGCAGACTCAGCTATGGATGACATCTCATTCCCAAGGCAAAGCTGGGGGGAAGGGAAGCTTCTTTGGGAAATATCTCTGTATTGCCTTTATATCCTCCCTCATGACTGCTGGAGGTAGCTCTCCCAAATTCCCAGTGGGGACATCCTTCCCACAAAACCCCTTGGAGATCCCATGGATTCACCCACGCCCACAGCAGGGACCAGGAGTGTCACAAGCTCTGCTTCTTGTCCTGGAGGAAACCAAAGCCATCAACAGCACCATTTTTGTGTTACGTGTGATAATGTCTGATCAGCAATAATTAGACATTTATTGGAGTAATTGCTCTTCCTCACAGGTTTACCATTCTGAATTTATCATTCTGTGTTCATCCTGATTGTGATATATTGTTCTGTCAGACCTTTGGTTTGGTCTGATTTTTTAACCACGATACCTCTAAGCTGATTGGAAGGAAATATTCCACACTGGTGGAAACCGTTTTTAGCAAATAATTTTTTCCTTAACTGAAACAGAAATTATAGCAGAAGAATTTTTTGGAAAAAATATTTCCTTTAAAATGGTAGATATATATGTAAAGTAAATATTTCCTCTTCAGGAAAAGTGAAAGACAAGACGAAAAAATGACGTTTTTCTCTTCTATTATATCTATGACTCTCTCTCACTTGGAAAAGCCAGGCTGGGAGAAACTGCCTGGCTATTTGCTATAGCTATAGCCACACATGCTTAGCTCTGAAATTCGTTTTATTGTGGTTATCAGACTTTCGTTTGTGCCACATTATAGGACATCCAATAGATTCATTCCACAGTTTGCAGGACTTATTATTAGACTTGTCAAAGAAACCCAAACTAAACCACAAAGCAAAAGCCCTATGGTTGTTAGGCTGATTTAATATCAAGTAGGATTTTTTTCAAAATCCCAGTTGAAGTTTTTAAGTTGCTACTTCAGAATGAAATAATTAGCAGTTTCAAAACATAATTTTAAAATTTCAAATGAAATGGCACAAAACCAGAAAAACATTGTACATGAATGTTCTATGTTAACAGACTTCTATTTGTCTACAAAATACCTGTGCTTCCATAAATTCACATTTTTCAATCAGTTTTAAAAAGTTTAAAAAGTTCAAGTTAATTAGCTTTTGGGTTGATAAAGTGAGAAAGCAGGCTTCTCCTTTAGGAACAGCTGTACATCCCTCAGTCTCAGCAGAGCTACCTGCACTGACATATCCTATGTTCTTCGATTCTGCCTGAGAAGGGAAACCTTCCAAGAAACTTAGGAAAGCTCCCAAGATCAACCTCAAATCACCTTTTTAATATAATACTGAATGTCTGGTTAATATGGTTTGGGCTATTTTTATTCCTGCATAGGATCCAACCAACCAGGATGAACTCTCTTTCTCTCCACATATTTCTGTATCACCAAGACCCCACAGGAATCAGACTTGTTCTGCTTCATCCCAGTGTCAAAGAGAATGGAATGACATTTAAATACAACATACCAAGTCCCACCAACAATCCCAAAGGTTTCCCATTTAAATCACTTCTCAGATTTACAATTAATTCATATTTTTCCACGAGAGATTTGGATTATTTCAAAATCAACAGGTAGTCTGACAGAAAATCACATGGTGGAAGGATTTCTTTGAGGAGAAGTGAATTTCAAATGCAGATAAGCTTTTGTGAATACTTCCTCTTATCTCATTAGCATGTTTTCTGACCTCTGGACTTGCACAAGGGAATCTCTTGCACAGTCTGGATTCCTAATCTCATTTAAACCCATATTTAAATGCAGAATAACTGATTAGCCAACGTCCTTTGTGCTACACAACCACACTTTTCATGCTTTCATAAAGAAAAGTGTCATCCATTGCTTTTTATTCTATAACCTTGCACTGAAAAAATCCCCAGTGTGCTAATACTGTGTCTTTTTTTTCCTGAAAATTCAAGGATTTGGATTTTTCCGCAAGTAAAACAGAATTTTAAAAGGCACTTTTCTCCAAAGATGTTTGCTGGGCTATAGATTAACACTTCATATTTCTTATATATGTGAACTATATTCAGAGTTTAAGTGTTTTCTATAAACCTCATTTCTTTAAATTATGATGCTTGTTAGTGTGCTGCATGTATAGATTTCACATTTTTAAGTAATACAGATACTACAAGATCACCAATTCATGTTCCCTTATATTGGTTCTTTTCAATGTTCAAGCTTAATGAAATTCAACCTCTACTTCATATATTCTAATCACCATCATTCAATAAAATGAGATTATTTGATTATTTGCTATATTCTTCCCCCTCAAATCTCAGAAACTCTAAATATTTTATAGTTCAAATTAGATCTTGCCACACAGCTTGAATATTGTGAGGAACTCACAAAGTATTTCTGAAGGGAAACATATTTAGAAAGAGGAATAAATTGCTTCCATTACTCTTTAGTTCTTTTTTTTCCTATTCTGAATTCTCTCAAAGCCACAAGTACATCATTCAAATTTTCATGGTGGATACAGTGCTGGGAGAGTCACATTAAAACTAATTTCATATTGGAAACTATCAAAATTGGCTTCATTTAGTTCCATTGCATTACAGACCACTTGCTGCAATTATTATAACTTTTTTTTAGCAAATCAAGGAGAACTAAACAAAAGTCCCACTTTTAATTCTCTACACTTAGTTTCTGTATGGTTTTGAAATTACAATTACATCTAGGAAAATCCTATAATAATCCAACCTTTTTTTTCTAAGCTGAAATATTAAATAAAAATAATTTAGTATAAATTAGCATATACATTTATATATGAAAATATGTGTGCATTTATAGTTAAATAGTATTTTTATTACTATAAACTACACCATGGTTAATCCAGAGCAGGCTTTCACACTGAATTTCATCAGGGATATTCTTTAAAGAGTATATGTTGATTATTACTGCACAGGTTTATGATTCAATTCCTGACTTTCAGGTCAGAATTAAAGCTATGGATTGAGATGGCTCAATTAACCTCATCTGCAAATAATTTACAACACAGAACACTACGAGTGTGATACCAATCCCTAATGTCTGGGGTTTTTCTGAATCAAAGCACACATGCAGTAATTGCAATTAACTGCCATTAATGCTGCTGCTATTTAAAATGGGATTAAGGATTTCACACTGGGGAGAAAAAAAAACCAAATAAACTTTTTGCTTTAAATTCAGTTACATTCATTTGAAAAAGAAAATTAAAGTCATCTAAACTGAAAACAAGGGCCAGAGAGTCATCAGAAAGTGGAACTTCATTTTTTCTCCAGCCTGGGGCTTAATTAAGTTATGTAGCAGAATATTCCTGTTGTCTGACACTTGCAGCTGATCTCTTATTCACTTATTCTACCACTACACCTTCTCCTGTTCTCTGTGGGTAAATGAGGAGAGATACCATGGTTATGAAACAAAATATGTACAGCACCTTTTTAATTAATGATATAAGTTTTAATTTCACTGGAAATGCAACTTAAGGAGCAGAGCAATGAATGCACAATGAAGAGCTAATTAAGTGACGCCATGTACCACTCTGCTCCCGCCATTTCTCCTAGCTTTCCTAGAAAAATTAAGATAATTCTCAATTTTGTCAAATATAAACATGAAATTTTAATCAACTGGTGCCTCATAAGTCACTTGGTAATTTTGGCTTTGCTTGAATGTTTATTCTAGTTTTAATTTTTCTTTCTTTTCCAGCTCCTGGCAGTGGTTCTCAGCGCTGTTTTGACTTTCACGTGCTGCCTCTACGATTTCCTAGGGTGAAAAGGAATATTGTGCCTTTAAGCCAAAATCCTTGTTCGTGTTAACAAGCTAATGTTCCACAGACACACGATTTATAAAATTGCACACTCAGCCTGGTAACTTTTCCTCCTCCCAAACGCAGAACATGAGACAGAAGGGAAGATTTGATAAAGGGAAAAATAAAAATACAACGGGAAGAGAGCCCCACCCACCCTTCTCCTCTGGTTCTGTGGGCTTGCTCTCCTCTGGTTGCGTGATCAAAACAAAAAGGAAAAGCACGACAGATAATCCCTGAATACCCAGCCCTTAAATATGCAGGAGCCTCAGGCACGCAGAAGCACGTAAGGTAAATGTATGCATTATCCAAATTGGAGGTGTGGAGGCGACAGACAGCAAATCCCCTCACCCCCAACCTCAAACGACTTCAAACTCCTTTTATACAAGCGACAACTTAACAAATTAAAGGGTGCAGAATAACTGAGCAAAGTTGATGTATAATTTGTGGTCGTTCTGAAGCAGTGATGTAACAAAGCTGTCGCTTTTCATGTTTATCTAATGAGCAGCTGACTTGCAAAGACCATCAGGTACATGCTCATCTCATCTGTTTGCACCAACCACCTTTGTGACAGCATTTTAGAGGCAGAAAAAGAAAAATAATCACAATGGAACTCTTCCTATATTAAACCAATGTTTTTCAAACTGCCAGGCAAAACTCATTTAATGCAGATATTGTATCCACTATATTATTGTTACATCCAGGTAATGTAACTTGCAAAGAAATAAATTCTCCACTTAAATATAAAACCCATCACTGCCCCAAGCATGTTGTCAGAAGGAGATGCACTGTGCAAACTGCATGGAATGCAAAGCAGTATTTACCAGACTGACATGGTCATTCAGAGTTCAGCACACTGGGCTAAAAAACAGTTTCAAATGTATGAAAACCAGCACTCTCCTGCACCATTCCAACAGCAATCTCACTGCACAGCCCCTTGGAGCTCCTGGTAATAAACACAACATATTCAGCCTGGTTTCCCCCAGCAGATGCAGAAATATGCTCATACATGCAGATGATGTGTTGAACTATGAGAATCAAAAATCATCTTTCTCCTGATGGATTTCTCAAAAAAGCAAGTTAAAAACATGACTCCGAAACAGTGTCCCAGATTCCCTTCTCTTTTCCCCATCCCCTTGCTGGAATTCTAGGTCAAATCCCACCCGTCACCTCCTGCCCCATCATATCCACACCAGATACTCAATTTTTTAAGAAAGGAAGGAGTTTTTAATGTTATATTGGGGTGGAGAAAACTAAACGTGCAAATACAAGAGCTATTAGACAACAAGGGGGAAGCGAAGATAATCAGCAGACAGCACCAAGAGTGAACAGAGTGAAAGAGAAATGCCAGCCTAAAACACAAACAAGGTTATGTTTAATCACAATGATAGTGAAATTCAGTCCATGATTTTCACTGTGGTTTGGCTATCATTAACTAAAAATAACTTGTAAAGAGATTTCCCATTACACAAGGAAATAATCCTAGCCAGTTTCACAGTTACTGCAGAGCAAATTCCCCTCAGTTCCTTAGCTAGCAGTAAAGCTAAATGAGGTACAAAGAACTCGGCTTCTAATTGTTAGTGAAGCGAATAAACCACAGTTAAAAATACAGTCTCAGTCACAATATTTCATTTTATGGTGTTATAAAAGCTAGGTATACTAATCACCCCAGCAATTAGACGAAATCACACTTAAATGAATAGATAATGAAATACATTCCTCCTCTACTTGCACCGCCCAACCAGAAAAAGAAAGAATGAACCTACTTCAGTGTGTTAACCACAGAAAAATAAATACCTATTTAAACACTTTATCCATTGAAGATGTAAAATTCACAAACAAACAAAACCTCAATGATAATTACAGAGTCCCTGGACTATGGACAACTGAAGCAATAAAAGATATTTCACTCCACACTGTCAGAGAAAAACATTTGTTCTCCATCAACATTTGCACAAGAATCTGCAGAAGAAATGCACCAGGGGACAAACTCCAGCCCCTACTAAAACAAATTATCCTGATGTGTTGCTCCTAATCAGGAGTAACACATCAAGAGAATACACAGGCTAGTGCTTAATGTAGCTCTGACCTTGGCAACCTCTCATAGAGGGGTAAAAATTAGGGCTAGACCAGAATTTCACAAGAAAAATTGCAACTTTGTTCACATTGTCCTAAATCCTGCTGAGGCTTGCATCACAGCTTGGCTTTTCTACACATAATTTTCATGAGATCGCTGGTGTTAGGAGCTTTTTTTAACACAAGATTTTGTTTTAGTATCTGTCATCCTTTTATTTGCACGGAAAAGCCTTAAAAATGGGTAGCGCTGAACTCCATTCCACCTTCCCAGAGCCAGGATAAATCCAGATTACCAAAACAGATATTATTTTAAAGACAAATTGCATTATTTTATTGTGGGCTGATAGATAATATCTGATCTGATATAATATAGGGGAGTAAATGCTGAGTGACTTTTAATGAACATTTAAAATGGAGAAGAAAACACTCTCTATAATTCCCCGCAAGTTTATTCCACTTGTCGGCTTTCATCCACAGCAAAACTAAATCCTACTTTTCAGGATTTGCTATTAAGCTTCTCATAAGTAGTTAATAAAACAACTAACTCTATTTTCTCAACTTTATATTAAAAAAAAAAGTTTGCATTTTTGAACAACTTCTTGTGCAAGTGCTTAATTGTTTTTAGTACAGGAGCAAACTATTGTTCCTGACCCTTCTATGCCTTATAATAGCATTAATCATGCTAAATTCTTTTGGTGCTCATGTGGATATAATGTAATTATAACAAATTCCTGAAGATCATTTCTTATTCTCCTTGGTCTTCAGGACAAATCTAAAATACAGTGAGTTTCAATAAAGGAAAGCATGCCAGAAAATGTCTCTGGATAAAACTGAGGTTATAAAGTAAATAATAAACAGCAACAAGGGAGTGGAAAAATTATTAATCTAAACGTGCTATATTATCAAGACTAATTAATTTCAAATGTATTTTCCCATTTTCACATCACTACCCAAACCAAACAATATTTGGAGGACAACATTCTGTATCAATAGATTATAATTTTAAGAGTCTGCCTTTTTTTGTATGACAAAAAAGCCCACAGTTTTACAATAGAATCTCATTTAGGATATATCCCTTCTAAAAATGGGGAAAACAATCAGGCACTGAACTTTCACACTCTCAAATAACAAAGTCTAGCAAGAGCAGAAATTTAAGATACAAATAAAAGAAACAAATATGCAAAACAAAGAGAAATAATAATTGTTATTACGGAAGTTTAACATAGTGCATTTAAAAAGGAAACGTGTATGTAGGAATTCCAATAGGAAAAGTGACATTTGAGATAAAAAGAAACAATTTTTGCAATATTTCTCAATAACAATAAATTCTAGACACCAGAATTTTTATAATATGCATTTTAAACTATACCTCCTAAACCAGTGTATTCTTTGAAATAAGTATCATCTGTGAGAAAATGATAAAGCAACTGCAGTAGTTAACCCATAAAGGAAGAAAACTCAGTGCTTTAAGATTTCTTATAGCTCAAAAAAAATTAATTACAACTTAAAAAAAAAAATTAAAAACCTGCTCCTACATGTAGCCTTTAATATGAATCTCTTTCTCTTAGAAATCAAATAAGGTTCTAGTGGAGATTATCAGGAGCAGATGGAAGTTTGGGACTAGAGCAAGGGTCATTTCAGAGCAGTAAAGCACAAATACAATAATTCTCTAAGTACATTTTGCACAGTGGAGGTCCAGCACTGTCCCGTTAGCAATCTAACACAAATTATTTAATTTTTGATGTGTTGAACTATGTCCATGAAAATGAAATTTCATTAAATTCCTAAGCAGCATCTTTTCATTATGTTTTAAAATGCTGCCTCCGATCCCTTAATCATGCACCCTTTCATTCTGTCCCACATTGTATCTCATATCACACACAGAGAAATCCAATATTTTTAAACTTAACTGGCTGAGGCAATACTAGTATTTAAGTTTTCATTAAAAGAAAAATTCTCTGCCTGAGAACTGGCTGATTACAGCCTAGATTTCGGATTAAAGAATAAAGAGTTTGAGGCTGTAAACTTCCCAGTAGCCAGAAGTATGATTTCCTCTGTTTACACGACACGAAGCAGAGGGTGCCCCTTCCTGCTCAGACCCCGCAGATGTTGCTGCAGCAGAGTAAATAATTATAAACAATTCCCTTTGTACACTCTGACTTTGTGGATAACAGCAACTCCAGCGAGCCCCTTGCTCCGAAATCAAATAGCATGTCGCACTCGAGTATTTATTTTTCTAAGATGCAATTGGAAAAACTGTGGATGCGGGAGCAGCCTGTGATGTGTAAATACCACTTCATTTTCACCTCTGGGCACCACTAAAATAGATATTGCTATCCAAGGTTTCCAGAATATCGCGTGCAGGGCAGGGCAGGCTGAGGCCAAGTGACAAAATCCACCCCACGTGTTTTCACAGACTGCAAACAAACTGAATGCAGGCATCTCCAAGGGAAAACCAGAGCAAAATGGATACACGCACAGGGGAACAGGGATGTGCTTAAGGCAAATCCAACTCCCCGCCACGAAAAACAAACCAAAAAAGAATCACGAAAATGAAAATCAGATTGTCTCTGTATCAAATAGTGAGTGAATATGCAAAGTGCTTTCCACTAGTCAGAGGTCTGCCCTTGGTAAAGCCAAAATCTTTGTAAAGAAAACGTGGCAGAGACACAATAAATCCTTTCTTCCTTCCCAGCTCTCCACAAACCAGGCACGGGAATTCCCTCCCCTGACCCCTTTATTTGTGACACGCTGAGGAACAAAACTGAGTCACAAAGCCTGGAGCTTCCCTACTCCCTGACCTCTCACTCCCCAGTCCAAGTCCTCCTTCCCACACTTTCCCAGTTATTGGAAAGGGAAAGATGCACAAACCTCGGCAATGCATTCACAACTCCTCATTCTACAATTAGGGGCATTTTTTCCTCTCTGGCTGCACATTTCTCTGCTCTTTAGCTCAGCTCCTGGCTGTTGCTGTGGCTGGGGGGAGGCAGAGCAAGGTAATTCCAAGTTCCCAGACGTCCTTAAACTGCTCAGAGCAGCATGGCTAATCTGACCACGCAATATTCAGAGCAAGTGCTCTTACAGGGAACCTTCCCCTTGGTTTAAAAAAAGCAAAACAAAACAGAAAACCCTTCCACCCCCACCAGCCACCTTGCCTGTGCAATAAAAGCTGTTCTTTTTTCCCATATTGTGCCTTTTTTCCTCCCCTCCACCCCCATCTCCATGTGCCTCCCCATTTCCAGGCCCTCTCCAACAGCCTCTTTTGGGGGACCTGGACCAGCTGGTATTTTTGCACATAAAAATGATTCACCAAGGGTGTCACCTTCATGCATATAATGGAACTGTTCACATGGGGAAGGCTCCTGAGATGCCTGAGGTGCCCTTCACAAAGAGACTAAAAAGCAAAATTGGAAAAAAAAAAAATTATGTAGTGTTTGGCTTTTAGATGTTTCTGGTTGAATCCATAGCCATGGCTGTAATTTGTGTGGTGTTATCTCCTTCTCACAGCAAGGCATCTCTCCTCTGCAGCAGATTTTGTTGCCATTCCGTCAGGTTTCACTCCTAAGTGGCTTCCAAAACACCAAACCCATCAGTGTGATGGAAACTCAGCTGCCACGGAGAGCAGCCCAGACCATGTGCTGCATTTGCCTTTCCCTTTGCACTCAATGTCATGTTCTGTACCAGCTGCTGGCTGCTGCAGAAAGGCAGTATTTTAATATCACACAAAAAGAGAGCAGTTCGCATAATTGCCACTATTTTTTTCCTTTTCACTGTTTGAGTGATATTAAAAAGAAAAATAAAACAAGCAGAGAGCATTGATTCTTTACCAAAGGAATGAAAAAGAAGCCCCGTTTCATTTCTGTCTGGGGGTTTTGCTTAATGCCCGTTTGTTCACACAACCTGCTCGCAAAAAAATATTTGTTTGATATAAAGGACATTGAATAATTTATGCAATATTTAATAATGCAGTAAACCAGGGAGAGTTCAGCAAGACAGGCAAGGCACTCTACATTATTTGCCTTGCCTGCCTTGCTTTTCCAAATAAACCCCCACCCTTAAACACCATTAGCACATGCAATAAAACGAAAAAAAGAAAAAAAAATACTGCCTAATTTGGAAATTAAACATGATATCTGCTATTATTTCAGAACATACAGCATCAATTTCCCTAGTCATGTATTTTTGACTTAAAAAAAAATTAAAAGGAGCTACAAGGACAAAATCAAAATTAATGGAACAGGATTTATATCAGCCTCCAGTTCATTCATTCCAAGTTGGTCCAGAAGCTGTAGGAACCACAGAGCATTAGTGTGGTAAGAAATGACTGATGGTTCTCCAGCCTGCTGCACGGGGTATCCTGAAAGCAAATACATTTTAGAACACCAATAATTGCATCAAGCCGAGTCCAAAGCTTTTACAGCATATTATGGGGCTCCTGACTTTTCATTCTTTAAACAGCCATAATATACATGAGCAATAGATCAACTTCCAAGGCAATTTACTTTGTTTTGTTGGTTTTTTAAAAGCATTTAAAATGCCTTTTACTCCTTCCTTAAATCCAAGCTGTTTCCCTGTTTTGGCATCTCATCTCCAACCCAGCTTTCAAGAGATGTTATTGTTCTGAGTAAGAACAGCAGGAAGAACTCTGTAACTATAGTAAGATATTTAGAATACTATGCAACATTATAAAGATCTCCATTTCTTTATCTTATTTTTACATTTCCTAAATATTTTGGTGATCCATACACTAAGGCCTGACTTTTTAACAGTAGATAGCTAAGTAGGGTTTAAAATCCTTGGATGTTCAAAGCTAAAATTTATAAGTCTAGGTTTTGAGCACTTTTGCCTCCTCCAAATTATAACTCCAAATTATATAATCTATTTAATTAAATCCACATAGTCCATTGATTATAGGTTTTCTTTTGAGAATGTCTATTTTGTTATTCAAGAATAAAATATGGTTTACCGTAGCCAATGTGATCTTGCAGTTGTCCTAAATTTATTATTAATAGTTTGCTTTTTTCCCTTAAAAAGACCCAACCATGCACATAAAAAATGGTGTTGAGTCTTTAAATTGTGTTATTTTGTAATTAATAAAATGCAAAATAGTCCATACTTCCTACCAAATAATTGTGCCACCAAAGAATATATATATGGATATATATATATATATTCCATCTTGCTCTAAGCACTAGCTTTAAAGATGAAAAAGATAAATTGGAAGGTTACAACTTTGTTTTCATCGTCAGCCTCAGGATCCAAATGAGCCAGTTTTTACCTGTACTTCACTCGTGTGAAAAAGTAAAAATTGAAATCAATCCTTATGATCTCTCGCCTGAATTAAAGGATGTAGCTCTATTTGTAAAGCTTGTTTGCCATGAGAATTCCTAATATAAGTTATGTTTAAATGCAAACCGTAACATGCACTGAACGCCCAGATATCCCTTCAAACCGTGTTTTCTCATGGATAAATTAGTTTCCACATTTTCTTTTCCCTGACAGATTTAGTGTATAAATAAATTTGGAAAGAGTTCATTGCTCCAGTGACTTCAGAGCCCTCTTATGCCATGGGATGACTCAGGGATGGTGGCTTCAGGGAACTTTAAAATCTCATTTCTGTTGAAGCAGGGGTTTTTCCCAGTCTTTACTTGAGCTCTTCCAGGATTTTTTTGGACTTGCTGAGCAATGTAACAAGCTCAAAACACTCATAACAAGGGACCATTAATAATAACCTCCAGACTGTACAAAGGAGAGATCACCAAAGATTAATCACTCTGGTAATTAATCTATTAACATTGTAGAAAGCACTAAAACAAAGGCAATGCCTTTTCATTATTGTATTTAAATATTTTATAGAGTTCATGTTCATCAATGTAGTCATAAGCCACTAAATTGTAAGGGAGATAAAAGAGCACATCAAGTTCAATTCCTGCAAAATAAACAAGAGTGTGCAGCTGCCTAATGATTGTGTTTGTATCTAGAAAAGCTTTATCATCACAACACACTCTGCTATTTACAGAGCAGTTAAATCCCACTGGTTCTCAACTGAGAAAAGCTCAACCATTAGGTTAAATTTCACGTTTGTCCACCTAGTCCCACATTTGTCATCCTGCAATCCATCCCTTTAAGAGCACGCAGGGCGTGCAGAGGAGAAAGTGAAGGGCAGGAGGGCAGGGAAGGATTTCTTCCAGGTCTGAAAGCAAGACCATTCTGCAGGAAGACAAGCACGTACGTCGCCTTTCTTCCATCCCCGAATCCGAGCCTGAAAAGCAAGTAAAAACCTGCAGATGGCCTCTTCCATTTCCAGCAAGAGGCAGGGGAGGAGGGAGAGGCAGAGTGGGTAGCTGCTGAGGCAGAGCTAATCCGAGAGGACAGTTCATGCTTATTATAGAGCCATTGCTGATAATAAAATCTGAATCAAACTGCCGACTGCAATCCAACGGAGACTCGCCGCTTCTTTAATTTTTAAACTTATGGAAGCGCTTGACACTGAGGTGGATCAAATATCCCTAGTTAGCGTGCAAATACTTACTTAAGCAGCCCAGCAGGCCCCAATCTGTGCAAAAATTTCAGGTGAGCACCGTGAAACAGCCCCTAATTATGATGTTCCATTACCCCTTTTCTGAGCGCCACAATTGGCCCTAAGTGGTCACGGCCGATTTATTTCAATTAGTTTTTCACGGGCCCGGAGTTATGACAAATTCGTGTTTTGGCTGCAGGAAATTGGTGGCAATCACGAAAGCACCAAAACATCAAAACATCAGGGAGTGCTCCTGCTAGCAGGGAGGTGGCTCAAATCCCTGGGCTGACAGAGGGTGGGGAGAGCGCCATGCCAGCTTCTCCTGGGTGTTTCCTGCCCTTTTTAAGGCTGGGAAAAATAAAAAATGTGCCTCCTCTAGATGGCTCCAGGCAAAGGTTGTGCTCTAGCAAAGAACAGCTCTTTGGATGCAGAATATTTATCTGTTTTCTTGGGTTTTTGTCTCTGTCCACACAATTATTGCACACAAAAAGCAGCTGTCCACAGAGTAGTTGATATGGGTTATATCTAAAATTATTACATTAGGAAGTACATCTAAAAAGCAGGAATTGGCAACACAACAAACAATTTCCATTTCTGCCAGTAAAAAGAAAAATTCATGTTTCTGTCTACCCACAGGTTCAAGTGCAATTTCAAATTCAGATGCAAGCAGCTTTCTTTCTGAAATCAAAGACACTGAATTTGACTCCTTGTCTTTTTAAATAACACCTTTGCTATAAAAAAGCAACAGATTCTCACTCCTTAATGAAAGCATTAACTTAACGAGTCTGAAATGTTTTCATGGAGTCATTAATTTCAACAGCCTGTCAGGTAAATCCAAGTGATTGAAATTCACCTGCCTTTTACAGATCAAAATACCTCACTTCTTCCCCAAAGCTGACTTAAATCCAGAAGTCTTCTGGTTAGATGTTCTTTCTTTCCTTAGTTCTCCCCTTCTATACTATAGGGGGGGAGAAAAAATCTGACAGCACATAAAAATGTTGTGATATTAAATGGTAGTAATCTAAGAAATCTATTATGATGCAGTCTCATGGCATGATTATACTGATTTTCTGTAGGAATTGCAAGTGCATGCACTATAAATATTGTCATAAATTAAGCTACAGGAAGATAATTTTCATAGTAGTACAAGGAAATTAAAGCTATGTGGAAACTTTGCTACATCCAGAAAAAGTACAAGTAAAAGCACAACCTGGTTTTTAAATATTGGGGGCCTATTTCCAAAGTACCCACATGATTCAAATTACTTCAACAGCTCACTCTTACAATTAACCTTCCATAAGAATATTTGTTTTCTCAAAAATTTGGATTCATGTCTGGTAGAAGAGCTGGTGGAATACCTTCTGGAAAAAAAAAATAAAATAAACTAGTTTTCCATTTTAAAAATATGAGCTCTTCATACAGATGAAACAGTTGTTAGAATGCAACTATTCTGAAGACATTTTTCACTGAAAGAATAAAATATCTTTATTTCTTTACATTTTTTAAACCTTTGTTAAGAGATACATGTGTCTCTAAAAACAGTATGAAAATTAAAGGTTTATTTCCAAATTAGAAAGCATTAAAATGAGTGTTCCCTAACAAAAAAAACACGTTTCGGTAATTAGTCATTTTGGTTCTTACAGAAAAGCAGTTCTTATCCCTTTCTTCACCTATTTGTAGTAACATTGGAATAAAAAGACTAAAATTGTGGAGAAAAATTTTTACTCATAGTGACAAAATATTTATTTTAAGTTAAAAAAAAAATCTCTAAAGTAAAATCACTGCATGTCTTTGATTTTCAATAAACATACCCTTAATTTTAGCAGGTTTATTAAATATTTTTTAGTCATTCTTCAACTTCAACTGAAATATATCAGTAATAAACTTGATCCTAAGTTACTAAAACTGCCACCACCCCATGAACAGTACTGTGGCAGAAGTGATACTTTTTAAATCTTATTCAATTTTATTCCAGCAAGATTTGCCAATGGGAAGATAGACATTCTGGTGCAATTTTAGAGAAAATAATTAGGTATTTGTTGATTTCCAGTCAGGTAAAATGCTTAACCCATTAACTCCATGGAAAAGAAACATGGACCTTCACAATGCTAATGTGCAAATCTTCAGTTTCAGGTTTAATTATTACTTACAAACACATTTTCTTCCGGGAAAGAATATTTCCCAAGAGTTTTAAGAAACAGAAAGGACAATACTTGGGGCTACAACATTAAATCATTTCATTTTCTAAGAATCCAAAGAAATTTTATGGTCCACAACAGCACAAAAGAGAGATTCCTCATACCAAAGTCCATATTCACACTTCAGAGTTTCTCTTTGTTTATAAAACAATGTAATTGCTTTGTAATTTTTTGTTCTGCCTTTAACTGAAAATTAAACATATGGCCAAAAGGTATTTCTAATAAACACTTCCCTGTAGCTCAACCCTCCATGAAGACAGAGGCATTCAGGAAGAAATACATCCTACTGCCCACATTTGAAGAGCATCACAAAAATACAATGTTTAAATGCTGTCAATGAAAGAAAGGAAAAAAAAGAGTACTTTTGAATGAAAATACGTCTATACCATTTCTATCACTGCCATCTTAAACAATGTAAAAATCAAACTGGGTGGTTTCTAAGAGCTGGAAAACATTTCAAGATCTTCTGGCATGCAGGCACATGAAATAACTGCCTTGCAAGGGCACACCTCAGCATTTTCACGTAATGAAAGATGACCAAAAAATATTTTCTGTTACATGGAAACTGGTTTTGTGGGTAAGGGGAAAAAAGAAAGATTGAAAACTTCTATTACACAGCCTTCAAATCAAATGGTGACTTTTATGCAGTACACTTCTGAGCACATGCAACATGTGAATCAGGTAATTAGCTGAAAGTAGATGCCCTTTCCATTAAAAAAAAAAATTTAAAATTTTTTTTTAAAATTAAATTAAAAAAAAAAACGGAGCTCCAGTATCTAGATAGCTAAAATGAGACATTTCAGTTGGGAGAGATCTTACAGGTGAACATGGCTAAAAATTATATCATTTCTTGTCACAGTTAAGTGATGTTTAGGAATGGCTTTATACAGAGTGTACTGTGTTACTTCTGCAGCCGCCCTTTAGTCAGGCTCTGTATTTTGACAGAAGATTCCCATTACAGTCACTGTCCTGATTAATGTTAGGATGCAGTTCAACCAACTTCAAATCCATCAGCAATAACTGGAAAACCCTGACTGTGTGCAATCTGCATGTACTTCCTATTAAGCAGAAGCCAAACACATGGAAAGAGTTATTTAATGTTTAAGTAGAAGCACAAAACATCACCTTTAAACACCAAAACTTGAGGACAAGGGCAATTTAAAAAAAAAATTTCTTTGGTTGTTCATGTTTTTTTGTTAAGTATCTCTTAGGTGCTCCAAACTGTTGTGTGCACACATCCTGATGTTATTTTGTGTTCCATTGGCTGTGGAAGTTGCTTATAAAGAAATTGAAGACACTTTGGTTTTTTAGAAGTGCTGCATGCAAGCAAATTGCTGTTCTGACTCAGGGACATAAAACAGCCTGCAGCAAAGAACTGTCCAGCTCAGTCCCTCAGAAATTCACAAAGTGGGTACTCACAGTGTTTTTCCTACTGTTCTTGGTTTTTTGCTGTGTTATGGCCTGTTCTCTTCAAACTTTGAGTAGTTTCAGTTTAAGATCTAAGAAAGTACCCCTCTCTCTGAGGTGTTCATTGCTTTTTGTTCTTATTTCAGTCTTCGGCTTGGTCCACTTTCAGAATTTCCAAGGAATCCTCCTCTGTTCTTTTCTCCAATGTTACTGTTCTTTTCTGGTCTCTTCCCCAGCTCAGGACTTACCTAAAGCAGGGAACAACATAAGCCCCCAGAGAATGGGATTTTATGCTTTTATTGGCTGTTGGTCTTCAATGAAATTTTCTGGAATGATCTGGTAAAGTTTCTGCTGAAGAACTTCGGAGTCTGCCAGAACCTGACCTACCTCCACATTTGAAAAGCGTTTGCAGCACACATTCCTTGTTCAGTCTCTGCAATAAAATATTCTGGTCCCTTTACGGCTTTTTTTTTTCTTTTTTTATTCTGTTTGCACAGTCATTAATGACCCTTCCTAGACACTTGATCCATTTTCCATATGACCTATTTGCTCATCTGTTTCTCCAACTGCAAAACCAGGGGTCAGGAATATAATATGCTTGAACAGGAAGTTTCTAACTTTTCAGTCCCAAACAAGAGCAAAGTTACACCCAGGATTTTTAATTTGATGCAGCCTTACCAAAACACAAAAGTGAAATAATTTAAGGCAGTCTTGGGAAAATAAAAAAATTGGAAACAAATAGGGCAATGCGATGAGTTTTATTAAAATGCTGGGTTTCTTCAGGCTGAGTTCTAAACTGAAACCACAGCTTTAATCAACCCTTAATTACATAACTTAATGCACGCCAGAAGTTAAATTCAGCCATCCAATTAAGGGAAAGTATAAGTAAACATGGATTCATTTCTAAGAAGAAAAACATCACAGGGAGGCCATCACTCAATTCAGTCACCTCCCAGACTTCATGCAAAGGAAAATATTTTGCCAGGGTTGTTTTGCTTTCTGGTAACAGAACCAAGCTTTGAGTTTCAACATGGTTACCTGTGACTATCATGGTAGGTCTATTGGGAGGATAGCAAATTCATAAAAGGTCAGATAAACAACCCAAGAAGAGTCTCTCTGTGAAATACAGTGGATAAACCTGTAGGATATCAACTCAACATGAAATACTGAAGTGTTCCTGTAGAAGAGGTTTTGAATTACAGGATTAGTTAAATCCAAAGAACATACCCTGAAAAGACATATCCTGTCACTGAGTAGATTAGCAAACTGCTTGGTCGATTTCATACATTGATTTCAAGGGAACAGAAGGTCCAGAAACAGTTAAATTTATGTTTTGCTTTATGACATCCTTCCCAAGAAGAAAAGATAAATGTCAGTTCTCAGAGAAGTGCAAGACACCCAAGGTATTCCGAGTACAAACTCACTAGTCATTAAAACTCAGATTAAGTTCTCAGAAACTCTTTTCTGAAGTTCTCAGTTCATCTTTATTACAGAGATTGACATCAGTGTAAACAGTTATTCCCAGGAATACTGCAGCACTTACAGTATCACTGAAAACTGTCTTTCCTCTACAAGTGCAGAGTAAAGAATTAAAAATTCTGAGTTCTGTTTTGCAGAGCATGGGAGAGGGGGAGGAAGACAAAAATCAGCACTCTGATGAGTGACTGAGGGAGCTGGGGGTGCTTGGCCTGGAGAAAAGGAGGCTTGGGAGACCTTGTTTCTCTCGCTGGAAGGAGGTTGGTATCTCTTCTCCCAGATAAACAACACGACGAGAGGAAATCTCCCCTCTCCCGTGACAAGGGAGGTTTAAATTGCATATTAGGGGAAAAAACCATTTCATGGAAGGGTGGTCAAGCCCTGGAACAAGCTGCCCAGGGAAATGATTGAGCCACAACTCCTTTCCTTTTGGGTAATCTCTGTGAAGAATGTAAGTAAAGAGAACAAAATTATGTCTGGAGAGGATATATTTTCCATCTCAGATATTTTTTTGAAAGGTCTAGAATACCATTTAATCCCACATAAATTCGTGAGAATAAGAGAAAAAGTGATTTCTCTTTACCTGAAGGTTTCTCTAGGTATCTCTAGTAGAGAAAGATATATTTGTTATTTCCCCACCACCCCCATTCTTAGGAAACCACCTGTGTATTTTTCCTAGGCAAGCATACATCTGAAGAAGTTGGCATTCAATTAACACAGGGCATCTTGCAATAATTCATCTGCAGCAGACTCTTGTTTAATTACCACAGGAAAGAGCAATAGAATGGTAAATTTGAGGTAGGAATCTACCACAGATCTGCAGTGTATTAATTTCGTAGCAACAAATTTCCGTCATAGCTTGTGACACAGTGGGTGTGTGGGGTGGAATCTGTCATTGTGGTATCTGGATTAGGATCATGGCATCAGTGGGGCTGGAAGGGAGCTCAGGAGGTCTTGAGAGCCAACCACTGGGTCCCAAAACCCTCCAAGGCTGGAGATTGCTCTGAGAAACTCCTCAGCTGTCCCAGTGGGCCAAAGGGGAAAAAAATTCTCCTTATATCCAATCCAAACTGGTTTATTTCAATTTCCACCTGTTATATCTCATCCTTCCAGTGTAGGCCACTATGAAGAGCCTGGTTTCAAACAACTGGAACTGTTTTAGACTTATCCTTGACTGCACAAAATTTAGAGCAATTCCTGCTTTCTAAATAGGGATTAATAGCACTCATAACTAATACATGCAAATAACCAAATAACGTAACATGCCCCAAACCCTGTATTCAGTGCCTAAAAAAACCTAATCATTTTACCCTTAGAGCAAATTTGAATCAGCTGTTTGGCTGATGAAGGACCAGTGATATACCCACACTCCCAGGGCATGAAGGCAGCAGGCATAAAGCCTAAATCTGAAATTTTTACAAAGATTATAGGTACACAGGCTAGGGAGAATGAATGATTCATGCTAGAAGACAGTATCACCCAATAGAAAATCAAGGTAAAAGCAGCAAATGTACCTTTTAAGCCACAATATAACTGAGTTGTCTGTTCCAGCACAAGACTGGCAACTCGTTACTTGCTTCCTCCATCTCTAGCTGACACTTGCTCAAACCTCTCAAATAATATTCTCCTTTAGCTGGGAGAATTATTTGGCTTATTGCTCCCATTATCACACAGTTAGACCAGGAGATATTAGGCTGATGATTTCTGCCAGGGCACTGCACAGAGCATACAAGAAAGCACAGAGAGACTTCAAATGTTAGTCAAGTCACAGAAGAGCAGGAAGGCTCTAGGCAACATCAAGACCACCAAAAGATTGACCATGCTGGTCAGGAGCAGCCAAAAAAAATAAATTCCTCCCTCTCCTCACAGCACCAAAAATTCAGAGCATATGCAGGCTGTAGTCCCCTGGGACTCTGGATACTCTTTGTTTTCAGAAACATCCCTGAAGCTCCCACATGAATTAAGAGCTGGGGGGGAAGCATATGCTGCAAAGATGAACCAGACTTTCATCTCAAAACTGGAGAAGAAGAGGCTGGGGAAGTCCATGTAATTCTGTCTGGTAGCAATCTGTACTCACTTGCAGTAATAGGAAAAATTAAAGCTGTGCAAGACAGAATTTATTCCACAAACCATGTTAATGGCTAAACCTGACCACACAGCCACCAGTCAGACAGCTGTGGAAACGTCTGAAACATATGATCTTGTTTAGCTGCAAATTAAGAGCATCAATGCAGGAATTCCTAGGTGAAGTTTCATCACCTAAATCACATCAGGAAATCAAACTCGGCCTCAGCATTGCCTTTATGCCCTACAAAAATCCAGCTCTGTGTAGCTGTTATTGATCAGCAGCATTAATTCTGTAGCAGTGACTGTAACACTTGTCTTTGCTGAGAGATGTAGCACAGTCTGAGACCAATAATCCTGTGATGCAGTACAAGAGCCTTCCAATAAAACACAAGGTAAACCTGTCTGTTATTGAAGAAAATATATTGTCATTTAGAAAACTAAGTGCCCTAAAATAATTGTGTGGTACGAGCCCAAGCTCACCAGTGAGTATTCAGAAGTGATTCTCTCTCTGATCAAATTACAGAGCTTTTCAATAATGATTTTATGACTTCCATTACATTAAATGCCACGGTGCCTTTATCAACAAGAAAAACGGGACCTGCAGTGCCAAGTACAAAATTCATCAGCCACCACTCCTGAAGGAAGAGTGCACTGCTGGTGCTGATGCTTTTCTAAACACAGAAATAAATTAAGGTTACTGGGTTATAAGTAGATCATGAAAAGGTTCACTTGAGGCATTATTCACCATCCTCTACCGCATGTCCCTGAGGGTGCACTATGGCACAGAGATGTTTTTATGGAGAGTCCTCCCAGGGTTAATCCCGTGAGGCTGAGAACAATTACTGAACATAAAATCCTGCCACACATGGCAGGAGCCTTTTTGAGCAGCCTAGGACAAAATTTTGGCCACATCTTTGATGAGAAAAATTAGCCAGAGAAGGAACAGGCACCCCAACACCCAGCAAAGCTTGCAGGCAATACATCAGATTAAACCACCACCCATAAATTCATCAGAAGCCTGGAGCTAAATAAAGGCTTGTACACCAAGCTCCAGATCAAACCTACTTTCAAAATGAGATATAAATATGCCTGAATCTCTTAACCAAATTGCTGCATCCACTTAAGCATGTGTAGAACAGCAGCAGTGGTAATGATCTGCTTGTAAGATAAGCAATGACTGCAGAATATTTCAGAATCTTTTGATGTTGCTCTGCTACAACAAGATGATATGATTCCTATTGTCAGCCTGGTACACTCAAGGCTCTCTAAAAATTATGTACAGCTCTGGCAAATGAAAGAAGCAGCCTAAAATCAGCCAAAGGACAAAAGCTGAGATGTGAAAGCGCTTACAGGCAAGGAGCTGAATGCTGAATAAACTTGATTTTTTCTTGAAAAGACTGCATGAGCCTAGAAGTGAGAATTGTCAGCATTGCCCCTATTGGCAAAATTACCTAGGGATTTCATCTCAGAGCACGCTGACAAATTTCCTCAAGATGGCAGGGAGGAATTTAAGTAGTTGATTTTGGAAGCATAACTCCTAGCATTGAACTTTTCAAGCAGAATTTGATAGTGTGAATAGGGCATCCAAAATTGTGACAACTTTAACTATGATAGACAGATTCTTGGCTAGAATCCCCCAAAAAGTCCTAAAGGAGGTAGGGACTACAGTTTTGGTATCTTACATTTAAAGGGTCTAAACTTCTTCATGTAAGATCATTTAAATTTTATGTTGTCCTGAAATAGTCCCAAGCAGACCAATGTAAATAATTTACCTTTCCAATGATGAGCTAATCTGAACAGCAACAAATTCATTTAAAATTAAAAATTGAAACAATTTTTTATGCTTAAGCCTTCAGTTTCAGCCCATTTTGAAAAGCAAACAACAATTTAAACAAAACAAAACTAAAAAATTGCAAACATATTTTTGCAAAGAACACTGGTTTTTTTTTAGAGTATTTCTTCAATTAGGTAGCAAATGAAATGTTTTGTCTATTTTTGCCTCTCAGTAATAAACAACATGGTAGAAAATAAACAGACAAGGTCCATGGGATTGTCTGGGACTTCATCAAAACTGGAACATGTCATGTTCACCTACAACTTACCACATTACCCAGCACTGGATGGTTAAAACTTCACCCTATGTCTACTTTCATTGTTATTATTCCAACAGAAAGAATTTTAATGGATAGAGGAACATCTGCCAGCTTGAGATCTTAACATCTGTTTTTTCATGAAGTCAGACTAACAGGGAGACTTTGGCCAATATTTGCCAAAAAAGGATTTTTCACCTCAAACACAAACTTATGAGATTTGGTGAAAATGGGGGTAGAGGCACTTGGAATCCTTCCGATGAAGAACAACCAAGTCAGCTGCGTCCTCCATGCCACACTGCAGAGGTGACTGGATGCCTGGGGATGTGACGGGATGCCCATTTGGCCAAAAAGAGGAAAAAACAGGTTTTAAATATAACCTAGAAAATAAATGGTAGCAGCATCTCTCCATGTCTATTAGGCTTTTTCAAATGCTGATATGTGATACTGTGAATCTCAGGGGTGTTCAATTCCAAAAGGAATTGAAATAAAATTACTTTTATTGTCATCTGCTTCACTGTTTTTAAAGTTAAAGGTCCTTCCTACAGGTACTGGTAGGACTTCGTTCATGCCTTCAAAATGTCACAGAAGTGGTGCATGCACCTGGTGTTGAGAGAGAATGTGCAATACTTTATTCCTGCACAGCTCCTTCTATGTTGGGGCTTAAAAATGCTTTAACTGATTACATCTCTGCTGAGCAATATTACCTCAGTTCTGGATGTAAATTGGAGAATAAAGCACTGGAATTACCTGGGTAGAAGTGTGGATAGTAATTCAACAGAAGGGTTCGGAGTCATGGTTTCCATGTGTCCTGTGACAAACCTTCTCTTACAAAACAATTTTTTTTTTCTTAGAAAAACAGATAGCAGTAGGATGTTTTCACTGAGATAGAAAAGCCGATAAATTTTGTACATGATGATTAAACACAGCATCAACTGCACTGCAGCACCAGATTTATTGGTTAGAAAGGCATCAAGGTGGAATCATAGAATAGAATCATAGAATGGAATCATAGTATGGAGTTGAAAGAGACCTGAAAGAATCATCAGCTCCTGACCCTGTACAGGACAACCCAAAAATCACACCGTGAGGTGCCTGAGAGGGTTGTCCAAAGACTTCTTGAGCTCTGCCAGGCTGGAGCTGTGCCCATTCCCTGGGGAGACTGTTCAGTGCCTGACAACCCTCTGTGGGAAGAACCTTTCCCTGAGATCCAACCTAAACCTCCCCTGACACATTTAATTATTTAAAGTGAAGAGAAAGGACACTGATATCTTTTCATTATGGTCTGGCACATTTTCCTCTGCCCTGGCTTCCAGTTAAAAATTGTTTCCTTGCAGCTGTGACCAAAGGAGCTGCGACTTGATGATAAACGTTCGGAATTTCAGCCTCTCCAGAGTTTAAAGAGACAGATATTGACCTCTCCAGAGATAATTGAAACTTGTCTTCCTTTTTTAAAATGAGTCATATCCCTTTGTAGCCTTCAAATCCATCAGAAGAAGCAAGAGACTTTCTTGGAGGCAGGACATGGACTGTAATCAAAAAACTTGAAAGCTGATGCTAAATCACTAAGTGCAAAGTGCCTTTCTATCTTTGATTCAATAAGCTCAATCCCACAGTGAACAAGAAGTGCAAGGACCATCCATTTCAGCATTCCTTAGAGACTGGAAACAAGGGAAAGTAAGGGTGTAGCTTTTTGCCTGCCAGCTGGAGACAAAAAGCCAAGGAAGGATCTACTAATGAGGTAAAAATGAGTTCAAATGAATTGAACATGTTCTGATTCCAGAGTAAGTATCATCCTCAAAAAACAACATTGAAAAGCATCTCTTTTTTTTTTTTTTTTTTCATTTTCTCACTCTTGAGAATTGAGAACTGCAATAAAAATACACACAGGACCCTGTGCATCACCTACCCACAGGCTGAGGTAGCTTAACAGTGATTTGGCACCTGCATTCAAAATCTAACACATATTTGCTGCATTTGTAACATCTGGAGATCACCACGGCAGAAATAAATAGCGATTTTGGAAGATGATTAACTATTAGAAATAAGGCATGGCAACAAAAAGAACATTCCTGGAAAACAGAGACACCTGCATTGACCAGTTTTGTGACACCAAAATATTTGAGAAATTTTTCTGCAGGCATTTAATCAAAGACCAAAGTGAACTGGTACCATAGTGAACCATATTGATTAAGTAGAGTTAAGGTGGATATTCTAAAATATGTCCTTTCTTCATACACGTATCAAAGTTCCATTGAGCTTTACCCCAAAGTATTTCAAGGCTCTTTTCCTTGGCTCTTGTTCTAAAGATGGCACAAAGGATTGTGTCATTCCCAGGTAGTTTACTTTGATAAAATGGTAAGGGCATGAATTAATAGCAACTGACCAACCAACAAACAAAAAACAATGCAAACAAATGGGAGAAAAACAAAGCAAAAATAAAACCCCATGCAGAACTAAACCAGAACACCAACCACCCTCACATTAAAAAAATAAAAAAAAAAAAAATCCAAACATGCACAGGAAAAAAAATCCTGCTCCAAAACCATGGGAGCAAAACAAACAAACACCCACCTCCCAAAAAAACTAGCCACACAGGGTAAGAAAGAAAATCCCAGATATTTTCAGCACTATGGAAGCTCAGATGCACAACATGTCTCTAATATACAAGAGAGATGACTAGAACAAACTCATTTTTCTGTGGGTTTAAAAAAAAAAATTGCATTGACATATCTACCAAGCATAAGGAAATCCTTAGTTTTGTGCTTTAACTCCCATTTTGAGGTTACAAGAGGCAGGTAACAAACAGAGTCTTGAATGGAGAGACCTGGGGATTGCTGCTGACAATCACTCATTTATCAAAGATCAAAAGAGTTTTGCGCCCCTTACATCCCACAAAACAGACCTTTCCTCACACCATACATGTGCATATATTTATGATACACATACATAACGCTTATATATTAACCCTTAATCCAAAATTTTTGTTTCCATGGAAACAGCAGCAAGAAACTCTGTGTCAAAGTCCTGATAATTTCTTCATGATCATGAAATAGATGAGCATCTGCTGGAAACACAGATTAAAAAGGGGCTGACAATGGGAATGCAAATACTTTCCTTGACTTCAGGTTTTGATACCCTTTCTTTCAAGAAACATTGACAAGTCCAACTGACTTGGGTTTAATGAAAATCCATCCAATCACACTTTTTGAGGAATGAGAATCTGGAGACAAAAAGTTAGTCAAGAATGGCTTATCCAAAATTGTTTTGCACAGATCTAAAATGCAAAACAGAAATGTTTGATAGAATCTAAAAACTCCCGTTTCCAAGAATGGACTGTTGCATTTGGATGCATTTTGTGTCAGCAAACCTGGGGGATTGCTGACAGGATCAGAAGTGAGAGCAAAACAGATCTCAACCGAGTGCCAAACAAAAATCCTTTGATAAATACTGAAACAGTTTCCATAGCAAAAGGACTTTCAACACAACTGCTTTTCTCAGTAGGGACCAATAAACACAATTCCCTGCTTTTCTAACTTTCTGGTTCAAGTCAACAATCAGTAGAAGAGAAATGAAGATATTTTCCAAAAATTAAGCCCAAAAAATTGAGTGCAACATATCCATTCTGAATGTTTCATCCTTCAAACACTGCTCATGCAAATGTTGGTCTCTCCAACAGTCTCGAGAGTTAGCAAGAGTTTTGTGAGGAAAGTAGCAGAAATACTTGGTATTAAGAAAACTCCCCCAAAGTCCACTCATTCCTTATTAATATTTCCATATTTACACACTCTGTAACCTAACATGCAGAATTTAGTTTGCTGTAGCTTCAAGCAACATCCAAAGGCAACCTGTTTGGAGGAAAAAACACACCTGAAATGTTCACTGAATTTGTTAGCACACAGATCATCATGTTTTTAACAGGAAAAGGGATGTGAAAAAATTACTAATGTCAAACCCAAGTAATTAATACAGATAAAAAAAATGTCAACAGACCTGTGAATACATTTGAAAATAATTATTTTATCACCTGATAGACTATTTCTGCTATACAACAACCTGTAAAATGATAATAATGTTACATGAGAAGCAGCCTTTAACCCAGAGCTCTGCGTGTGTGAACTGCAGACTTTGAACACTTGCACTCTTTTTGTGGATATGAAAGCATGAGATGTGGGCTTTGATCTTTTAATAACTCTGCTTAAGAGGGTTTAACTGTATGAATTAATCGTCAGGGCTTCTGAAACACATTAATTAATTCTCCTCTGGAAATTATTATTATTATTATATAACCACGTTACATAAGCCAGGGCATCCAAACTTTGCATTCATCTGGTGACTTCTGTGGAAATCTTGAGAGCTGCTCTGCATTCCGAGGAGCAGAGAGCTCTGCAAAATACGATTGGACACTTAACAAGGGGAACGTTCAAATCGCATTACCACAAAAGTAACAATTTAAGGGGATGCCCTCAAAAATTTAGTGGGAATAATTAAAGAAAATTGCAATATGACTTCTTTTTTTTTTTTTCCCATTTTCTTTGAACTAAGTGAGTTAGCACGATATCCTTTGTGTTTTTCAGACAGTATTAATTTTAAGGACTGTGAGGGGGGAAGGCCTGCAGGGCAAACTAGAAAAAGATTAGTCTAATTCAAGTCCTGTGTACAGAAGAGAGAGTTTTATCTGTCAGTTTGAAAGAGAACTTTAAAGAGGTTGTGATATGGAGCGGAATTATCACCACTATTAATTGCACAGGCATATTAAAAAGACCCTGGAAAGTGACCTCCTCTAATACAGAGAATGCATGGAGAAAAATATGTCTTAATCTTCTTTTCTGCGCTGAGATAAATGTCAAGTGTATCTATCACCTCAATTAACCATAGGAAAAAAGCTGTCAAAATCTAATTCTTTTTTTGACAAGGCGTTTATTCTGAAACCAGCAGAGGGAGAAACAGGCACTTGTATTAGAAAGAGATGAGTGTCAAAGGGTTCTGAAACACATGGTGAGTTTTCCATGTGCGAAATGCTGATTAGAACCATGGTAAATCAGCGCTAGTGTGTTCTGGGTTTGTTGCCTGAGCTACAGGAAAACTGAGGGCTTTGTGGCATGGTTCACTTCAGCATTGAGGTTACATTAACAAAAGAATGCTTTTCAGCTACAGCACCATGAAAAATGCAAAAGAACTGGTGAAATGAAAGAACCTGAACTTCAGGAACATTTTAAGACTATTTTACAGAATATTGTAAAACATATTTGTTGTGATATTTATTTGCTCTTTGATTATTTTTCCTTTAAATAGAAATGAAACCTTTTTGTGCCATTCCCTGTTACATCCACGTGATCTCTTCAGGGTATTAAGATGGACTCACCTTTCATTAGCTTGAGTCACACACAAAGTTTTCTTCTCCTACCCTTGATTTTTGCAGAAAACCAATAAAAGGTGTTGCGGAAAAATGATATTTACACATCTTTCATAACCGAGCTTTGAAAGCAAAATTATTGACCTACTAATAAAACTTTCATATTAACAGTAGCTGGAAAGAATTCTGCCAAGTAATTGGTCCAACCACACATTGCTTCAGTAAGAAACCATGCAGAAGAGGAAAGCTGCCTATTCAAAGCAGCACATTTAGAGCCATTTGGGATGATGAGACTGCCTTAAAATCATACAGATCTCTTGATTTTCAAGAATTGATGTGTGCCTATATATCTGTGTGTGCATTCATCCAGGTGTTTGAGACTCCTGCCTAAAACAAAAGAATTTGAATTGTTTTTACAGTTACTGTGAAGCTTCTTATGCAAAATATTAATTTTAAGGAAGGAGGGGAATGACTGTAGGAATTGAGATGGATAACAGTTTGGGATTTTTCAGCCTCCAGTGCTAAGTCATTTCATATCTATCAATAGGAGATGAGTCTCAGGGCAGCATATGATGTCCTTTGCCACCATCCCTTTTTCCAGGCACAAATGATGCCCAGAAAAGCTGGATCCACACACTGGAACTGTACGTGACCTGCGGTGTTTGTCAGAAGATAGAGGTGCATTCAAGGATTAAATCAATTGCATCTCACAAAAAGGACAGGCTTCCCTAGGGAAAGCTCTGGGATTGCTTGTCAGCTGTAGCACAACTGAAAAACAACAGATCAGTCCTCTGCTTGTTTATGTTGTCACAAGCTGCTGAATTCAGTGGCACTTTGTCATCTCGTGTCACAACTGGCTCCCTCTTCCCACAAGAGTCATGCAAATAACAGATCCTCTAAGTGTGATAATACAAACAGGAGTCCTCAAGCAGGTGCCTACTCCACTTCTTTTTTTTTCCTCCTGTTTTAAATATTACTCCAAAAACAAAAATTGGCCAAGTCAGAATCATGCCAAGTACATTCCTTTTACAAGAATTCTGTTAGTATGGGCAGTGAGTAAGCCCAGCAGTCCTGCAGGCCCCAATGATAGCATGTGTGTGTCTGCTAATGTAAAATTTAAACAAGAGAATTAAAAGTAACACCAATGTTTCCGAAAATAAAGACTGTGGAACTTCAACTATTTCTAGAAAGTACAATAAAGCAAATAAAGTAAAATAGAGTGACCTTGTGCAAATATTAACTATAAAATAGAGAATTTAGGCAATAAAGAGACTTTGAGAATGGAAAAATTTATAATTTGCTCTTTTTTAAAACTCATCCAAGGGAATTTGGATAGAAAAGTCTTGGTATTTTGGATAATTATATGAATAAAGTATAGGACAATCAGGCATGTATAAAAATGTGTTTACTGTTGCATAATCATTCAGTTCAACATTCACTCCTACTTTGTGAGGTGCAAACACTCTGGACCACTCAGTTAAAACGAGTACCAGCAGAGATTCACTTTCCCATTTCCCACACACTGCATCAGCTCCGTCAAGAATTAAAAAAAAAAAACCAAAAAACCCAAAAAAAATAAAAGCAACCAAACCAACCCAAGAATCTGGAAGTCTTTTTTAATTCCAAGAAAGAAAAGTGCTAGGCAATGAAGCTTTAATAACACATTCTAAATAAGATCTAAACACACAGTTAGAAACACACAGCAAAGGTGCAGAGCACCCACTGAGCCTCAGCAGCAAAGGTGGCAGAGTTCAAATTTGATCAATGCTGCTTTGGATTGCAGTCTCACCTTCCTCTAAAGGTATCTCTTGTTGAGGTCAGAATGTGCTCTGAGTTCACCTGGCTCATGCACCACAATTTCTGGCTCACAGCATTTTTGAGCCTGTCAGGACAGGGGGCTTTTCCATGAAGGACAACAGAAGCTGCAGGAGACATTTTGGTGGTTTTGAAAGGAAAACCATCAAGGGATTTAGGGACAGACAGGACGCAGCTGGTAGGGATACAGCACAGATTTCTGCCATGAGGGAAGGAGAAGAATGGAAAACACAGTTATCCATTCCTACCAGGAGCTCACTTTTGGCATAAGCCAAGGTCTCCACACTCAACAGGCCTTGTTTGACTTCACAATGCAAAAAATCATTGCAAAAATAATTACATGATGGTACAGAAGAAGGGGTGGTCCACACAGGGGGTTCCTCTGCAGATCCAAGGAGGCAGCTTGCACCTGCTCACTACATTCTGGACCAGGAACAAGAACCTGAGAACTGCTGCTCTTTGGCTCTGGTGCAGGTGCTGAGAAATCATCAAAAACAGCTCAAGATCCCAGCCAGCCAGAAGAAAACTCTACTTTGAACCAGCTAGGGCCCTGATCCTCTTGGATTCCTGGAACTGTGCTTTTCTTTTCCCTTTTAAGCCCATTTTTCCTGAATCTACACTTGCACTTAAGAAGATTGTCAGGAAATAAGTTTCCATTTTCAAATCACGGCACACACTCAGCTCCACTCTTTGCTCACCACACCACAATTCATGGTGTAACAACTCCACTGCTGCTGGGACTCATTTTAAGGTACAAAGAGGGACGCTGGACAGTTCAGTCACTGCTCCTGTGTCCCTGTCCGAGCTACAGACCTCATCTGGCAGATCACCAAGCAGCTTTCCTTGAGCTCAAGTTTCTCACTCACTTGATCACCCAATTTTGCTGGAGTTAATACTCATTCCTGACACTGGCTTTACCCAGATATCTGGGATTTAAGCAGAAACAGAGCAATACCTCTGTACTTCGTCTGTCTTGAGACACCTAAGGCACTGACTGGATTTAATTCGCTTGTGAATAGTGTTGTCATAATGAAGGACTGACTCATTCCAAACTCTTTTGAACATAATTTCATAAAACTCACTTGTATGGAAATCCTAAGATTTTCTCTTGTTTAAAAAAAAAAAAAGCTTAATCTTAAAGATAATTTCATGAGGTTGTGGTGTTTGGACCTCTCTATCCTGGGAAAGAGATCACTTTTTTAGAGCTGTGTTCATGTGACTTAATGAGCTAAGGGAGCTGGAACAGAGATGAAGGCACTCTGAGGGGATTCTTTGGGGAAGAGATGATTAAGAAGCAGTGTATTTGCTTTAATCACAACTGTAAACGACTGCTCCAAGCACATGGTTACTTCACACATTTTAAAATTATGAGAACAAGGAACCCTAACTGCAAAGGCCAGAGCACAGTGCTCATTTCTGCAACCTGACTTGCACCCTGCCATCAAAACACTCTGATGACTGCTCGTTGTGGAGAAGCTTGAGTACCACAGTGAACAACTCTTATCTAGAAGAACATAGTTAATCTGCAACCAGCATGCTTCTGTCATAGGCTGTGGTTAATATAACACAGAAATAAAAAGACTTAACTGGGCCTTTTGATTCAAATACCTCTTATCACTTTCTATTTAAAACTAGTAAATATTACACAATTGTTTTCTTTCACTCAAGCTAAAACAAAACAAGAATCTATCTGAAATGTGCAGTGTTTGCCTTCCTCATTTATGTTTTTGTGTCCTGACTTGGACGATTTAAGAGAGTGAAACAGATACAATCAGGATTAGCAACCCAATAAAATTTTACAATGAACAGGAAAGCATGAAGATTTGTATAAATATTTGCAGGAACTGCAAAGAGCAGATGCACAATCAAATAATTCGGAGGATGTGTGCACACTTGGTTTTAAAAGAAAGCATTTCTGTCCCAGCCTCAAAAAATGAGACAAAGAGAATGCTTTCATCAGCTGGACAGCTCCAAAGTCCTTCAACAGTCTGCATTTGTTGCCAAAATAAAAACTATTATGGAAAATATCTTTGTGGAAAGAAGCTTCAAAGCATATTCTTGTCAGCGTATACTTGAAGGTCAGTTTATCTGAACAGAAAATTTAGCCTGCATTGATAAATACTTATATAACACAGCCTTAGAAGTAATTATATTGAACCCAAAAAGCAGAAAAATCAGGTGAAATTATACTGGCATCATTTCAAATGTCCACACTGACACCAGGCTCTGTTCCCTGAAAGACTGGGCCCCTGTCTCAAGCAGATATCCCCAATTCATGTGTCTGCATCACTCCTCTTTGCCTCTAAGATGGTTTTGCAGAGCTGTGCCAGTTCCTACTGAGTGTGAGAAGATTCACAGAGTGTGAAATCTTGCAAACTAAATGAGCCATAGGAGCAGTTTGCACAAATCCCATATGATCAGCGTGGTAACCCAGTCCCCTAGTATGTTATTTCCATTATTAGCAATAGCAATTATTCAGGCAAAGAAATGACAGAATAAACCCCTCGCTCTGAATGTTCGCACAGCGCTGGCTCTGAAAAAAGGATTATTATGTTTTTCCATGCACAAAGGACAACTGTATGCTAATGTTCCCCCTTTCCTTCACTAAGCTGCAGGGAAAGAGGCTTGTCAGGCTCCTGGGCAGCTCACACTAATGCAAGTAGGCTCTCTCAAGCAGGCAGGCTACAGAAAATGAGCTGAGGCATCTTGAGTGTCACAGACGTTTGATGGCAGTTGGAAGAGAGGAATCTGTCAGTCAGGGGAAGCCTCCAGGTTGGGGCACAGAGCTGAGCAGAGGGGTTTAGTGGGAGCTTTCTGCCTCTCCTTGCTGCTCAAGGAGGGTCCAGCCTTGCTCTGCAGCATGGGGAATCTTGGAAATACGCCCCCACTTTCCCCCCAGACAGCACCAGAGCAACCAGAAAATTTCAGTTTAGGTTTTCTCTGCCCCTGACCCCAGAGAATTTGGGCACTGCCACCTGAAGTTTTGCTGTGCTATGAAGGAAACAGCAAAAATTTCCTCTCTGTCTCTAAATGATGACCACACAGAAAACCTCACAGCACAGTCATTAAAATGCACAGCATAATAAAAGAATTTACCTAGAGGAAGACAAAAGAATGGAAGAAGAGTTAATGAAAGTGTCCCATTTCTGAAGAAACTAACAAGTGAGAAATTGCATTTTCAACACTGAGGTGACCTGCTCCTTGACAAACATGTTGAAACAGGTTTTAGTTCTATTTCGTTTATAGCTACCTTCAGATAGAATATTGCATGCAATTAACAAGCACAAGTTGCTTGGGAGGTTTTGACTTTGAAATCTGTTTTTTAAAGGGTTGGGATTTTGAGGTGTCATCTTTGTTGGCATTCTTCTAAGAGCTGTAGTTTGGGTTTGGGTGTTTTTTTTAAATTAAACTAAACGTTATGTGCTGTCAAAATTTGTCCAATAAATTTAGGAGAGGAAGAAAAGAAAACCACACCCCAATCTAACATTGAAACATTTGTCTGCCTGAATATAGGCATTTGTTTGGCCAAGTAAAGATGTCCTGTTTGCAATCAAAATCATAGCTGACAATGACAAGAGAAGTGGAAGGTGTAGGACAGGGAAACTTTGACAATCCATCACCATCTGCTCAAATTTCACCACACCAAAAAAAAAAAAAAANCTGAACCTTGAGGAAACACTATGAGAACACTTTCAAATCCTTTAGAACAAAGATAAAAAACCCTGATTAAAATGCATTGTGAGTCCCAGTACGTTCATTTTCAACCCACCAGTTTGAGCAAGTTTTGCAGAAACACTTGGCACAAAACCTTTTAACCTGTTACAGAACAAGTGTGAGAAAAACTGTGGGTTTATCCCTTAAGCTGAGAATTCAAGCAGTCCCACACCAGGTAAGTGCAATAACACTATTTAAGATGAGATTTATCAAGATAGCTTCAAGATTTACTCCTCTTAAGGTGGCATCTAAATATTAAAAGAAAGTAAGCAGTCCTGAAACAGGGATTATTTTGGGTTCCACTCCTGCCTGTGAGTCACATCCCTTTGGCACTAATGCATCCCATTCATATTTAATTGTGGATACGCTACTGCAGACACACCAGAGATTAATGACTGGTGAGGAGTCCTTGTGAATCATGCCACGTACAAGAGTTCCTCTTTCTTCCACTCTGAATGCCTACCTCTAATGCTTGCTCAATTAGGCTTCCCTATCAATACGCTAAGAAAATATGATGCATGGATTGAAGGTGATCTTAGTGACGACATCAATACTTTTAATGTAATGAATATGAGCAATGAACCACTCTAAAATTGATGTCAGTTTTCTGCAAGTTTCTGCTTGTTTATCAAACTTCCTCCTCTCTTCCTGTATGCATAAACTTTGGAGGCCACCCTTTATTTTTTTCTTCTCTGAATAATGCAAGGCTCAGCTGAGACAGGAGCAGGGTTAGGATTACAGGGCTGGCACACAGAACCTGCCCCAGGAAGGGCCAAGCACACAGAGAGAGATCGGAGGGGAAATCCCACAGCTCCACCCAGTCTGGGGAGGTGCCTCCCTGCAACAGCTCTGGCTGCATCCAAAAACTCACATTTACCTTTGGGGAGGGACTGGAGCACACAGGCCAGGAACAGGAATCATGCTGCAGACCCTGCCACCCCAAAACAACCTCAAAAGCACAGCTGTGACAGAAGTCTCTTTGTTGCATCATTCAGTTTTACAGCACCTTGATTACTGCTTCATTGCATGTCCTAAGTAGAGCTCTAATATTGAGATGTCTTGATTAATCTCTTATATCTGGAGGTGATCATACATTGCTTTTACCAGCCTTACAAACTACCCAAACATAAAGAGCATTAGAAAGATCAAAGGAAGATCAGAAAGAGGTTTTGATGGTTGAAATATACAAATAACATGCTCTTAAATATTTTTGAAAAAGGCTCAAGCTTGCCTATGTTTCAAAACCAGTAATTATACAGACATTGTTCAAGAGACGTAAAAATTATCCTTCAACGGAGGATTTTTAATCAAGACTGCAAGACTTGACTTTTGTCCTAAAAGAAGTGCTTGGTAAAAAAAGTTACTAAATCCAACTGCATTTTAGGACAAGATGAAGCAAAACAGCTGAAAGTGATCCTTTCCTGCTTCCATATCTATGTCTCCAAAATCTAGAAGCTTTTATTTAGTTCGCTTGGAATCAAATTATCAGGAAGCAATTAGCCTTCTTAAAATGGAAAAAGGCTATATCATGCTCACTTATTTTTAATACCTCTTATCACATACAACAGGGAATAGTGAGGATCAAGGGAGAAAAAGATCACTGCTCACAAAGAAAAGCATTCATTAAGCAGGTAGAAAATATACCTCAGAGAAGCCCATTGCTTCTGCCACCTCATATTGCTGAGCTCTGAATTTATACACGCTGTTAAAAGGGGAGGTTTTTTTAGAAATTAGTGCCCTGTTAGTCTCCTTACAGCCCTGAGGTCTCTCAGAGGACAAAGGACTATAACTGGATTACTCTACATCTTATTTTATGATGTGCCTTAGCAAGGCAATACCCCTTCATTCCAGGCATTACAGAAACACAAAATAACGGAGACGCACACACTCAGAGATGGGACAACTAACACTGGCCTCTGGTGGCCTGTGCAGAAACTGGCCAGGCTCTGGAAATGGTAATTTCTGAGATAGGACCATGCTTTCCTTTGAGTAGAGCCTACCCAGAGTGCCTGGGGCTGTGGTGTTAATTAACCAGTGCCTCGTAGGATTGAGCAGCCCAAGAAACCCTGAGCTGGGGCTGGTTTTCCCAGACCAGCCAAGTCACAGATACTGTTTAACCTCTCAAACCCTCCCCAGCCTCTCTCCCCACTCTGCCCCTCTGCTGTGCTGCAGGACCAGCCTGGTTCCCCAGCTCCAAGGCATCAGGTGTATTTTTGCCCCCAGGGTTGAGATGCTTCACTCTAAATCAGGCAGTTCTGCTACAAAGCCTTATAGGGTTGGGCTTTGGGGTGAAATCTGCCATTTTCCACTATGGTCTGAAATGCAGGGATGCTCAGCAGTGTGCAGCCAGAGGGGTGTGCCAGCACTCCTGTGTGCCCCACTCCCAGCAACTGGAGCCCTTTTCCAGGTGCCTCCCTGCCAGCTCTCAAGGATTTCCCTCCTTCCCCAGGGGGCTGGGAATGGTGCTGCCATCTCCTGCAGCCCCAGGACAGCTTCAAAAGCAAAAGCTTACCCAGCTTTAGCACCTAATTTTAGGTGGAGGGAGATTTTGCACCAGAAATTAACTTAGAGCACACTGGGAAAAGTTTTTGGAACTCGTCGGACTGCTCTGGAGAAAGTGTGGGGAACACTCTGTTATCTGACACTTCTGACTGGAAATTATGTCCTGTGCATCACTTCCAGCTCCCTTTTGCAACTTCCAGATAAGCAGGCTTGCCCCATTATTTTCACTGGATGCAACTGGGGCACTTGCAGACCTCTGATATCCCCTATTTTATCAGGGGGGACAAGAAGTCCCCATAAGCTGCCTCCTACTCACCAGAGAGGAAGAAGTTTCCCAAGAGCCCTGGTAAGCCGTGCCCCAGGTAATCCATGCTGCCCAGAGCTGTGCAGGAGGTTGGATTTATTGCATCCTTTGTGCACAGCAATGGCCAATATCCTTGCTCAGGGGAAGAGTTATTCCCACCAAACTGACTATTTATTTCAGGCATGCAGCCCTTCGAAACAAGAGGGGCATATTCCTCTTTTGCAGGAGTGGACAAAAATCAGAGAATACAGGGCTGGCTGGGACAGATCTCCAGACCACCAGAGTGGTTCTCCTGGTGCATCTCCTGGACCAGCCACGTGTCCCTCATGCCCCACATCCCCTCGTTGCTGCAGGCACCCCTCGGCACCAGCACAGCCACCTGGCAGCTCCCAGGGGACAAGCTGGGAGCACCAGATCCAGCACACGGACTTCCCAGGCATTCATCCTTCTGCTGCCCTGACAAACCCCAACAGGCAGTCACACAACATCCTCATTGTTCATCTGGGAGAAAAACAACCTCAGAGTGGCCACAAAAGGAAAAATATGTACGGGCACTCACGGCCCAACATGCGCTTTGTCTGGTCAGCAATACTGCCAAGAAAGAGGTGGCACCAGGCCAAAAAGCCTCGGCACACCAACAAAACACACTGAAAGCTCAATTATGAGGTGGCAAAAACGGTCACGGGTGTTAGTGATGATGGTATGAGCGCGCAGAGCCACTCAGGAATGGCCCTGCCCATCTGTCAGAGGCTTGGAGACATGACTGGATGACAGGCAGTGCTGGTCAGTGTGACAGACCATGCTTTCAGCACTTCATCAGAGCTGCTCCCCGAGTGCTGCCTAACAACCGACAGGCAGCACCGTGCTGGAGGAGTTATAAAGACATTTTCAAAGGACAATAATGAAGTAGCTCTGTGAATTGCTAGGAAGAGCTCCACTCAAGCATGAGGCACTTGGCAGGGAATGAAGCTTGGAGATGAAAATATAAAAAGCAGGTGTCGAAAATAAATCCCTTCCTTCTACCAAGGAGATCTCATCCTGAATTTTCAAGGAGATACCAAGTAGCTGATGTGAGGGGCCCCTGGCAGCACAGGAGCCTGTGTATGGGGCATGGAATAACCACAGGACTGCTGGGCTGTGGGACTTGTTCAGGTCACTGGGAGTGCCCACTTGGTGCTCCCAGTGGAAACCACTGGATTTTGATGCTTCTGTTATCACTTAAGATTAAAGGCTGAGCTCTAGATTAAAGGGAGAAGTTCAGCCTGTACAGTTACCTCCTATTTGTGGGCTACTAAAATTGCCTTTACACAAAGACCCAGAGGCTTTGTTCTCCAGCATTTCAAAACCTTCCTCGAACAACATTCGGAGATGTTCCCCTTTCCCCCCATTCCTGGTGAGGGAGCCCTGATCTTTGCCTGAGCTACACCATGGGCTAGTCTTACGCCTTGCTGATCCTGACTCACCTGGATCCACCGCATTTTTTGGGACTAGCATTGCCCAAAGCAGCTCAGTGCCACTGCAGCCACCTTGTCACCTCACTGGTGTCCTGCAGGTCTGTGCGCAGTGACAGAATCATGCTATATTGCCCCAGGAATACTCACAGTACAACCAAATAAAAACTAATAAAAAATTTAAAAATCAAGCCCCACACCACTCTTTTCTGTATTGTCTAGAAAGCCAAACGCAGCGGCTGTAGCCATAAACCCCTTCCCTGCACTCCCCGTAAGGAATGGGCTGGTGCAGCCAACACTTCATTAGTCATCCATTAAATACTTTCTACTATTACAGCCCAAGGTGAGCCAGAGCCAGTGATCTAGAGTTTAGCAGATTAAAAGCATTCTCAGTTCCTGTAACCATTCTGTCCTCCAGTAGTTTAATTTTTCTGGTCTATCATCAACACATAAACCATTTTTGTAATTGTATTTGTTTCTTCTACTTTCTATAATCACACTTTCATTTAAGTCTTGTTTTCATTCTATTTAACCATCTATTTTTCTGACTTTTTTTTTGCTACGTCTACAGATGGAAGAAAAGTTATGCAGGTGTATAGCCAGTGTAAAATTGCAACCCATAAATTTTCTATATAAATGCATTTTATAATGTGCATAATAAAAAAAATAGCCCAGCCATGTCAAGCTGCTTTAGAGTTGTAAATGGATCAAAGTATTAAAACACTTACATGAACTTGAATACATGAGGCTAGCCAAAATATCCAGTGAAAGAAAGCATTTTCTGATAAATATTTGTTTGATAGAAGTCTTACAGCAGTTTCAGTTGGGATTGTAGGTTGGGATTTTTTTTCCTACAAGTCTTGTCAAGAAGTGCCTGCCTAACTGTCTCTTCTGATTGAGGTTTTAATCCTCTTGAAATTCATGTACTGCTCCTGAAAATAATTCAGCACCTGAAACTTCTCCACTGCTTCTCAAGGGAAAAGAGGAGTCAGTCATTCCATGACACCTTTCACCAAAAAAAAGCTGTATTTACCTGCAGCAAAAAGATTGCAAGGTAAACATCTGTGTGTTTGTGTGTGTGCACACACTGGGGGTATAAATATATGTGTACATACACAAAATGTACAAATAAAAGTATCTCATTAATAACTTGAAAGTCAAAACTAAATGTCCACCTAGGGGTCTTGGTATCTGGGGTTTAAGAGAGTCTGTTCTTCAATCCTGAGTACATCACACACTCCTACAGGGTCTGTGCTTTCTGTTTGCCAAAAACTGAACTTTGAGACATTTTGAATGAAAAAATAACTGCTTATGTGAGGGAAAACTGCAACAGAGCTGCCACTCTCAGTAAGAACATGCAGAGAGGAGTTAAGATGTGGGAACACTCAGATCTGAAGCCAGGAATACACTTCCCTGCCAGCTCACCATGATAGTTTTAACTACACAAAAGAGTGGAGATTTTGGACATTTAGAAGCATCACCTCAGCCATTGCATAGAGAAGAAATCCAGAGCTGTCCAAGTTGCTGTGTGAGGACTGCAACGAGAGACTGACATATTGATGTGCAGTCCCTTGGCTCCTTCCACCCAGATTTCAGCCCATTTCAGAAGCACCCTTCGGTCTGTTGTTGGAAGGGGACAGCCAGCAAACACAAGATCAGTTTGGACCTAAATGGACAAAATAAAGATGGGGGAAGAGAGCAGAGTGCACAAATCCACCTTGCTGAAAGGAAATTAAATGAGAGTAAGGAGCACTTAAGGGACTTGCCCCATCAGCAGAACTTGTCTATGAATGACCTGTGAATTAAATCACACATTCAATCCTGTGAGCCACAAGCCATTCGCTTATTGAGACAGCCAGAATTCCTCTTAAGGAGAATGATGGATTTTCTGAACAGAAGCACAACTCAGATATTCCTGTGGGTTAGGTTATTTCTAAATACCAGAGCCATGGCATTCAAGAAGAATTTTTTCACCAAAAGGGCGGTCAGGCACTGGAAGGGGCTCCCCAGGGAGGTGGTGTAATCCCCATCCCTGGAAGTGTTCAAGAAAAAACTGGATCTGGCACTTATTGCTGTGGTTTAGTTGACATGATGGTGTTCAGTCCAGGCTTGGAGCTGGTGATGGTGAAGGCCTTTTCCAAAATTATTCTATTATCATCTCTTATATGGACTCAACAGCTCCTACTTTATTGTGGATGTGTTACAGAGGAGGGAAAATCATTTGGCAAAACAGGAGTCAAGCAAACACAATAGAATATCATCCTTAAATCAGTCTCTCCACATGAAAATTAATTTTTTATCTTTTACTTTGCCTTTATTTTATTTTTCATAAGCATTTGTGGAGCCTTTATCAAGCTGGATAAAGTTGATAATCTCTAAACTTATTGGATTCTGTGTGTTTGAACTGATTAACAAATGTTTACCCCAATTTACTTTTGGGACAGAATCCCATAGAATTGAAATAAATTTGTTGTTATATAAGCAAACACATTATTTAAGGAAAAAGACATTGTTACTATTCTGTATCCCATACAAACCATAGTTACATTTAATTTTTTTCAGTTTTATCCTGTACCTCCAAAATTAATAGAGAATTCCTTAATGTGGTTTTCATGTGAACTAGTAAGGGGAAATAAACTTTACAGTATCATTTAAAAGATAATCCAATTTTAAGCATTAACTCGGCCAATCTATCATATAGATTTTAAATTAATTGATACCAATGTATGTTTTAGTATTTAATTCTGGCTTGATGGCCTCCAGGGATGTCTCAGAATCTTGCCGTTGATCATATACTGATATCCTGTATCAGTGAATATAATCACAATGAGTGTATATACTTATAATAAGTATAAACTTTTAATAGCAAAGCTGTGGCGTGGCAGGCAAACAGAAATTGTTATAGACAGTTTGCACCAATTAAAAAAGTTCAGCCAGTTAACTAAATACCTGAGGCAATCTTTCAGCCTTCAAAGTGGGAGAAAAGGTCTATTTCAGCACCAAAGAGTAATTATATCCAGCCTGTGACTGGCAGTTGAGTGTACAGAAAGGTTAAGAAAGCCCTATAGGTCAGCATAGCCAAATAACACTGAGGCGGCTGCACTGAGACAGCTTAGGAGAAAACAGTAATTGAGGAGCAGAAATGTCAGCACTTAATCACAGTCCTTACAATTTTTACTGGATTGGAAGAAAACATTTGATGCCAAGCTCCCAAACAGCCCTTGCAAAGCAGTACCAAGTGCTTTTGGAAATGATCTGGATGTTGCATTTTCCTAGGGAGTCTGTGTTTCCCAGCCTTCCAACCACAGCAGTTACAGCACAAATTACTGGGTGTGGAAAACTCCTGCAGCAAAGAGTTATTTCCATGAATATTCTCAATTTCTTCAGGCTTTAATAACAGCCAAAAGCATTTCATGAACGTTCTTAAGAAAATGGTGGAGAGCTTGAGAAAAATATGGCTTGAGGCCATATGAACACTACTTGTTACTTCAGATCAAGCCTTAGACATTGCCATATCATTGTCACCTAGTGGTTTCATACTTAAAGAAAAGGCCATGCACCCACATGCTACCATAAGATTTGAGAAAGAAGAGCTGACCCATTGAGCAGGTGCTATAATAATCACAATTTCAGCCCCAGGATATTGCTGCCATCCCATCCAACAGAAAACAGAGGCTGGAGAAGAAAGGCAGTCACAATAACTTAGACAACATTTGTCCTAACATTGCTCAACGGGTGAATCACAGCGTGGAACATCCCCTTTTCCCTCTCATTACTTGTATATTCCCAAAAGGGGACAAATCCTGCTAGCCAGCCCTCCTGTCCCACATGGGGCAAAAAGGGAGAGGCACAGAGTGACTTAAAGCACAGTTTATGGCACAAAGGAAATGAAAAACAGCCTCTTTGGGCTCAAACAGCACAAGTTGATTTGAAAAATCTTAAACATGCTCTCTGCACGAAGATGGCCACAGAATCACAACTTCTTGCTGAGCTCATGGGATACTTTCAGCCTCAGAAAAACAAAAAGGAGAGGGGGAAAAAAATCACCACATAATTCTGAGAATTTAAAGACCTCTGTAGCACTGGCTGGAATAGAGTGCTCAACTGATTTACTGCTCTTAAAGCAGGCAGGGGAGAAGGCACCCTCACACTAGATGAAGACATTAAGTGAGGAAATTACTGTTATAGGAGTGAATTAATTTTCATTGATCTAATTTCCTGACAGACATACCAGCAGTGAAGAGTTTACTAACTATGGGTTCCTCCTTTGTCAGGTATCCCCCCCTCAAGTTTTTACTGCAGAAGCAGAAAAATAGAACTAAAGAATGGAGGAAATACTTAACATTTCTCTCAAATCTCCAATTAGTGCTCCTCTGGGGTAAAAGCTGTCTCATGCTGTTCAGCCTTTAAAAAAGATTTGCTGAATACAAGTACAAGGCTGGCATCATAATACAGAAGTGCTGCTGGATTACATTCCTCTGACAAAATATTGAATTTCTTTCTCTCTTATTTGTTGGCTCTTTTAATATGCTTTGAGAGTAGCTCAATGAGTTTAACTTGAATATTTAGCTGGAAAAGTAGACAGTAATTGCAAATATTAAGACTGCATGATCCTTACTGTTTATTACATAAAGAATATTTATCACCATTTTGCTCAAATGGCAGGAATCGTTCTTTCCTGACCATATATACAGAGGCAAAAAAACGGAGTTTGGGCAGAAATCAGCACCTTTATTTAACAGATATAAAATATAATATATATAAAATTGACCAAAAATAGGGTTGATATTCAATAGCAAACTTCTTAATTTTCATTTCCAGCCGAGATCAGGTCTCCAGCTAGAGTGTACAGCATAATTTGACCTGTGAATAGCAATATTTGAAGGAAAGATTGAGCTCTCCTAAAAAACAGCCTTTAAATACAGCAGAAACTCACTGTGCATAAGCACAAGAAAAACCTTCCCTCACTTTTAGGTTTTATATACATTGCTGCTGACACATGACATGAGAACAGAGGTTTTTTTAAACTCTCTGGTCTTGGGATTTAAAAATAAATAAAACAAAATAATCAGATGACTGGTTTGTTTGTTTATTGCACTTCTAGCATTACCCTTTTTTAAAAGAAAATATTCAAAATCTAGCTCAGGCACACCCTTAATATTAAGATACTAAAGGTTAATAAAAAGATGTCATAGATTCTATTTTATATCACCACTTTTGAACAGCCAACCTCCTAGTGGAGGCACGAGGCTTGATCCTGGTTGAAAGCCTGGGTCTTGCTGAGCTTTCATTTCTCCAGTCCTCCATAAATTTTTGGTATGAAATTTTAATTGACTTAATTTCACAGAGTCATACAATCGTTTAGGCTTGAAAAGACTTTTGAGATCATCAACTGCAACCGTTAACCTCACACTGCCAAGGCCACCACTAAACCATTTCCCTGAGCACCACATCTACAGTTCCTTTAAATCCCTCCAGCATGGGGATGCAGCCACTGCCCTGGGCAGGCTGTCCCAGGGCTTCATGAGCTTTTCTAATAGAAGATTTTTTCTAATAATTAATGTAAACATCCCCTGTAGCAACCTCAGGCCATTTCCACTTGTCCTGTTGTTACTTTCGAGAAAAGACCAACATTCACCTTACTACAGTTTGTTTCCAGGTAGCCATAAGATTCTTCCACGCCTATTTCCCATAGCAGAACAAGACAAAAGCAGCAACTCATGACATTATGAAATGTATTGGATATATCAGTAGAGTTTTTTGTTTAAATGAGACATATGAAATGCATCTATGGAGCCCATTTATCCATGGGGATGCAAGATGGTGGCAACAATAATTTAGTATCACCATGATTATGTGAAAACGTAAAAAATAGCTTGCACTGCGTGGAGGGAAATCTACAATAGCTGAAAGGGGAACTGTTGTACTTTTTGTGTTTTCTCTTCATGAGGCTGAGCACTCCTGGTAGGCAAATGGGTTATTTCTCTCAGCCTCAGTCATTCCCATGCCCTGGCACAAGCACACAGTGTTGTCTGTCCTAACTTCCCATTTGTGAGCACATTCAGACAGAATTTGGTCACTACAAGTCCATTTCTAACTGCAATAATCGTCAAAATAAAGGTGCAAAGCTTTAGCAGCTGTGCAGTCCACTGATGTCTGCTTACAGAAGATGCGAGGACAACAAAGTCCCTGTCCGTATTTGCAGTTCTGCTGCTGCCAGTGAAACTGGATCACTGGGAAACTTCAGAAAAGAAAGAAGAGAGAATTCCAGTAAGGAAAAATATGATTCACATAAACAATACCTGAGCTTTGTAAAATTTGAGAAATACTAGACCTAAAGAATTAAAGTAATTTACAAAACAGAGCAGTGTGTTGCCAGGGCTCAAAAGGACTTGAGGCTCTGGTTGCTACCACAGTTCACGTCTGTATGCTCACAGGTCAGCTGAGGGGAACCCTTCACCACAAATGCAAATATAAGACATTCAGCACTGAAAATAATTCAAATACATGACAATTGTGGCAGTTTCCTATCCAAACCATTCTTTTCTAATTTATTCATATGATACAACAATTAAAAGTTCATCTCTCTTCCCCACAGCACATGGATCTGACAATAATTCATTCATGCTATTTTGAATCTGAGTGTGCAAAGCATTTTAAATACTGTTAGACCAGTTTCTATTGCCAATATTGGATGAACTGATGATAATTAAGGTGCTACCTTTCTAGCTGGGGCATTAAAAACAAAAAAGGGCCTCTCTGTTAACCAGCAGATCCAAGTCAGCCAAGCACAGAACAAGAGTGAACCTTGAAGCACAGCTCCCTTCTCATTAACTCCTAATCACTGCAAATATCAAATTGCAGGACAGGGTGGGAAACAGAGGCTTCCTTTCCAGTACACCCTTTTATACCAAGAAGTTTAGGTGGTACAAAACGGTATTTGGGAAAACTAAGTTTTGCAAAGCTCTATCCTTCGAGAAGAAATAAGTTGTGTGCCACAGACTCAATAATGCATTGTCTCCACATTCATCCAGAAGCCATTTGTGGGACACAAACCCCACAAGGCTGATAGCAATGGCAAGAAGAAAGCTCAAGACCAATGGCCTTGTCAGATCTAGAGGGAATAGAAGAGGGTGTGGGGGAGGCTGTAATAGTTGGTTATTCACTTTTAATTTAAATAGGATGGATAAAGAGCTATCTCACTGCTTTTCTTTGTGTTTACTTCAGGTACCAAGGCAAGGCTTGAAGTGACTCACACAATATATGTGGGGTTTGTTCATTAGTGGGATTATATTTGCAATTCATTCATTGACATTCCATATGAACATGAAAAATACATCACACTTTGCCATGACCAAGCATTGTATATGTGGGGACTTGTTGAAATTCCTCACATTTTCTTCAATATTATTCTAAAAACTAAAGCTTTCCCTCACGAATACTTCTGAAATCAACTTGCTGTCTAGAAAAAATAATTAATGGAAACCCAAGTCTCCAAGAAGTGTGGAAAGATATTCACCAGAGTTCAGCACTGAAAAATCTTCCCAAGGCTGCTCCACATTTTCACCTCTGTAGCAACAGCAAACAAAGAATACTTGACAGGTCAGAAGGAAAACATGAGTGTTGGATTATCACCTACTCCCACAGCACATTTTTATTGTACAATGTACAACAAAACGAATGCTGTTTGATAAATATAGAGACTTCTGTCAGTACAACAATCAACTCAAAAATAACTGAATTCAGGATTATCTGAGACTCCATTCCTGCACCAGAAAATACACAGATACTTGAAGAAGGTCTTATTTCATTTTCCTAAGGATCCTTCATAACAATTTGGCTAAAATGGCCACATCTATCTTTACTATAAGATACATGAGGGAATTCTTTCACTGCTTTAACTCATCCAAAAACACAGAAAGAAAAATATAAAAAAGCAAAATTAACAGGCCTGCCATGTAGCAGATTAACTTGGGCATTAATGGCAGACCATTGAGAAGAGAATGAGTAAATTACACTTAACTCATTGGGGATAGCTCTGGTCTCCAGCTCTCCACTGCCCTCCATCAAGAGCAATTCTGTTCAAGTTAGTCAAATTGACTGAGTTGAAATTGGTGTGAGATCAATATTCAGATCAAGAACTAATGAAACCTAGTGAAGAGTTTTTGTAGGGTTTTTGTTTCCAAGGAAGGCCAGAGGGGGAGAGGGAGTAGTTTATTGTCAGCATTTAACACTTGGCTCAAGTTCAGTCCTTTTCTCCCCATAAAATATCAATAGGAAAATTGATGTCTCAAAGTACCACCATTTTTCAGTGTGGTTTTGGAGGTCCTTGCTGAAATTTTGTTATTGTTTGGAGGGGGAATGGTTGTGCAGTCATTTTTAATAGGAACTCCAGATTTTTGCAACATTTAAGATTGAAAAAGAAAATTTAGGAAAATGTTGTCTAGCCTGAGGATTTAAATACAGTTACTAATAAATCTTTTATTCCTTAACATTGTCTATAAGATTTATTTAACTTCTCATTATCCTGCTCTGTTTTTCTTAGTAAAAAAATTCAGTTGATGTCCTCAGGTTGAATCTGTTTTGCCTGTGATGGTATTTGGCGAGTGATCTTTCCTTGTTGTTAGCCCATGAAGCCTTGATTTTATTTTCTCTGCCCTGACCAGTTGCAGAGGGGAATAACAGAGTGTGTTTTTTCTCTTCTTTTTATTTCCCCTATTTTTTGTCGGGGGGGACTGTCCTTTTGTGCTTTTAATATTTTAAGTGAATAGCTAGTCACAACAGGTACATGAATTTTTAAACCCTGCATGAGCATACATTTGCTCCTCAAAATCCTGACACCCGCTAACAAATTTTCAGGATGACATTTTCAGAGAATACTTTTGCATGTTAAAGCTGGCCCTTGAAGAACCTGAATATTTAAACAGGCTATAAAGTTTTTGTTTGCTGTTTAATAAAAATTAATTTGGGGAAAATACATTTGCACTCATCACAGAATATCACAAAATTTGTGATACTTTTGCCTATGAGTATTATGGGCTCCACTGTCCACCTTCTGTACATGGAACTGTAATTTAGTGTATAAAATACAATTATATTTAAACACAAAGATTCATGCTAAGTGTTTGCATAATCTCTTTCAAAGTTATATACCGCTGTAGACAATATATTGTCTACAAAACAATATAAAAACTATGTCATAAAAATTACATAAAGGTATATAAAAATTTTAATGATTTAGCTTTGTCTTTTAAAACACCCTTGAAAATATAGACAAAATCACACTCTGCCTGAAATCATCAAGTAACCATATAGAAAAAACCTTCCAAATGTGATCCGTGGTCATGACTTCATGATCACTACACACCTTTGTGAAAAAGCTCACTTTTCACATCACAAGCTTGCTGTTTCCTTTTTCAGTGTCAAAAGGATACACACATCTAAAAGTTAAATTTGCTCTGGAAAACCAAAACCAAAAAACAAAAAAGTCTCCCCCACAAAAAAAAAAACCAAAAAACAACCAAAACAAAACCAAAAACAAACAAAAAAACCCAACACAACTTTATAATAAACTCAGCATGAAGAAGATAGCTAGAGATATATATGTTAGCATGGAGATGTTATTTGTTTAAGCTGTCCTGGGGATATTCATATGCCTGCAATCATGTTCATTGAAGTGGTTTGACAAACCAGGCAGTGCTTCCAGCATGGGAAATCTGATATAATTCTGCTTCTATAGACAATTGCTGGCCTGTGCAGGAACTCCTGATGGTTGCTAGAGACAGAGTCCTGTTTTCCTTGCAATGTTGTCTCTAGAAAATCCAGAGATTAACAGAATAAGCTGGCATTTATCCTCACAGAGTTTTTATTGAATTCTGGTTTGCATCTCTTGCCCTTGCACAGAGTGGGATCAAGAATTTTTTTACTTTCAAGGGAATGATCATTCCATAGCCTGTGAAAGCCAATAAATCTTGGACAAACACATAGGTACAGACAATTTCTTTGCAGTGCACATATATAGTTCTTTTCACATTCATATACATGATGTATAAAAAAAACATCAAAATGCTTCTTCATGGCTTGCCCATAAAAGAGAACACTGTATTCCCAACACCACAATTCCCCACATGGGAATTTGTTCACTGGAATCCTGCTTCCAAGGCAATGGTGCCTGTACTAAGGTATATTTTTCAAAACTAGGAGGCAACACTGGGGAAAGAAGACAGAGGAGAAGAGTGCTTGTCTGTTCAACTATTCCTGCATTATTTTTGTTATTCTCAAGCTCTCATAAAACCTATCGTCATACTTTGACCAAAAGTTTCTCAACATGCAGGTATGCAAAAATTGATTTTTTTTTTTAAGGTGACTTTTTGCTGTGTTTCATTGGCATTTGAAACAGGAAGAGAAGTGGAATTTTTTTCTCCTGTAATAGCAATATGAGGTTTTACTTGTTGCTAATGAGAAACATTATCTTCCCAGAGAGCTGAGTCTTCTCATTTTCATTTATATAGGAGATTGATTAACGCTTAGCTAATTGGCACATGGAAATAAGGATTAGCTGAATTTGTTTTTCTTTACAACTCAACGGCTATAATTTAGATACTTAAGATTAAAATCTGTTATTTTTTGAGGGTAATTATCTGCCTGTTGTCAAAAACAACACAGTAAAATATATTACTAATTGTATTTTACACATGTTGCAGAAAATAGTTAATTAACTTAAATAAAAAGGTAAGGAGAAAAAAAACAAAGCTTCAGAAGATTGGAACCAGGTCTTCGAATGAGTCGAATAGAGAAGACATTTTCTCTAGTGAATGAGGTCAAATAAAAAGAGGATAACCTGGGGTGCAACCACATCTGAAACCATGAAGATTTCCAGAAAACATCTACAATGTAACTAGAAATAGATGAGAATGCAGATTGTCTTTTGAATCCCCACTCTAGATGATTTTCTAGCAGTGATTTATAAAGAAGAAAGACCTCCAGGGTGTTTAGTCTCCTACCCACCTGCCCTTACTCATTATTCATGGCAAGGTGTGTTTTAAAGAACAGCTTGACACTGACTGTGTGGCTGGATGGGACAGGGCAGTTGTTTTCAAGGCATTTTTTGTGCATTGAAGTTCTTTTTTGGATGTTTTGGGCTGAGTGAGAACAGGTGGTCAGATGTGGGTGTTCGGCAAAGCAGCAGAGAGCAGAGACCTCACAGCAGCAACTGCCTGTGGCTCAGCTCGTTTTATGGCTTGGGAAACAATGCAGCCTGAGACAGAAACTGTTCCAAAAAAACCTTTCTCTTTGCTCTATTCCTGCACAGTTACTGGAGGAGCTCACGTGGATGTAAATAATTTGTTTTAATACTTATTATCTCACATAACCAAAGTAGTCAAATCATGTATGTGACACTACAAAGATTAGAACTTTTATTATCATCTTCCAAGGTTTATCCTACCATATATATTAAAATATTTTACTAAGCTTCTCATAAAGCCTCAACTAATAGACCAAAGCCAACTCCACACAAGAGCTTACAAGACCATATTTAAAATTCAGAACAAGCACAGTAAAGCTACAGTGACCCACAGGGCAGCAGCTGTAATGGTAAAATTCAGCCCCTGGTCTATCATTTGAATGTTCCTGTGAGGTGCAGGTCCTATCTCTCCAATTTTCCACACAGTAGTTCCTAAGGCAAGTTCAGTGTACTACAGCCACAAAACTTAGTAAGAGGGTTGAGTTTATCCACCAGACAGGGAGTGGTGACCATAATGAAGCAATTATGGAACTTGAGTCAGGTTTTAAGCTTCACACTTGATTTAACCCTCCATGCCCCCCTCCAATTAGGATTTGACTAAGTAGTATATCATGTGAAATTCATCTCCACAGATTGCCTCCTTGGCCAGCAGGATTTGGGCTCCAGAAAGCTGCCCTGGGCACGTTGGCTGTCACAAACACAACTGCCAAAATTGCCTGCTCCAGTTATCAGTGCACACACACCCTGCACATGACCCAACAGAGCCTTCCCCACACACAGCAGGAGCACCTCAACCTGTCCCTCAAGGCAGGGCTCATTTCTCACCCTCTCTGCCTCGAGCTGGAAGCTCCTCAGAAAACCAAGAGGGAAAAAGCTCTCTAGGGATTTTCTGTGGGTGTTTGCCCACTTTCTCTGCTTTGTGTCATATCTGGCTATCTTGGTTCTCTTTCTCTTTAATTCAGTGCAAGGAAAAGAATTGGATTATCACGTCCTACTTCATCTGAGATAGGCCAGATCTCCCTTCTTTTCCCCTAAAGGCCCAGGAGGGATGACATCAGGTCATGCCCTCTGTGGTTGATGTATGAGGTGTATCAAGGAGCAATCAGCCTGGCTGTAGCCACACAGGTTTTATTGACCACTTTCTCTGTAGTCCATGCAGGGTCTTTGCTGCATTCACCCTGCATTTATTGCACAAACTATTGTTATTACAGTAGGATGCTCCGGATACCTTTTCAACACCCTACTAAAATCAGGTTTAAACAAGACAGCACTAAGATAACCAGCTTGAAGTTAACTCTCCCATCCAAGCACATCATGGACATCTCGAAGTCTTACTGAAATCTAGTTGTACTTCCTGAAACAGCATCTGTATTTCACCAAGGGCTAAGCATAATCACTCCCTACACTGCTATTCCCACAGTTTAAAAGGACTGAGATCATGACACAGGATGAAGGTGTTACTTCCAAATAATAAAATGTTAAAATTTGGGCACATGCTCTAGAGCAGAGATCTTCTCACTCAACCACTGCTCAGAATCAACAACTGCCCAAGTTAAATTTAAAATTGCTAAGTTACAAGTGTGCAGGGCAGATCACAATCAAGCAGGCTCCACACCAAACAACTTGAAAAGGTTGCCAAGAATACAGAAAAAATATGCACTCTCTCCTTAAAGTCTAAAATAATTTAGAAGCTTTAACTAAAATGTCAGCATGTGTCAAGAAATATTAACTTACATAATGCTGCACCATTTTGCTTGCCAGATAATATTATAGAAACTTGGCATTCTAACTGCTTCATGCTTTTCTAAGTGTTCTTACATGACTACAATAACTCAGCATGATTGCAACAGCAGTAAATTTCCCCCTGTTTAATTTTCACTTTCCATTTTATTCCACAACTGCTATGAGCACAGTTATGGTTGGTTACAATACCAAAGCTATAATGACTTGAATTAAGGATGCTTGTTTGCATATACCCAGGCTAAACTGGTCTTCAAGGAACTGAACACTTCAGCACCCGTTTAATCAAATAGCTCATAATTCCACACCACTAACTTCTATATACATCAGCTTATGTAAACCTTTGCATCCCCCTATGCCTTGAAAAATAAACATGGGCTCAACCACCTTTTTGAGGGTCTGAGTCCACAAGGACCTCAGTTTGACAAACACCTATTAGCACATCTAAGCCTTCAAAGGAACCAGCCCCAAGACCCTGGAGAACATTTTTGATGATTACTGCAAGAATATTATGATAGATTAGAGTCCTTTCCTTCAGCATAAATACAAGCCTGAGCCATCTGGACCTTAAAACCTGGCAAACAGTGGACAGAATTATATTTAGATTTAGGAAAGATGTTCCATAACATTAAGAATTTGTGAGCTAGCTTTGATCTAGGCAAATAGAATATAAAAAAGATTTTTTTAAATTTTCTTTTCCAAACGCGACATAGAGGTGCCTGCAGTTTTATACCAGACAGTAAGAATGCCAAGCAGAATTGCCCCACCCATTTGCAAACACCCACTGCATTTTTAATTGCACTTCATATGTTCCTTTCAGTGCCAGATTTGAAATCTTTCCTGTCTTGGAGACAAGATGACTGGGAGCTGGCAGAGCAGCAGTGAAGACTAAAAGAAAGCTCTGTCCTAGAAGGCAGAACTGGATCACCATAAATATCTGTGGAACAGACACCAAACTTCTGGTGGTTACCGGGATGATCACTTGATCCATCATGCTCTTTAAACTTGGTCATAATTTATGTCTGTTTTTCTAGGAACCTGAATCCAGTGTCTACATTTTAGCTCTCATTAACTACGATAAATTAATAAATGGGTAGTTAAATAACTTGCTATAAAACCCTTGGGAACACTAACCAGATATCAGGGTTTGTAACCTTTCTTAAGGCACTGGGAACAGCATACTAAATAACATTTTTATTATCTCTTGGTTGTTAGATATTTATTCAGCTTTAAAACACTGACATTCTAAATGGCAATAGCAAGCCAGAAAAGCATAGCCAGAGCCAGCAGCATTCAATCCACATTTCCAAAATATACAGACCTAAATTCAATTGATTTTTAAAAAATAGTTTTAATCTTCCTTTCAGAATCTATCACATAATGAGATATTGTATATTTGGTTTGGTTTTTTTTTAATACTAAATACAGCGAATTGATATCCTGACACAGAAATCAATATATCATTATCTGTATTTTGCTTTCAAGCTACCAACAAACAAGGAAAGACTGGAGATTAAGGAGGCAGAATTTCTTGCTGGCAGTGTTTTATTTACTGCTACAGGCAAGGACAAAAAATCAGGGCTGGTAATTTCAGAAAAGGGTGTAGGTAGGGCTGTGCAGGCTGCTCCAAACCCATGGAAGCATCCTAAATCCAGCAGAGGACTTGATTTTACCAGGGAATGCAAGGGACTTGGGTTGGAATGAGGTGATCTCTAAGGTCCCTTCCAACCCAAACCATTATAAAATAAATAACCATTACCAGAAACGGCATGGAATGGTGAAAAAGCCTAATGAAAACAGTTAATTTTTCACCCTGGTTTTAGCTCAGTTAAAAAAATACACATTTTTACAGTCTTACGGAAATATCACTAGAACAACTTCAGGAAAAATCCACTCAAGTAAAATTTGACATTTTTTCGTCTGTATGTATCATGCCCAGTCAGTCAGTGACTTACCAGGTAAGGAGATCCTACTGTATTGGAACCTCTGCTTAAAAACATGAGCAGGTTTTACAACCACTCTTTTTTTTTTTTCAAATTTGCTTTGGATGAAGATATCTAGTCCAAATTTCAATTCAGAAAACGCTACCAAGGTTGAGATTTCATCTAGGCAGGAACAATGAAAGGGAAAAAACCACCCCACACGCTGTCATAAAAATCTAAACTTGGACTTAAAACACACACACACCAAAAAAAAAAAAAAAAAAAAACCAAAAGCAAAAAAAAAAACACCCCAAAAAAAAAAAAAAAAATCATTCAGCACACACTGGGGGAAAAAGAAATAAAGACACAAGATGGTCACACCAAGATTTAATGCTGTCCCATAGCCAGACACCACACAAGCCCAGAGCAGAGACTGAAGATCTGACTTCTCCTAAAATGCTGGAATACAGATTTCTCCCTGTGAGACTTGCAAGTGAGTTGTGAATTTGAAAGCCAAGCTCAATTCTCTTCGCAGGAAATCCTGTGTTCAAATAACACCAGCCCTCTGCACCTTTTCATGTTAATATACAAAAAACCCTAAGATTTGCACAACCAGAAGCACACAAAAAGCACATAAAAAGGTAAGCACACAAAAAATAGCTGCCTATATGTAATTTTGGTTTGTCTTTTAAAGGTCTCTTCAGTAAAAGTCTTCTGCTGGGGATCCTTCTGCTTTTACTCCGAATGCCAGTGAGACTCTTCCACCCTGCTCTCCTCATTGCTATTCCCCACCACAGAACATTTCCTGCCCAGTGGATGCAGATATCTATGCATTTAATGATGTCTAGCATGCAGCCACAAGCATATTACCTTAAGAAATCATCGAACGTTGATTTTCGTATTGTGCACTTCAGCCTCTGTACTGTTGTCAAACCCTAATGTTACTGAAGCATCAGGTAGACCCACCTAAAATTCTGCACTCAGTTGAAAATGCAATTTCTTTTCTTTTTAATTTCTCTTGGTTGTGTTGCTCCAATGAAAAACATGATCTGGAACAGTGCTAGAAACCTACTCAAAGGACAAACAGAAAGGTAAGAGACTCTTGTACTCCTGGACTCCAAACCCAGAATTGCTGAGCCAGACTAACACACTTCTGCATGGTCACATCTGATCAGGATTCATTTTTAAATTTCATCCTGCTTCATTTTTTGAGCATCTTAATGTAAACATTCTCCTGGAAAGAGTGAAAAGTACAGCTACAGCCCAGGAGGATGCCTGTGTGAGGCTAAGGCAGCTGCAAAGCTGAGCAAACATGGCTTGTGAGAGCTGCTAAAGAGATACCCGTGCAGCTCACAGGAGCAGCAGTTTGGTGAAGCTGCATCCTGACAAGCCGTGGCACATTTTCCTGTGCCAGTAGATTTCCATACAAGACAGATGTGTGTATGTAAATAGTTAATAGATCATGTCCCTTTTACAAAGGCAGCTCATCTGACAATAATAAACAAAAACGTGCAAACACAGCACATGAGAAAACGCCTGAAGATAGTCCAGTTTACATTAAAGACAGATGTTCTGACCCTAAAAATATCTGGTATTACCTTTTATTTCTTGTTTATGAAAGACTAGGTGACTCTAAGGAGCTCAGCAGACTTCAGCTAAAGTTCGATGCTTCAAGGTTGCTGTTTTAAATGCAAAGACAATGAGAACGCTGCCACAAACAAATTTTACATGCTCATTTGAGTGGGGAATTTTATTCTACTTATTTGCATTACCTATTTCTTTGACCCAAATAAGGGGTTTGAGTTGCAAAAACCTTCAAATGCAAACATTTAGCTGCAGACATATTTGGGGAGCTGGAGGGCTAGAAATAGATCACTGATTTTGCAAGACATTTATTTACATTTTAGCCAAATAACATGTTAGGATGGGTTTTCTTGGTTCAGTACCGTCATTTCCCATCATCCCTGCCACAACACCACACAGAGGGAAGAAGGGCATTCGTGTGTTCCCGTGAAAAGCAGCTCGTGGGAGGCACTGAACCCAGGAATGTGGCATATGCTGGATGCTCCCCCTTCCCCTCCCCTGGCAGGGATCTGCCCTCGCAAAAAGAGCTGGAGCACAAGTGGGGCCAGCAGCTGCTCCCTGTGGCATCATTCCCAGGCAGGAGCTCCTTCTTCTGCCCCTCAGCTCATTTCCCTCCCTCACAGCCCTTCACCCAGCCTGGATTCTGGGCAACCTGCTGCTGAAAACCTTCCCATCTCTTCCTTTGGAGCTGGATTTCCTACAAAACTTCCCCTCACACTTTCTGTCTGTGACTGTGGCTCCTTTCTTCCCCCTTCCCACTCACGGCACTCCGTAGCTGTACGGGGAATGTGCCCTCGCACAGCAAAACCAGTCTCTGTTCACTACCTCCCCCTCAAAACTGTTCAGATAATTAATAACAGAATAAATGCTTTTAGGCTACACAGAGAAAACTGTGTCTCATCCCTCTGTGCACAGAAACCGCACTTGGAGCTCTAGCACAACCAAAAGTCTGGCGTCTGTGGTCTGAAGTTTTGTTTTCAGAGGAACAAAGAGAAGGGTTTTTATCCTTCTGAGCGTACAGCATAGTCCATGGCCCTGGGAGGCAATCCCAAGGAAGTTCATGGTCCCAAAGAGAGATCCATGAATCCTATGGACATTACTCCCATTTTCCCCCCTCTGCAGTCAGCTGACTGCATAGAAACTCAGCTTTTTTATTCCAGGTATCCTTCATGCATTGTAATTTTAGTTTCTGCATGGGTTACAAAATAAAGTTTCCTCCAAAGTTTTTTTCCTTACAGAAAGATGAAGAATGTAATAAAAAGTTTCAACTTTCTCTCCTTAAAACTGGTTAGCAGAAATTAATGTTATCTGGGTATATTGTGTGATTAAGTCTCAAACATCTTTTCAGATAAAAGGAGTTTATCACTTCACATTTTAATAACAGCTGAGAGTGCGAGCCTAAAGCTAAAAAAATCATCATCACGCCAACAAGAAAATGATCCAGAACCATCTTAGACAAATATCTTAATAAGTAAAGGAAAACTTTTGCCCTCTCGATTCAGAAACAGAGATACACTAAATTACTCAGATCCTCATTAAAGATTTCGTCTGGAGGAAGCAGGGGAAGAAAAGAACTAAGGGAAAAAGTTGCAGTACTTTTTCAAAGAAACTTGCAGCAGCAGATAAAAGCCTAAGAAACATCAGTCTCATCTCCCTTCTATAACACAGAATGCTGGTTCTGGGCTCTAGCATGGATTTCACCTCTGACAAACCAGCACACAATTTCATGGGAATTGTCCAGAGTTCACCTGAGCCTACACAATTCTCACAGAGGCCAAGCACTCAATATCTAGACCTAAACCAGCACTAAGCCTTACATTTTCTGTAAATATGCACAGCAAATGTAAACGTGCTAAGTACTTGAAAAGTTCTCAAGGGGGCAGGGGATAATATGTAAATTACAATAAAATAAGGAAAAAAATCTGAAAGCTGCAAGTGATGGTTGTTTGAAGGGCAAGAACATCAGCAAACTGCGGTAGCACTACAGAGTCAGCTTGGCCAGGAGCCTGTCAATAGAGAGGAAACAAAAATATTTCAGCTATTGCGTTGCTCCTAGTAAACTTGTTTCTCTGAGCAAAAATGCTGCTCATTCTAGCTGTATTCCCTCCCCCAAACACATCCCTTCAGCCCATTTTCAGCTCTGTTTAACAAACCAGCTTTATAGACTACAGAGGAAGTCTTTCTAATGCCACTCATGTTCAAGTCTTTTTTTTTTATCCCTCCTGATATCCTAGGGCATATTTTGCATGGGCCAAGGAGAAACCCATATGAAACATATGCAGTTACACAAATTGTGGCCAAAGACTTCCTGACATCAAGATCTATGAGGCTGTGGGATATTCCCCCAGAGGAATTGGAGGAGACTCTAACAAGTGAGACCCTTAAAACATGGACTAGCAGGAGAATGGCAGATGTTAACTCTCTAGTAACTGCAGGACTATTGCTCAGAGTAGCTAGTCCCAGAATTTCAAGTTTGTCATGGTTACTCTCAACAGAAAGGCCAATTAAACACTGTAAAATCCTACAAAAGACCATATAAATCTATTTGCATGGTTTCCTCAATCTTTAATAGGTTTTTTCAGCACAGGAACCAGATGTACTTTTATTGAACTGGGACCTTAAATATGGAGTAATCCATATGGCCAAAATAACTAGGTAATAACAGCGCATTTACTAGGGGACCATAATAATTATAGGATATTTCTCTTTATGATGTATAAGCAAAAGTTAACCACAAATGCAATTTATAAACTATTATTTTCATATATTAAATAAGCTACAGAGTAAGTGGCAGTGGGACTGCACAAAAAAAGGAAGACTTCATTCCAGGAAGAAAAGACATTAAGGCCATAGCTGGATTCTGTTTATCTCCCAGCTGAACAGTAAGGAAGAGACCCCCCTCCAAGCACAGATCCCATTCCCATCCAGAGGAAAGGAAAGAAATCCTCACCTCCCAACATCATCCCTCCCCAAGGCTGGGCCTACAGGAACCACTGCTGGAGACCTGCAGTCCAAATGCTTCCAGGTTTCAGCTCAAGGACTGGGAACTGCTGCCCACATGCAGGAAAGCCACACGCAGAGCAGCAGCCCTGGGCTGTTTGACAGAGTCCTGAAACCTTTCCCTCGTGCTCACATCGTCAGTGCAGACTGCAGCCTTTCAGGCACTTGGTGCCTGGCTTTTCATTCCTGCACGGATTTAATAAAAACTATTCCCAGCCACGCTTGCCTTGCTCCTCCCCACACTCTTTTCCTTGCAGCTGCCCCAAATAGCTATTTCCAGAACAAGGGGAAAAGTCCCAATCCTGTCTGCCATCCACTGCTCTCTGTTATTGATTGTGTAAAGGACTGCTTGGGTAAACGATACCCATGATTTTTTCACTTGCTCCAGTTAACCTGAACCTGCAAGAAAACTGTTCTAATACAAAATTTCAAATTCAGAAGAAACAGGACAATGTTCAAGCCTAATTGCACCATTCTTTTATTTTGCTGTAGAGCAGAGGATAATATAAGAGCAGTTTTTACTAAAAACTAAAGTTTTTACTGAAGTTTGACCCTAGAGTAAGGGTACTAAGTGCTGGGACATGGTTTCAGCATTTCCAAATTTAACCTCTTTGTTCATGGAATAACCATACACTTAACATGGATTGTCTCGTGCTAACCTGGATCCAATCCAATTCATAAAGGTTTTCTGTTTGCTTTTCAAATTATCACTAAATGCTTTTAGGGTTGGGGTTATTTTGTTGCTTTGAGGGTTTTTGAACTTTTTGCTTTTCATGAAATTCAGCAGCAGGCTATGTGCATTTATATCAGATTTGTTTCTTCGATTTACATTCAGAAAAGTACACTTGAAAATCCTTTGACAACTTTCAATGAATTCAGATTGAAATAATAAAAACACCAAGTTAAGTTTCTCATCTGCATTTGAAAAAAGATCCTAGAAAAACCTCAGGCTCCGCCAAGAGTTCAGGTGGCCAAATTAGCCAAAAAAACCGTAGTAAGACAAACCTCTATGTCCTTGTGAGGGTTTTATCTATGTAAAAATTGTATTAAATTGTTTTTGATGCTTCCAGACTTAACAATAGCCTAAAATGTTTTCTCTCTTTGCAGAGAGCAGCATTCACAGGAAACAAAGATTTTTGCATTGTAGAGAAGAGGATACAGGGAAATGATTTTCATTATTTCAGTTTAGTTTCGTTAACTCAAATCATTGAATGATGGATTACGAAAATCCTTTGCAGTATTAACAACCTCTCAGATGATCAACTTCTAACAAGTATCTTCTAATGAATTAGCACTATTGCCTTCTGAAAACCTCAATTTAAAGCATATATAGTTCCCATAAAAAGGGATAAATTGTGTTAACTCCTCGATTTAACCCCAGAACAGAGGAGATGGCGTGGAGAGCAGCACAAAAATGTTGTGGCAGAGTCCCGTTGTCCCAAATCTGAGGACACAGATCCACACCCACCACACAGGAGCTGTGCTGGCTCCCAACCAGTCCATCAGCAACAACTTCATCACCTCAACAACTTGTCTGACTTCAGCCTGAGCAGGAGCCTGCAGGTGAAAGGCTCTGCACTCCATCACCCATCACACACCACCTGCTCCTGCCAACATCCACATATTAATTGTGCAGCATTCCAAACAAGAGCTGGCTTCTCTGTCACCATTCAAAATCAATTCTGCGAAGAGCAACCAGACCTCGTAAAGAACAGCTAATAATTAATTACACTCCAATGGTCTTCCAGCTAGCTCCCATACATCATGGGCTGTTGGATGCTTTTAATCAAAGTGCTTCATTATCATATAGCAATGTATCACTTTTATTTTTTTTTTTTAAATAAAGGTCGACATTTTTATGGCAGTAACCTTAAACTTCCCAGCCACACATCTTACTAGGAAAGAAATGCCGAGAACAACTATAGATGTTACAATAAACTATTCTTCCCTTTGGTAAATCAAGTGGCATCCATACTGTTTGTAGATGTAGGGGGGAGAAAATAGCAGGTGCCCTATCATTTAGGTTGGAAAAGACCTCCAAGATCTTTCTCTAGACAAGCTCCAGCCTCTCACTGTCTTTCTTGCTGTGAAGGGCCCAGAACTGGACACAGGATTCAAGGATTCAAGGTGTGTCCTCACCACTGCCCAGCACAGGGGACAATCACTGCCCTGGTCCTGCTGGCAACATTATTCCTGACCTAGGCCAGGATGTCATTGGCCTTGCTGGCCACCAGCACCCACAGGTCCTTTTCCTCTGGGCAACTTTCCATAAAAATCTTTATATTGTGGTGGGTTTTTTCACATTTATTTCTCCCCTGCTGTTAATCTATAGGTCGTTAATACATATTTTTGTAGGAATTATCTCTGTTAGGGAAACTTCATTTATTTTGAAACCTAGCAATAATCTGATAATACTCTCATGGAAAATTAATCACCCCCACACTAATACCTCTAACCTCTCTGTTCAGAAGTCAAGGGTAAATGGCACACAAAATTCATATTCCAAGACCGCATGGCCAGTTTCATGTCCATCACACACTTGCAAATCTGTTTGGGCTCCTAGTGAAAGAAATTTCTTACAGGGAAAGATATGAAGAATGCATCTTTAAAGATCCCACACAGAGCCTGAAAATAGGTTTCAGGCTACACAGACAATTTATCAAAATAAAGCAATTGATAAAGAAATCATTCAACCATTGTGCTGTAGGTCATGCCCCATTTCTTTTTCACAGAGATGCAAGGCAAATACCATTTCTCCACACAGAACACCATGTGGGTTAAAAACCATGCTGTGAAAGCCAGTTTTTACCAAAGTGATCCAGAGCTTCAAACCTTTTTCTAGGGCACGTGGCCTTTGTAGCTTGGCCAGTGACTGCTCCTGCAACAAGGGGTGCTCAGAGCTCCCACAGAGCAGAAAACTGAGACACTGTCTTGGTCAGTTCCCATAATTTCATATACATCATGACAAATCAAGGAAAAACCCCTCCACCAAATATTTGCAAGGAAATGGATGGTTTCCTTCAATGAGAATGGGCAGTCACAATGCTCAGGACCAATCAAGATGTAACAAATAAGAGAACTATTTTAACTGAGTTTTCTGGTCTCCTCTGTCCACTGTGAAATAATTTTTAAATTGTCCCTTTAGAAAACAAGTTGTTTTTACATACATGGGAACAGAAAGGTAAGGAAAAAACAGACTAATGCTGAAACAGTGGCACTAATCTTAACGTACTGAAAAAACACATATTTTTGCCTTTCATCTTAATACAATAATAGTGTTAGCACACAAGCCGATTTCAGAATTTGGGGTACTTTCAATTAGCTCCATCACATTTCTAGTCTTGCAAGTAACCATTTCGGTCCTGACAGCCTTTGGTACTCAGACTTTTGTTTCTGGAAGGATTATAAAACCCAGCTTCCTACAGCCATTCAGAACTGTTTCCCAATAAAATATATCCAGGTAACAATGAACAATTAAGCTCCAACTCCTCAGGCTGCAGTGTCCAAGTATTTTTTCAAGTACAGAAGGCATAAAAAGTCTGGATTTGTTTGAATGCACTAATTGGGTGGCAGCGAGTGCTGTCCATGGTGCCAGTTGGCCCTTGGGAAACTCCGACAGAACTTCCCCGTTTAGCACTGCTACAAAACCAGGGATACAGAGAACAGCCTTTCCTTAAGTACACACACCTCTCACCCAGCAATGAAACACTAAATTGTCTCATCAACTGCCATTTCTCACAGCAGTGACCCCAGCTGATGGTGACAAGCTCACCAAGGTGGTGACAAGGTTCTTTATCTTTTGAAGACATGAGAAACAAACCCTTAACCTCTGATGTTGACCCCCCGACAACTGTGCCCCCTCCTCACTGACAGAAATGGAGAGAAATGCTCACTTCCTGCCACACAAGCACAATTATGTGACAAAGCAGCTGGCAAGACATGGCTTCGGTGAAGGAGGGATCCCTAACTTAAATCCCCAGGTTTAAGTTGCTGGAAGCCACATCCAGACACGCTTCATATCTCCCAGCTCACACAGTCGATGCCTGTCCCCTGATCCACAGATCATGCCCATGCAGGAGTCTCCAGACTTGGGATTTAACTCCTTGCCATGGTTGCTTCACTGGCAGCCCTGAAAATCCTGGATTTTGAGCAGCGCTTGGCAGCCCTTGAATCATCATAAGCACCTTCGGGTCCTCTCATTACAAATATTTAAAAGTTTAAAAAGGTTTAGACGGTGTCCTAGGGCATGCTCGCTGAAAAATGCCAGCCTGGGCAATTTCAGGAGCGCTCCCAGCAGCCCAGGTTCATTTACTGACAGGCTCTCAGACATTTCAACCCTAGGCAGGAGTGTGTCCACAGGGCACAACTCACCTCCTGAAAATTCTCTCTTTCAGATCTGCTATCTGCCAATTGAGAGATGTCATTATTCAAAACAACAAGCTTAAAGAGGTAGAAAAAGCAGGGGAATAATTCTGAATCAGGAGTATGAAGTTACTGCCACAAATGAAAGGTCATTTCACCAATTATCTCCTGCACATAGTTTGTATTAAATCCTGTATTATTAGGTTCACCAGGCTTCCTTCTGATTGCTCTGAGAACTGAATATTTATGTAGAGCAAAAGGTGAAATTATAAGTCATCGACAAACTATGATGATGGATTTCAGTTTAATAAGCAGTGACATAAGGAATAAAATATATATGCATAAATATAAAGTAAATATACTGTGCTTAATTGATTGAAAGAGCCTGCTTTCCTATTCTAGGTGCTCTCCCAGCCATGCAAGAAAAGCAGCATCAGGAAGGGTTTCAGATTAAGCACTATCCCCTGCAGTGATTAGGCTCTCCACAGCAAGGCAGTTTAAAAGAGCTTAATTTCCTTTATGATTTAACATTCTGATTGATAAATCTTTGCTAATTCCATTGTGTTAATATTAAACCACCCCCACTTCCAAATTTCGGTATTGAACAGAAGCCACATTGAAAGGAAGAAAGGTGCTTTTCCTCTCCCCTTCCTCATTTCTCCCAGGGCAGGTCCCCAGTTTTGCAGAGGAGCTGGAGGGCACCAGGCCCCTCTCACCTGTGACTGATGGTGGCTGGGTGGGGGCCAGGCTGAATTCCAGGCACAAAGCCCTGGGCTGGCAGTGACAGAGACAGATGCCTCTCTGTAGCTGTGCAGATGGCACCAGCAAGGCATCGCTGGCTCCTCCAACTGGGGGATGTTATCCCACGAAGAAGTGTCTCTGAGCAGAGATAAGAAGAGCAGGGGGGGAAATATCAGCTTGCCTATCAAGTGGGAGAGATTTGAAGGCAGATTGAACAGCAGAGGATGACAAAATTCGCGTGTTCTAAAAGCAACGATCTGGCCCAGGGGGCTGAAATCTGGGGAAGTGATAAGGAGCTGTAATTGAGTCTATCAGAAGAAGCAGCAGCCTGACACTTAGGGAAACTCACTTGGATAGCTATACACCAACCCTGGAGCATGGGAGAGAGGGAGGAACAAACAGGAGCTCTAATACTTCAACTGGCATCAGAAGAGATTTTCCTGGGCTAAACTCACACAGCTGAGCACAACTTTACTCAGTAGGAAGAAAGCACAGATTTATTACATTAAATTTCAAGAGGAATTACATATGAAAGAAGGAAAAAAAGACACAAAAAAAGAACAAACCAAGGGTGACATCATTTTAGACATTTTGCTATCACGAAATCACAAGCACACCAGAAAAGATGCCACTGATGCATATGGCAGAGAACTTCATCTAGGGATGTTGATAAAGGAGCACAGAGCCACATTGGCCACTTGGAATTCAGTGGGATAATCTCTGATAACATGCACTATCCCTTCTCCAAAAAAAGAGAAAAATTTAGAGAAAGTACTAGAGGGGAGTTATTTCTGCTCCAGTCCTGACTAACAGGAGAACAGAAGAGAAGCAATTGAGAATTTGACATATGGGAGTAATAAATAACACTGCGAATTAAAGCAATCAAAAAAAAAAAAAAAAGCATGTGTATATACATACATACTTATTTTAAGCAAAACAGCTTTTCTTCTGATAGAGAGGAACAGAATGCATAACAAGACCATCACGGCTGTGCCAGAGAGAGGCACTTGACAACAGAAAGAAACATAAATCATATGTCAAAAACAGGTTTACATGACTGAGGAATACAAAAGAACCAACATTAATCACAGTGCATTAAACACAAAACACAGAGCTAACTAGAAAGGGACAAAATGCATCAGGAACAAATTAGTTCACATATAGCGAGAGGAAACAAAGGAAAGCAAGACTTTTTTCCTAAAGAGAAGGTGATGCATTTACTCACTCATGTAAAGACTTCACCAAAAGGGGAAGTGTCCCCATCCTCCCGGGGCACCCAATGGGAGAGCACACCAAGGGCTTCCTTTTCCTTCTTTAGAAGGTCTTTGAAAGGATAAATAGACAGGTACATCTGTGCACTTCTTCTGTGCCTCCTTGATCTCCATGGGAAGTTCTCCATTGATACAGGATAATTAGGAAATTGCACACTGCTGGGAATAGTAGGAGCATACAGCTCTGTCTGTAGTGGTTACAAAGTGGCAGGTTTGCTCCAATAAAACCTAAATTAGGGCAGCATTCCCCTATCATTATCTTTGACTTCTCTGGGAAGCCAAAGAGCAGGGGGAACGTTTAACTGCCATCTCCAATCCAGCTGTGCTTGCACCACTGACAAGGACCCAGAGCAGTCAGGGCCAGAGCCCAAACCCTGCTTGCCTCAAACACACACAATTTGCACTTCTGGAAAGCAAAGAAGGACATTTTAAACAGTGTGGGGAGGTAAACTACAACCAGCAACAGATCTAGAAAACAAGTTAGTCCTACAGGCCATGTGAGAAAGCACATTTGGAGACAGCAACAGCTGGTTTTAATCTTGTATCTCACTGATGTGTTATGTTGATACACTGCATGTCCAACAAACATTATAGGAGGATTTCTGAAAATGCTCCTTAAATTTGGAACAAACTCTTTGGAAAATTAAACTGATGGAGGATTTCCCTATATTAATGCTAGCTTAAATGAGGTTTCATAGGAGAAATACACTGGAAGATGCTAGAGTGTATGCTTTCAGCATGCTTAACAGTGCTCACTGGATGAGCAGTGCCAGGAATGCAGCAGAACAGAGTTTTGAACAACGCACAGTTTAATAAATTTTACATGTTCAATGTTTGTTATTGAAATGGTGACTATAGTCTTCACATCGCATGAATTTTTCATTTCTTGAGGGGAAAAAAAAGCTACTTCATTAGAGCTGCAGCTCACAAACCCCAACTCCAAAAACTTACAACTGAAAAGGGCTGGATATAATCTGATCACACGTAGTTATGCAAGGAGAGGATTCAAAGGACTTTGGCTCAATGAAAGAGACTCAAGATGTGAGCCAGAAAATTTCCACCTTGCTATAGGGCAGGTGGTCTACACATTAAAGGGCAGAGAAGGTTTCATTTGCATCAAACGCCATACAAAACACATCTTGGGAAGGAGCAGCATAGAAAAACAAGCAGCAGCCAAGGATCAGATCCGTCAGCAATCCATCACAAATTACTTCCTTGTGCTTGATTGCTCTCTGGTGCACTACTTCTTTCAGGTTTTCTCTGCCTTTGTAGTTTGATCAATCTTATCTCAAGATCTCCTAGAAACCAAGCACAAGATGCTGCTGCTGTAAAGCACAATTGGGCATCAGAGTGGTGGCGTAGAGGAATTGGCTGTCACTATTTGATCTCCAGTGATTTTCAATACTGCTTTGCTGTGGCCATAATTTGCATTCTTATTAAGATGAATTAAGATCATCATGTTGTATCATAACATACCCCATTATAACAAAGCAGCTTTGTAGCTTTATCAGTGATATGCATTTTCACCAAAACCCATTGCACTAAAATGCTTACAATGCTGTTACCTTTCTATATTTTCACTGCACAAGCACAACAAATCCTTTCTAAGGTTTCTCTATGTGTTATAAAGTATTTCATGTACATTTTGCTCAGCACACAGTGGAAGCACAAGTGTTGTGTCAATACTGCCCTTGTACTGTTTCTGGCTTTCATACCCAGAGATAACAGAGTGCATTAACACACTCCAGTGGATTTAGTTCAACAGCTGAGTAATGAAAAGATAACCATTTATAAAACTTGATATGATGCTGGATCCATTTGGACCAGGACCAAGTATGGATGCTCTGTGTGATGGGGAACAGGAGACATTCCCTCTGCCCCCACACACTCTACTCTTATTTTGACTTGGGAACATGATATAATTTTAAATACACTCTCTTCAAGTAGCTCGATGGAGAAATTTCCTCTCTAAAAAGCAGGAAGCTATTTTTCAAAGGCTACCTTTTAATTTTGAAAGAGACTGCATTCAAGCCAGTAGATCAGCTACCAATATTTTTTAAGTGATCTAAAGCATGACAAGCTTAGCCAGCAATAGAAAACCCATACAATCTATCCACTATTGTCTGAGGGTTAATATAGTTATACCAAGCCTATTACTTCTGAGCCTCCTAATGAAAAATGTTCTATTTAACAAAGTGAACATCAACATCCTGAAGAGGTTCTTCTGCTATCTGTCTTCTACCTTTAATTTTAATTAAGAAAACAAATGGACAGTAAATTTGAAGGAAAGAATCAACATTAATCTCTAAATCAAAACGATTTACATTGAGATTACAATTAATCATATGCATGAAATATCTTATTTAATAGGGTGATGCCCTCAGTTACTTTGTTTAATCACTAAAACAATTCAATTTCCAAAATTAGAATTTGGAACCATTCCAAACATAACCCATTAAGATTATCAATCCAGCAAGAACAGTGACACTGAACCTCTGAAAAATAAACTCTTCAAAACTTTTTTATTCCTACACTGAAGAATGTAAAGTGGGCCCAGACAGAGTGAACCTCAATTAAAAACAGGGAGGGCTAATGCAACATCTAAACAAGGAGATGACCCCAGGACATTTGCACTTAAATTTCTTGGTGGCATTACTCAATTCAATACTCAATCCCCATTCAAATAAAGGCCACCAGGCCAGCTTTTAACCTCAAATAAACAGCTCAACGCCACAAAATTACAGGATTTACCTCCAGTTACAGCGGGCGCAGGTTTGGTTAATTAATAAATACAAGATTCTGCCAACACCCTTAATAAAGAGTGGAGAGGACACGATCTTAGCTTTGCAGTTGGAATCACCAGCTGTTATGTGGAATATTGCACAGAGATCAGGTCTTGCCCTGGATGCACACACAGGCTGCCACCAAAATGTGGACTCCAGGGCACACCAGAGATGGCTTTTACTGCTGGCTAAGCCTTTTATTCAGGTGAAATGTTTTAAAATGTTTCTTCAGCCACCTTATTCAAACAGAGTTAGCATAATCCTGGTCCATGCCCTCCTGTTAGGGACAATCACACATCCCTGAGAAGAATCTCCTGCTGCCCTCAAAAGCAGGTGGAGGCAGGATTTCAGCAGGCAAACCAATGCAGTCAGCTTTGATTTAGCCTGGCCTTAATATTTCAGCCAGCACATCAAAACATGGCTGGAACACTTCGTGGAAACATGAATTTACACACACACATCTTTTACCTCCAGCCAAATGCCATAAGTCTTGAGACACTGCCTCAGCAAGATTAACGCAAGACTATTCATTATGGGATCAATAAGCCTGTCCTCTCACGGACTCTTTTCCTTTTGCCCCACTTAGCTTTCCACTCTGTGGCAGGCTGGATTTATTTAAAGGAATGGTGTACATTAGCTGAAAACAGCCCAATGATTTCTGTTCTTGTCTTGTACTCTAGCACTTCTTCTCCAAAACTTAAAAAAAAAAAGAAAAGGAGCAGGGAAGGGAATCAAGAAGAAACTGGGTCATGGTGCTCTGGACACCCCAAAGTGGGTTTGTACATGCCTGTGTCACATCTTAATAGAGAAGAGCAGTCCCATTCTGCTTTCTTACTCAATGACACTTCTCATCTAAAAATTCATTTTTCAAGTAGATTTTCCTTGCTTCACATGCTCGGAGTCACCCTGCCAGCAGAGGAGAACAAGTCCTTCTGGCTCCCTGCCCCCTCCACGTGCCAAATTTCCTCCAGCGGCACCTCAGCCACCTTCTCCTTTCCTCCCTTGCACAGCTCCAGCCTCTCACTGCTCTGCACACCCCCTGGCAGAGCCAGCAAAGCAAACAGTACCTCCAGCTCCAAAGCCAGAGCTGCCACTGAGAGCCAGCCCAGCACATCCCCACCTTCCACACAGGCCACCAAGAACCCTGCTAAAAGACCCTAATCCCTGAGGACCACCCCAGTCACAAAAGACAACACAATTTACTGTTACTCTTCAAACCATCAGCCCAGAAGAGGTGAGCAAAGCCCCTCCTTCCTCTTATCCTCAGGAAAATACAGGTTTATCCATTAGGGCAAGGCTGTTCCTCCTTAAAGCTTCTTTAGGTAAAAATGTGCTTTTATATCCCACAACTCTTGTTTTTGTGGCAGTTCTTCTGGGGAAGATGGGACATGCCACATATAAGGGTTCAGAGTTGGGACTGCTCCCTAACCAGCTTTCTCATTTACTGAAAAACATTATTTTGTTACCTCCAGGGACACTATAGGCTTACATTTTTCTGGATTGCTGTGTGTGGAGGAAGGACCTTCAGTTAATGCTAAAATGGGACAAGCTACTGAAGGGGGCACCATTTCATTAAAAAGAAAATAAATAAAATACGTTTTTCTCACACAGCTTGTCTTCTTGACATATCAACTCCCGTGTTACCTTCAGGCAGGAAATAAAGAATATTAACCAACAAATCAAGTAAACACATTCTGTGTGCTGCTTTTGGAGTGCAATGTGATAATGGGTTTCCTAAATAATTCTCGCTTTTGCTGATGCCAAACCGAAAAAAGGATAAATACAGCAGCAGCCCATCTCACCTCTTCTGAGCACATACAGGGATTCCAAGGGACTCAGGAGCGAAGTACTGAACTTTGCTGTTCCATAAAATCCACGGTGAAAAATTCAGCAAGACAACACAAACACCTGAAACCAAGGGTGATGACAAGAAGGTGACACTTCACAAAGCTGGGTGTTGCTCCAGCAGGAGCACTTGTCCTTCCCAAAAGTCCTTGTTCCCCTGGAAGCTGTGCCAGCCGCAGCTGCTGGGCACAAGGACGAGGCACTGCCGCCCCACACAGCCTCCTGACGCCCACGGGGCTGGGGAGGCCTGACTGATCCCATTACTGGGGAAATGGAACACCTCACGCTGGGGGAAACTGATCCATCTCAGTGGCAGCGGAGGCCCAACCTGTGGCAGCACCGATGCTGAGGAGAGGGTGATTAATGGAGAAGAATTGATCCTCCCAGTCTTTGTCAGGCAGCCAACTGCTGCCTCAGACAAAGAGGTCTATGTGGAATGCTACTAGGCAGTCACTCAAATCATGCCACAGCTTATAATGCCTCCCCATACCTTCCCCCTTCCTTTTTAGCAGCTACTTATGTGCTAAACAACCTCTTTTTCTACGGGTTTTGAAGACTGACAGTGGAAATACATCCATGAGGTATGGCAGCTTTATCCACGCAGCTGCCCCCAGATCACGTCCCACTTTCTCTCAGAAACAGGGCCATGAAAAGTCTTCAGAAAAATTCAGGAGTCCAGGCCAGAGAAACCCTTCCAAAGAATAGAGGCAGATGGAGGGAAGCTTCCTTGTCGAGACAAAGTTTGTCAAGAGGTAATGAAGGAACAGGAGGGAGGATCTGCACAAATTCCAACACTGAAGTGTGCTGTGTCAAAAGCCAGCTTGGACTGAGCACAATCAAGAACTACTGTTGCCTTTTGGCAGTAAGCACCACATCCATGAATTTTTTTTTTAATCTCAATACATTTTTTCCCCTGAATTAATTCCATGGCGTGGTGAGGCGAGAGCGTCACCTCAATCCCTGCATGAAGGGCAGCAGCACACCTCTCCTTCAGATTCGACCCTCAAATCTCATTAATTGCAGCAGCATCCTCAGGGCCCAATGTTTGCACACGCTGTCCCTGAAAGGAGAAGGGAGGGAGAGGAGATGAGCACACCCCACTGGAACAGACTGCTGGCTCTGGCTCCCTTCCACCCCCTCCCTCAGGGTCCCCAGGGCAAAGCTCTGCTGACAAAGAGGGGCTCTGCAAACACCACGCGAGATAAGCATGGTAGCACACGCGGCTTTTGGCATCTGTTTATCGTTAAAGATAACCTCACCTGCATGGCTGGGGAAACAGCCCACCTGCTTTCAAAAACAGGTTTCATCTCTTCTCTCACAGCAATCTGCCTGTGCTGAGTGATGCTTTAAAAATATACCAAGACATGGTGCTAACACTGAAGCATTTCCTTACCCAGCCGGGCAGGGATAAGATCTGCATCTCACAAAAGGCCAACATATGGTGCTGATATCTCCCTGATTATGTCAACATTTATTAGTTAAGTAAAAATCACCAGCCTTCTTTAAAGGAAGGAGCCCAGATGCCTGCAACTAATATTTCTCCACTCCGCCGAAGAAACTGTAATGCAATTCCTAACGTCTCTACTTGAAAAGGCTCAAAACTCACAAATTGTGTCATTAGAAACTGCAACGGGGTAACAAGAGGTTCGGTGTAATGTATTTTCATTAGCCGAGGCTAATTGGAGCCAAATGAGTAAAACAATGCAGGGAGGGCGAAGCAACAGAAATCTTCGGGTCTTTAGGAGCCGAAATAAATGAGGGTAATCAGCAGTGTATGCAGAATACAGCATGTCCAATTAATATAAATGGGAGAGCAGTCAACTGCGCCCGGCACACGCAGGAGCTGGTGGGCAGCAGATGTCTTCTTGTGGTGTGCAAACACCAGCAGGATGGCAGGCCCGGGTCTGAGGGACACCCAAAAAACAGGATTAGGGGGTTTAAAAAAACCCACAAGCTGCCACAGGAGGGAAAGCAGCACGGACCTCAGGAGGAGATGGAAAGGGGAGGAGATAGCTGCCTGTCATGTTAGAGGAAAGGCAGTGGTGGCAGCTCTCCCTTTGGCAGCTCCAGCACTTGCCACCTGCACACACAGATATTTTGTGGGGGTGGATGCTCTGATCCATCCTCCTCCTCCTCCTCCATCTTTTCATCACGTCAGTTTAATTGTTGCAGTAACCACAGTAAATTGATTTTGCAATTTAGCTTTCAGACCCTTCTGAAGCGAGAACAACCAACCTTGTCTTTCACTTCAATCTTCTTCTCAATAAGATCAAGGCTGCTGTCCCTCAATTTTCTCTGATTTTAGAAAAGAGAATAATGATGAGCTCATTCTTCAGCATTTTCTTCTGGTCCAATCTGTGGCAGAGCATGAATTTTTTTTTTTTTTTAATTCCCTTTAGGCAAATCCCCTTTTTTAATATTATGCTTTGGGATTAAGGCTTTAGAGCTGATGTTATTTTGTACCTCAAAAGTCAAAATGCCTGTGCTTTTCCAAGTTCCTGGCATTTTTATGCAATTCTCAAGACACATATTTTTGCCATTCCCAAGAGGAATTGCCAATAAATTTATTATTGTTCTCCAAGTACAAGGCTCAGAGTCTCACAAACCTGTAAACACTGAAGTTTACTGTACAAAACCTACTGAATTTAAGCAAATTACATGAAAGCTTAGTGAGCTATCTATCACCCACAGCCACAGATACCCTCCCTCTTTTTCATATTCTGGAAAACAATAATAAGATTCTGCATCCATTAATAAAATTGCAATTTCATGATCAAGTCTGCACTGACTAACCGTGTCTTTCATCACTTCCCATCAATAAGTGATGTTCTGGTGACTTAAGCAGTGTATGATAAACATGTTTTCAGTCAAAGACCAATTTTATCTTAAAGCAATTAATTCATTTCTGGTTTAGCATTTAATACACAGGTTTAAATGGGGGCTTGCCCTTAATTCCAACATTCCACTCCCTCCTTATTCTCTCACAGAAGAAAATAGCTTTCACACTGAAGAAATCTGAGGGAAAAGATGGAAATTAAATACTAGGAGGATCAAAAAGCTTTATCATCATGAAACTGAAGATGAGGCAGCATTTTCTTTTGTGCCCTACAATGTGGGTTATGCCTGAAGATTACAGCAGAGAGCAAATTACACAGGAGCTACCCATGCAATACAGCCACAATTAAAAAACAGCCAAACATAGAGTGTGGCACATCAGGGACGGTTTAGGAAAGAGTTGCCTACAGAAGCATAGAGTTAAAGCAATTATGGGTCCTAAGTCATGCAAAATTACTGATGAGCAGCTGAATATTCATATCCATGGGCTGTTAAAATACATTCAAATTTCCTCAAGTTTGCATGGACATTTTTCTCTTAGCTTGGTTTGCTGGTCCCAGAAATCATCTACATATATCAAATTTAAAAAGAGTCAAAACTGCAAAATCAAACAGACCTAATCCTGCAACAAATTTCTGAAAGAGGCTTGAGGGTGCATCATCCTTTAAAACTTAAACAAAAGCCAAATTGTGACCCTGCTCCTGCTGAATCTAGCATAATTACATGAAATTCACTGCAAAAAAAAATTAAGTTGAAAAAAAATTAATTCAAGTAATCCAAATTTCACAGGCAGCAATTGCTGGTATTGTTTTATTTATTCTGCACCAGTCCAATTATGCTGAAAGACATTATTTTTTGTCTGTCCTGGGTAATTGAAATAGAATGAGTTTTAGGGCAGACCATGTAAATAACATGAAATAAGTGAAACTGCAGGTCTGGGTTTACCAAGATTGTTGGCAGTGCAGACAGACAATAATCAGCTCCTTGGATCACTTACAAAGGAAGTTGGACTTAGGGTTAATTTTTCTCTGAGAAAAATGCATTCCATGGATATATCCCTGTGAAAGAGTGGAGAGGGGAAAAAAAAAAAAAAAAAAAGAAAAGCAGATTACTGATGTCCATACAATTTTTTTGGTCCTGAAATCATCAGTTTGCTACTAAAACGAAAATAAGTCTGCTCCCTTCCTCTCTCAGTGGCGTAGACAGGGAGAAACTTGAAGAAAGAATCTGCAGATCCAAGAGGAGATTCAATAACTGTTTCTAAACCTAGAGAAGAATCTGTGAGGACAGCAAAGACAATTCGATAGATTTGCCCCTTCTGCTTTATTATATTCCTCCCCCCATTTTTACATAACTAAGCACAAAAAAGGTTAAAAGAAAAAAAAAAAACTGAAGCATTTCTGTACAACTGCCCTCCACAATAGCAAACACCTCAAACCCATACTCGAATAAAACAGTATTTCCCCCAAAATCTCTTGAATATGTAAAGCAAGAGCTAAAAGTGCCTGTGTGAATACTTTGATGTGGAGAAACTCTGGTGACATTTACTTTCATTTAAGAAATTAATCAGGAAGAGTATTTCTATTAATAAAGATATATTTTGAGATGAGAATAATTTTCCAGAAGACGACAGGAAAAACACAAGTCAAAAGGTGTTGTTCCCAAGCAGAGCATCCAAGCCACCTTCCAAGTCAAATCCTACGGATTTTGCTATTTTGACAGTATTTAGCTTTCACATAAAAGAGTGGGAGACGGGATAGGGGGATGGTCAGTGAGAATAAGTTGCACATTTTTCAGCACATATTTGTAAACACACGATCTTAAAATATCTCACTTAAGTCACCACTAGGAAAGTCCTAAAGGATCTGCTGAAGGTCAGCAGCCAGGCAGACTTCAGGAACCCACTAGAAGCAAGCCGCATGACAGAACACAGACAGCTCAGATTTTCCAGACAAACGCAACTTGTTGAAGAACCTGTGTTCCCACATGGCAGTGAAAAGTGTGTTCTGTGTAAAACTTGGTTCAGCTTCTACTATATAGGTCAGAGTATGTAGGGCAGGCAACTCGCAAGGCAGAGCCGTGTGACACCAGAGGTGCCACTGCACAGTCTACCTGCAGCAACTCATTTTTCCAGCAGCCAGCCCATCCCAAAGGTTTCTCTGACAGATTGCTCAGGTTAAACTGTGTCCCAACTCACCTTAACGTTCATGTTTGGGCATCGGTGTCCAAACATTCCCTGTTTCCCACCAGCCCAGCATTCTTGGCTTCATCCTTGCCCTATATTGTCTTTGGTGTGGAGGGAAAAGGAAACAGTGGCTTTCAAAGACAGCAACAGAAGAAGGCACAGTAATTGAAAATTACTCTCTCAGGCCTGGATATCAGCCACAGAAACAAGAGTTAACCTGGTGACCTTCCCATCAATACTAGCTAGAACAGGGGGTTGTAATTTTCTTTTCCTTGAAAAAATAGAGCTCAAAATAGTACTACTAAACCACACAGAGCCTTGTACCATTGTATAAAAGAAGAATATATTATGTTGCATTTTACAATATCAGCACTGCAAGGGGACAAAAGCATCTGTGAGCATTTCCACTGCACCACAGACAGAGAAACCCACTGGACACTTTCCAGTTTTATCTCAGAGCCGAAGAAGAGGATCCTTCAGCTGATGTTAATTTGCCAGACTCACAGCTGAGGGTTCCCCTCTGCAGTGCCTAAGTGAGCAGATTAGCAGGACACCAGTGAGTGTTTCTATGCAGATGCTCTTTATCTGCCAAGCAGGAGCTGCAGCAGGGGAAGGCCCTTCCAGATAGCTCAGGATTTTGGGACTCCTCCATGCCCTTCTTTACCAGTGGACACACAGACCCGAGGAGGCTGTGCTGTTCCCCAGCAAGGAGGCTTAGGAGGCTCCAAATATCCTTGTTCTGGTCACCACCCAGGAGTCCTGCATCTGTTATTTCCAAAGAGAAATACTTATCCTCTCTCCGCTCCCTGAAAATTATGTCAATCCTTCACTTTTATACCCCCAGAAAGAAAAACCACTCTGCCACATCCCTTCTGAAAACTCTCTTATCCACAGTTCATAGCTTTGCTTTGACATATTTAGGGTTTGACCCCAGAGAACCAAGTTTTCTTCGGGGGCAGGGGGAGAACCTCAATCACCAGGATATCCCAAACACACAGCATTGCTTTCACAGCTCCTTGGAATCACACAGGGAAACAGTGCTGCTGCATCACAGGCATGAGGAAAGCCTTAACAGAAAGTTGAGGACAGCAGCAAAGGTTTGGGTTTGTTCTCACCTCATCGCCACTGAAATATTAATAAAGTTGCATGTCATTCCTGGCTTTAAACATTAAAGCAGCAGATGAAGGTCAGCACGGTTTTTAACTGTCCTGTTAGCATGCATATTTCAACTCTGCTTTCTCTCCTAAAAGGAGTGATACTCTGTCCCGCCTGTGTTTGAAAAGATTGATTTGCTCTTGAGCAATACCACTTGTAATTACAGTTTCAGAAAGAGTACATAACCTGAGGTATGGGAGGCAGCGGGAGAGAGAAGAAAGCACTTTTTGAAAACATTTATCATTGGCTATACATGAGGCATTGAGGTTTTTCAGAAGGGTCACCAGCTGTGTTAAAGCACCAACAAAAACAAGCTATATTAATTTCCAAAAAAAGAGCAGATAACCAAAAAAATGCCTCAAACTTGTGAACACTACGACAAAAGCAGAAAACTCCGCAGCCAGCAGGTAACAAAGCCAGAACTTCATTGCATTCTAAAGCACCACCTTCGCTGTCATTACTCTGAGGCCAGTATCTCTCACACCTCAGATCTCTCCAACTCGGGTCACTTTGAAGCACGGTATTTTGGGGTTAGGATACAACAGAATTAAGACTTTGAGACAGAGATTAATTTCCAAATTATCTCAGCATAACTTAGCTCAGGGCTGCTGGCCTCCTGCAGACAGAGGGAGAACAAAAACTACTGCAGCTGTTGATTGCCAGGTGTCTTCTCTTCTGAGACAACTTCCACCATGCCCATGAAGCAACTTCATCCCTCCATCCAACACCATCACTGGCTTATTGCACTACACTTGTGATTTTCACTCCAATACCCCACCACAACAACACAAATTCTTGTTCTAAAAATGACCAAACACGCTCCTTCTAGCAGTAATCTCTCTCCCTGGCCATTACTGCTGTCATCATGTGAATTTCGGATACCATACCCAGCTGGACACCTGAAAGACCAATTCACACACACTGTGGTGGTGGCTATTGGGCCCCCCAAAATGTTCTCACTACCCACTGCTTTTTCCTTTTTCTCTAATCTCTATATTCAATTCACACAAACCATGTGGGATGAGATTTTTATAGCACCTGAAGTGAGACTTCTGCCGTGACACAGGATTGTTTAAGAGTTCTTGTAAAGCTGTTCTTTTCTCTGTTTTTTTTATCAGTGCCACCAGATATCGTTATGGAACATCCCAGAAACGAGAGAGGAACTTTCACCAACCTTCTCTGCAGCAGGGCAGGGAGCACACCAGGGTCAGCTAGCACATCTTCCTGCTGTAGGAGAAGCTCCCTCCAGTCAAACTGAGAATCTTCCAAATCACCCCAGGAAGCCGTAAAGTAAAACCCTCTTCTGTTCTAGAGAAGAGAAAGATGTTAACCTTAATTGCTGCCTAATTTTTGTATTGCACTCCCATCAGTCCTTGCTATTGACAAGTCAGCTGTGATTAATCACCCATGATTGCATGAAGCAGGACACTCCCCAAAAAACCAATTAGCAGATTAGCAAATGCAGATGATTTTGCAATATCAGCAGCACTTTTCAAACACTAACTAATCAGGGTTTCTTAAACTCCTTTCACCTGTCTCTCACCTGCCTCCCTCCTGTCTCTTCCCCCTCCTCCTACTTGGCTTGCAGGGAAGCTCCTTCCTCTCGCAGCTCTGAAAAATCTGTATTCTGCCCTACCCACACCTGACTCGCTCCCTCATCTTCTCTTTTCCTCTTTTCACCTTGGGGCATCCTTGTTCCAATTAAAAACCCCAGATGGAGCAGCTGGAAGATGCCTAAATATCCTAATGAACAGTGAGATGCAGCAAAAGAGATATTTAAGGCTTCACAATGAGGTGAGCAACATAGAGGGAAGGAAATGTGAGTGACAGAAATAGGGTAAGGCATGTTTGCCTAAAAGGGAGGACAGCAGAGAGCTATGAAAAAGAAAGGATAAGCAGCAAAGAGGAAAAGAACCAAGCCCATTAATATTTGTCTTTTCCCATCAAGCAGGTTTCAGGTGTGGTGAGTTCTCTTGTTGCAAGCTTCCCATGGAGACACAGCACCGTGCAAGCCTGTGGCAAACACCAGAAGCTGACAGATATTTAAAATGCACTGAAATTCAATAGCTCTGGTTTCATTCCATATAAATTTCCAGATAGCCACAAAACTGAAGTGAGATATGGGTAAAATTCACTTTGTATTCCAGAAACAAGAAAATAAAGTAATACAATGAATACCAAACTTTCAAAATGAGTCTTTTTCTTTTTGTCCAGGCTGACTTAAAAAAAAACAAAATTACAATAGAAATTTCAAGGAGAGAATAAACAATTTAATTTGAAATCAATGCACGCACAAACTCAGATTGTAATAACTTCACAGAATCCCAGAATGGTTTGGGTTGGAAGGGGCCTTAAATCTCCTTCCACCTCCTGCCATGGGCAGGGACACCTTGCACTAGCCCAGGTTGTTCCAAGCCCTGTCCAGCCTGGCCTTGGACACTTCCAGGGGTGGAACAGCCACACCTTCTCTGGGCAACCTGTGCCAGGGCCTCACCACCCTCACAGTCAGGAATTTCCTCCTCATGTCCCATCTAAATCTCTCTTATTTTAGTTTAAAACCTCTTCCCCTTGTCCTATCACTTTCTGCCCATGCAAAAGTCGATCTCCCTCATTCATGTAAGTCCTCTTTGGGCTTATATGGCACTGGAAGGCTCTCTGATGTCCTCACGTCTGCAATCTCCACAGCCCAGGTGTAGCACCTCGCACTTCTTTATCAGCCTCACTAATTAATGAATAAATTTTAAAGCAACCATTTGAAAGTTTCTAAGAAAAGTAAAGTTCTCAAAAAGCCTTTCAAGCAAGATGATGAGGAAGCTCAGCTGCAAAAGGTCAAGCCTGATAAGCTGATGGAAGTGACTGTACCACAAAACACAGAGATGCACAGAGAAAAAGAAGTTCAGCTGGTGATACCAGATTCCCAGAATCTCTGAGGAGGTTCAGAAGGAGTGAATCACTCTTTGTTTCACCCTTGCTCATGCTGCAATAATTCTACACTTTCAGGTCCACAGTGAGAGTCCACCACAGACTGTATTTCTTCGCTTGAGACATAACTTGTCTTTTTCAGGAAAAGTTCAATGCTCCTGTGAGATGTTGTAGACATCAGACACCTCAGGTGGGAATTTGCAATATGCTCTTGATACTCAGTGCCTGATTGTCTGGTTTGGGGTAAGAAAGGTGAGACCAAGTGGTGCCTTTCTGTCTTTAACTTTATTTCACAAAAGTATGACTTGATTTCATAGAAAAATCGGGGAATTTGGCATAGGCCAATCTTCAAAGACTGTCAGTGCAGGCAGGGACTGCTGTACCACAGAGCAGCACCTGCCTTGTTTGCACAGTGCAGTGTTGATTTAAAACCATTGTGTAGGATGGCCACACTAGGAGTTACTCTTGTTTTGCTGGTGATGGGGAACAAAAAAACCGTTGTGGTAAAAGTGGCTCAACAAATTACGTGCAGCAGAGTTAATGCAGGTGTGCTTTCTTGGCCGGGGCTTTACGTGGAGCAGGCAAGGGACTCGAGCAGTGACTCTGAGGCAGGGAAATTTGAGATCAGCGGTGCTGCCTTCAGCAGAAAACTGATTATTTGGAATTAACGTTAATAAATCTAGCTCTCTTTTCCTATACTCACTCCCCATTCTCCCAGCCCTTCCACAAAGACTCCCTGCACGCTGCTGGCCGATCGCAGCATCCAGCACCAAACAAACCCCTTCCCCTTCCTTTGTGCCACCTATTTCCACTGATACAGAACCTTTGTGTCTCATGCCGTGGCTGACATGACAGCCAGAGCCAGCAATCTTCACTTGGCAGGAATTTCCATGTGAAAGGGATATTTTGAAGAAAGCCTGTGGGCCAGAGCCAAGGTAAAAGCTCCTCACTCCCTCCGGCAAATGCTGCTTTTCCAGTGTGAAAGGGTTGAGGCACTGCCCTCCGAACCACTGTTCCCATGGATTTGTCCCAGGTTGGAGCCTGTCATCGTCACAGCAGGAGTAGGAAGAGGGTTTTTCAGTGGGATGGGGATCGCCAACAGCACAAACATTGTTCCTTCACAAAGGAAACAAACTCCAGCCCGAGGGTTTGGCCGGCAAGACATCCCTAATGCAAACAGCCCTGGGTCGAGGAAGGGTGACTGGGCCTAGCAGGGAGAGGATAATCCCAGACAGCAGCTGACAGCTAAATCCAGGTCATTGAAAATGAGAAGCAAAGTACACATTTTTAACAACTACCCCCTGAAATGAACAGGCAGGGGGTGTAGCTGGGCATTTTATATTTTGCTTATATTTTTCAGCTCAAGATTAGGGTGCCTTCTCTGCACCAGAAGTTATTGCAGACCTGAACAAGACCTGTTGAACTGCAAATCCCCTTGCACGGAGCGAGCACTGCAAGAGAATGAAGCTTTGTACAGCCAAGGATTCAGCGAGAAGAAAATGACCATGGCAAGAATAAAATGACCAGTATTGGTACTGCTGCTCTTTCAACCTAAGCCATGAGCTGGATTTGGAGTCTTGCCCACAATGTCACACAGGAGGGGAAGTGGGCACGGGTGTCGGGAATGTCTTCACACTGCAACTTTACTGGGAAAACCAAGCCCTTCCCAGTCACCTCAGCAACAAAACGCCTCTCTTGGCTTTCATCACGGCATGCCGTGAGCGTCACCATCAGCTTTCCTGCTACCTCCTCAGCACGCCCGACACATGCTGCTCAAGGAGCCACAGAACTGTACCCCAGGCAAACCCCATCCAGAAGTTTGCCCCCACATCCTAGGGCAAAACTGTGGGGTTTCAGTCAGTAAATTGTTTCAGCCACCCACTCCACGAAGGACCGCAGCGGCTCATGTGCAGCGAGGCAGGGGAAGAGGACAGAGCCCTCCCCGGTTCCCGCATCCCGGCGCAGGGGACAGGGCACACTCGGCCAGGTGCCACCCGGCCGGGCGAGGCGCGCGGTGCGCTAGGGATGCTTAGCCGGGATCCCTCCCGGGGACGATATCCACGATCCATCCCTCGGCACTCGCCCGCGGAGCTCGTCCCCTCTTGCCAGGAGGAGCCGTGGCACGGGCGGGCTCCCTTGTCTGCCTTTCCTGCGTGTTTCCCGCGGGATGCTCGGCAGCCGCGGGACGGGAGCGCGGTGTCAGCGCCGCCACCGCGGGACAACAGCTCCGCAACGCGGCCGCTGCGCGCACTGCGGACGGAGCGCGGCAGGGCGGGGGGCTCAGCCCGCTCCTCCCGAGCCTCCCCGCCACGGCACCGCGGCTCTCACCGCGTTTAGGGCTCAGGTTTATGGCTCAGGGCACTCAGTCCCGGGTAAGCATCACCCTGGGAGGAGGGCACCCCTCCGTTCTCCATCCCGCTCTCTCTGAGCCACCCCTGCGCTTCCACATTCCAACCGGAGTTTCTCATCCCAGCTTTAATGCTCCCATCGAAGTGTGGTGATCCTGCTTGTTTTATTTCAATTGAACCAGAAGGCTCTCCCCTGGAAAGAAATTCCTGCCTGTAAGAGAAATGTGATTGTCACAAGCATTCTGCAGGCTGTTACTTTTCCCGTCCTCAAAGTGAATGTCTGACAACATTCTGTGCTGGTGGTCATGAACTATGGGTGACAGTGCACTGGCCCTGAAAGTTTCTCAATTATCTTTAATATGTATCATTTTGAGCTGTCTCCTACCACTTGCACTAAGGGACTGCTGCTTGAAGGGTTTTTTCTTACTGTCAGGCTGGAGCAAATGGAGTATCCCACCCAGAAACATCGCTAGTGCATCACACACTCTGGGGTTTCCATCCACATTAAACCTGCCAAAAAGAAGGCAATCCCACACAAGTACACTGCACACCTCTCAAGGATAACACATTCCATGTAGGAAGGCAAATTTCCCCACCATGACCCCTGGAATCCCATGCCCTGTGCCCATTCCTGCTCAGCAGGGCACCAAACTCCACCCTCCTCCGCCAGCCAGCGGGTAACCAGCTGCTCCTCATCCTCCCGGTTCCTCTGCACCCTGTTCCCCTCCACCCCATCAGCCCTACCATCACCAGAGGACCCCTTATCTCTGTGATGATCTCCTGAAATGCCTTTTGTCTCCAACAGCTCATCGCCCTGGCCCTCACCTGCTGAGATCAGCTGCTTTCCTACTGGGAAAAAAGAATAAAAAATGAACCCTGGGAATAATGAGGAGTTCTGAAAGCTTTCAAGTTCCAAAAATAAATAAATAAAGGGAAGGAGAAAGGGAGAATTGCATGCTACTTTTGATTAATTCCCTTTCTTCCCACCCTCAAAGACCATGCAGTAAATAAAATGAAGCCCAGTCCTGACAGACACAAACCTTGACTGTCTGTTTACAGACGGTGTGAGTGCCAATATTCCAGCGGGACTGCACAGAGCAAATCTGTCAGGGAACCAGAGCACATGTTCCAGAGTGTGAAGGTACATGCTTCACATTAAAAACAAATCCTTCAGAATGTGCAGAATACCCTAAATCTACATCTGCCACGCTGGTTATTCCTATTGCTTTCTTAAAATTCATCCTGAATTTTATTTTCCAGATCTTGCAAGTGTTAGATCTGCAAAACAGCACTATAACTGCAGCTGTTGTGAAGTTCAGCGCTGAATAACTATGTAGCTGAATGCTGGCTGGAATTCTGATTTTTACCTCTGAATATTTTTCCATCTTTTGGAAGCTGCCCAGTTTGAGCAAACCATTTCTTCTGCCTATGATCACTGATACCACCACATTTCAGGGTGATGTGAGGGTGCCGTTTTTTCCACATCTGACTCAGCCTAGCTCTAGCACCACCTTTTCCTAATTGCCTCAATTCCTCAGCACCAACTCCCTGTGCAGCTGCTTTCGTTTCTCTATTGCCATTATTTTGGTCCCAAGAGCCACATTCAATAACACTGATGCCACAGTCATTGAAAATAATGTCAAGGAGCAGAAAGAAGCCTAGTAAATGATTTTTTTTTAAATCCTTTGTTGCCATCACCACCTACTGACAAAGGAAGCAGACTCGAGGAGGGTCTCTACTGTACAGCAATTTGCAGTGTCAATTTTGAGCAAGGTCTTTGATCCCTCTAGAATGCAATTGTCTTTATTACCAGGCAAATACAACACAGAAATCTGTCCAGTTCTGAGACATGGTTTAGTATCAGCTGATAACCCTATTGATTTCTTTTGTTTTATTCAGAATGAGTTATAAGTACATTATAGAGTTGCTTGCATTGGACTGCAGTTTGATTTTCAGAGTGGTATTTCTCAGACTTTGTGAGGTTTTTATCAAAGCTTTCCTCCCAAAAAAAGCCACACACTTTCTATCATCCTAACAGAACAGCGTTGCAATTTGTACCTACAGTTCAGTAACAAATTAAAACCTTTTTTTTCGTCTACACACCCATAAACAGCGGTTGGAGCACAGCAAAACAGGTCAGTTTGCTCCCTCCGATCCCATTTTTCCTCAGAGGCGGAGAAGAAGAACAGTGACTGTTTCTCCTCTGCTCCTACACATCAACACTGCTGGAAGCTATCACCTTTCTCTGGTTGGGTTTGCCAATAAAAATAGAACAAAACATTTTAGCTCAGCACTCCTAACTCACAGCTCTTCCTATAGGACTTTGAAAAATCTGTTTCCTCAGCAAACAGTTCATCCCTTTCCCATCCTTCAGCTGGAGCTAACACCAGCCAAAGGCATCAGCACGACTTTGCCAGGTCTGAGTTGTGTCTCCACAGACTGTGCAAAGTCCTGACATGAAAGAAACAAAAACAAAAGCAAAAAAAACCCAAACAAACAAACAAAAAAACCAAAAAACCCAAAAAAAACCCCAAAAACCAAAAAAAACCCAACAACAAAAAACTACCATGTCCCTCCCCCACTGTGGATTCCAAACTTTGGCTCACATGCCAATTAAAAAGTATGAAAAAAGCCACAAGGAAGGAAGTGCTGGAAAATATTATTTCAATATATTGATTTTGACTTCTCAAAATCAAGGTCCCAAGCGCCTACTGGAGTTTTATATATTATTGTATGTTCTCCTCATGTGTCTGTCACCAGTGGAAAAACCTCCCTAGCCCCTGCCTTTCCCCAGAGCTCAGAGCAGAGGGGACATCCCCTCACCCTCGGGTAGGTCACAGTCCCCTCACAATTATTCTGTTGCTTTGTTTCCTTCAGGACATTTAGAGTGACCAACACACTGAACAAGCAACCCGCCCTGGGTGCATACAGAAAATATCCCTAATTCTGCTCAAGAATAGGAACAGAGCTTCTTGTTTGCTCCCAAATCTTCCCTTCAAGGAAATAAGGGGGTAATGGTGCTGTCGGAGATTAATCACCAGCCCCCCGACAAAGTTTTGTAACTCTTCGGCGACGGCAAAAATTAGAAAAAGAAAGTGACTTGATCAATGTGAAGCACTATTTCACATTCAATTACCTTCTCAGCTGAGAAGGAAAAGGGACACTTCTGCCTGTTCATTAAATAGGAGAACAAATGCATTCAGGTGCAACATGTGCAACATTTGCAACAAGCAAGACAGCAATTCTTAGCACTGCTCCAAGAGAAAACTTCCTTCCCCTTGCAGTCACCTCAGGTTTTTGGAGACACATGTGGAATTAATCTTTTTTTAAAATAAATAAATAATATGGGGGGGAAGGAAAAAAGAAGATCCGAAATGAGATCGCAATATTCAATCTGGCATTGTTCCTCGAGAATATTGCCTAGTGCGCACTCAGTAGTTGAGAAAATACCAACAAGATACTCTCTCAAGAGGCCGAAACAACTTTACTGGCACTTTAGAAAAATCAGGGAACTTTGGCAAAGGGTTTACTACAATATCCAATCAACATAAAACACTTGTCAAAGCATTAATTTGGCCCATTCATCTCAGCAAACTAAAGTCCATACAATGTTAAGTTACTCATAATATTCCAAGAAGAGGGAATTAGAAGGAGAAAGAGAGAGAGGCAGGAAGACAAAAATATATAGCAAAGCACACAGGCCACATATACATTCAAAGAAAAGGCAAGAATTTGAAATTAAAACATCCTGAATACCATTCAGGAGCACACAGTTCATCTGGTAACTTTTATCTGCAGAGATCAAGCTACACCTCAAAAAAAGTAGTTACAAATAGAAATGCAATCCAGCAGCCCTTCACTTTTAACCTCAGATGTGAAACCAGACTTTTCTGTCCCAATTTTATTCTTTCTTAAAAACTGGAGTACTACAAAAAGTATTATCTACAGACAGTAGATCCAGGATTTCCCAGGTTAAAAATAGACATTGAAGAGGTTTTGGCTAAACTTTTTCTTGTTTAAACAACCACTAGGACTGGGAGAAGGGGAATAACCTTCCAGGACCACCATTTCCCTTTTGCACACTGAAAATGTTAGAGTTTTGTCAACATGGTCTGTGTTACTATCTTGTGGGGACGCTGGAAGCAGAAGGAATCTGCAAGTGAAGCGAGGAGCTCAGAATTTCAAAGCGAAAGGGTGAGAACTAGAAGATAAAAGAAGTAAAACTAATTTTAAGCCCATTCCCTAATTTGTAATGCTCTAGTTACTGTGAGCAGATATGGAAATACAAAGCCTCTGGTTCTCTCCAGCCCTCCCCAGGCTGTATGAGGCCAAGGGAAGCACACAGGGAGACAGAACATGTGCTTTCTGATGCAAAGTTCAGATTTAGGGCACTCCAAATGAATTAGACACAAGTCACTGGCCCAGGTGACTGCACCACCTCCATGCAAGTGAAACATGGCATAGGTACTAATTAAACTCACAAACTTATGGAATGCTTACGGCTTCCAGGACATGAGAAATCGCAGCTGGCATCACGCAAGCAAGAGGCAGGGCACCTTTGCTTAGCAACTTCATACATGTGGAGTCTCAAGTCCCAGAAACACACTTTAGGATAAGCAGACACTTTTACCTCTTTCCAGGTCCCGTGGAGGACACGGTAGGTGGTCTTTTCCAAAGAGCCGTCTGTTTGTGTCACAGGAGTCACCCCCAGACCAGCTTCTCCCTGTGGATCCTCCAATTCCTTGGAGCCCACAGCCAGATATTTTCCACGGCAGGGTTCAAAAAAAATTCTATCCATCATGCTTAGCAGTGTCAGCCTGCTGCCAAAGTTTGTCAGCTACAGCTTGGGAGCATCCAACTTTTTTAGGTTTAAATCCAAGCCCTCTGTTCCATATGTAAAAACATCGTGGCAAACACAGTGTTTGCACTCGCAGTGCAAAATTGTGGGTGGTTTTCTCTCCTGATCCAAAAACTCTCAACAGTGCTTGAAAGAGAATGTTTTAACATGGTATTTTTATGATCTAATGATTTTACTGTCACCAGTGACCCCGCTCATGTTTCCAGCCAGCTGTAAAGGGGTGGCATCCTGGGCTGAAGCAGGAGCTGCCTTATCAGTGACAAACCAGCCCTCTAGGCTCCTACAAAACCTGGCAGATCCATAAAACAATCCCAGTTTGGATCAATAACATGGAAAACCAACCAGCACTGAAACTCAGCTCACCCGGGGAAGAATTTGCCCTCCTGTTCCTCTGAAAGCCTTTGTCCTCGTTGTTCACCCCTCACTGAAATCAAAGTAAATTGTGCAACATTCCCCTGCCTCCAGCAGAGTCCTTTCCCTTCATATCTGGGGAAAGCAGCAGCTGGAGACAGCTGGAATGAGACTTTTATGATTATTACAGTAGCTGCAAAGTCATCTGTGCCGTGGTAGCACTCGGGTATTCATCAGTCTCTGTCACCAACACAAGTTTTGAGGTAGAAATGGGTCTGCAGGCAGCCAGGGGAACCCACAGCACCCCAGCCAGCCAGGTTTCCACAGAGTGGCAGCTGCAAGGGGCTGGCAACCCCTGGGGGATGCTAGAGACATTGCTGGGCACAGCTGGAGACAGGCGTGGAAGGAGGTGTTCCATGCCAAAGGGGGACACTGCTGAGGCAGGGACAACCCTGAGGGACGCGGGGGTGACGTTCCTGAGGGACTGCAACTCACTGATCCCCAGGGCAGGGCAGGGCAGGGCAGAGGTGCTCCCAAGGGACTGTAGGGAACACCCTGCAAAGGATGAGGAGACCAGGAAAGTGTTTGACTGAAGATGACTCTGCGGAAGGGAGAGAAATGGGGTTTCCCTAAGTGGGTTTCTTAATTTGTTTCCTTTACTCTCAGCCCTCAAATCAACAACTGAAACTTTGTGTTAATTGTCATTAAATTCAGCCAGATAAAAATTCCTCAGGTCAAGCTAGTGCTGCTGCTGGGGATGCAGACACGCCATCATCACTCCTTGCAAGAGGCCATGCAGAGAGCTCATGGTTTGGTTGCTGTCAGGATGTCCTAGATGTGACAATTCATGCCACAGACAAAATGGAAAATTGACTTGTAAACTGAAAATATTGAAATCCTTTTAATGTCATAAAATGTATTTCTAACAGCAGCATTTAAAATATTTGTATCGCATAAGTTGATGTTTCTAATTTCAGACTAAATAAATGACTGCTCATCTGAGCCTTTCAGATGCACATCAGCTAGCAAGTAATTGAGGACAAAGTGTTTTTCTGTAATAAACCTTCATAATGAAGCACCAGAGGAAAATCCTAAAGTTCAACTCAATACATCACGCTAATCTGCAGAATGGGATTTTCCTGCCACTAATCTTGTTAGAGCTGGGGCACTGTGCAAATATACCTAAACACATAATTACTGAAGAGATACTAAATGGATCGATTTATCTCAATAAAAAATGCAAACTTTGAGGAGAATTCATTAATACTCAAAATCCAGCCAGGCAATAAATAAAACTAATGAACTGAGAAAAAGGAACAGATGAACAAGTACTGACATGATGTCTTATGCTTATTGCTGTTAAAGAGGAGCTGACAATTACTCCATTTGAAATATAAATCCTGTAAGGGAAATGCTAGAAAGTGAGAGAAGACTTGTTAAAAATATGTATGTACATACATATACACATATTTTAAGAAGGCATTAGGATGAAAACTAATTTAATGTAAGTCCTAAGGAGGCCATATTACCAATTTCATCACCCTTAAGCTGTGTTTACATTAGCAAACAGTGCTGTGCAACAGGAGCATGAAACAGCTGTTGCTGAGATGCTGGCAGCACAGCAACTCGAAATGTGTTGGGGGGTTGCTGCCAGCCAGCTCCAGGGTGGTCCTGCAGCCTGAGTGCCTCACAGACAGCAGGGCACCCTGGCCACAGGGCTGCAGGATCTCCCTGGCTCAGTTTTGTCCCGAGGGAACTCCAGAGTGAATGCTCTATAATGTGAATCAGAACGCCGTGACTGAAGGTGTGGCGCAAACACAGCATTTTCTTCAAAAAAAAGCCTCCTGACTGGCACTAAAATGTTTCCTGCAGCCGAAGCACTCAGGGCACTGTAAATGGCTCACTCTAGGACAAAACTGCCAGACACGGCAGAAACCTCAGTGCCACACTCATCCACACAACCCAAATGACCCAAAGACAGTGAGGGGTATCTAAAACAGCCTTTGCAGGAAGGGCTGAGAGAGCTGTCAAGACAGAACCCAAGAACATGTTCTTCCTTGTGCTTGGGAGATTATGCAATTCGCCAAGAGGAAAAATCAAAGCATTTGGTTTACTATTTTGGAATTATCAGAAGGTATTCAAATAGCACACTCAGAGGACAGTTGCAATGATTTTCTATAGGCTTCTGAAACAGAAGAAAGACGTTGAGGGGCTGAGGTGTGTCCAGAGAAGGGAACAGAGCTGGGGAAGAGGCTGGGACACAAGACTGATGTGGACCAGCTGAGGGGTCTGGGGTTGCTCAGCCTGGAGAAGGCTCAGGGGGGACCTCATCACTCTCTGCATCTCCCCGATAGAAGGGTGCAGTGAGCTCAGGGATTGTTCTCTTCTCCCGGGAAACAACAGACAGGAAATGCTCTCATGTTGTGCCAGGGGAGGCTTAGATTAGATATTATGAAAAATCTCTTTACTGCAAAGGTGGTCAGGCACTGGAACAGGCTGCTCAGGGAACTGGTGACTGCCAGTCCTGGAAGTGTTCAACAAGACATGGATGTGGCACCTGCAAGTTTTACTCAATTCCACAGTCCTTACAGCAAAGAAGATGCTGCCACCTCTCCTGGTGGAAGATCTCTGGTTTATTCACTCATTCCTTACCTGAAAGCTGCTCCTGTCCTTTATTAGGGACAGTAGACTGCAGCAGCTGAGGAGGAAGAAAGTTCAGATATAAAAGATGAGCCTCTGTTTTGTTACATCACAGTCAAGTAGGTAAAAATCACCATTTCCTTTCAATAGCTTTTTGTGGGGAAATGCTGGCAGGGGACCCAAACCTCATCTAGATGAGCAGCACTGGCTTTTGCTGGTTATAAGTTGAGTGATTTATGGCAGCATGCACAACGTGATGTTATTTCCCTTGCAATTTATGATCTCAGAGGGCAAAGAGGTGGCTGTGCAGGAATTACACATCCCTTGCTCCTTCCAGCAGATGCCTCTCTGCACAAATACCTCTTTCACAAATATCTCTGCTTTGTTCTAACCCATGTCTCTGAAGAGCTTCTGCAAGGGCAATTACTACTGGCAACAAACCCAATAAATCCTGTAATTTTGTTCTTTCTTTAAGTTTATCCTGGAAAGATAGGAAGTTTCTTCATTTTCATTCTGCTCCTTACAAAATGTTATGGGTTGGGCATGTCTAGCTGCTCTGTTCAAACATGATTTCTAATGTATTTTATTTGGCTGTTTCCTTGACATTGTCAATAAAAACTGAGAAACCTGGGGTGGGGAAGAAAAAGAATGTACTTGGAACTTGGAACACAGCACGATGCACCCCTGACTGAAGGTAATCCTCCTCTCCTTGGGCCTGAGAGATGATGAAGATTTGCAGCTACAAGCAATATTTAGAAAAAGCAACTATGACCTGGTCACCAGAGCCAGGTATAGTGAAAAAATTAACAAACAAGGGAAGCAGATGGCAAAAGAAATGCATTTGTTAACAAGTCAGCTGGGATTTTATCCTCAGGAAACCACTTTATAAGTATAACATTTCCCTCTATAAATGCTACAATAACAGGTATCCCGAAAATTACAGCTTGGCATCTCAGAAGGGTTGAAATCCTCAAACATCCTTTCAGATGCTTCTCAAGGGCTGAGGGATTCCCTTCCAGCTTTCCTTCAGATCAAAGAAAGCAGGATCCTGGCAGTTTCAGGCCATTTTATTGCCAGCAAGGAGTGGCACAAAGCAGGCTGTTCTGCACGGGCTCATCGGGACTGAGCTCCAGGCAAGTGACAAATCTGCCACCAGATGTCACCCACAGGCCACTCCTGTCGACTGCTGAGACTCGAGCAAGGCCCTGGATTTCCTGCAGGCAGCAGGGATGGTCACACCACTGTCACCACTCCTGCAGTTACACCTACATTTAACTTCAGATTTCTACTTTGTGCCTTGAAAGAGACACTTTCAAGCCGCAGTAAGTCTTCAAAATGCTTTGAAAACTGAAGTATGTTGCAAGAGCTAAAAGCAAAATCCTATGGTTGCTGATTTCTTTACTGAAGGCCTGTATTTCCCTTTTTACAGAATTTTATCACTTTGCAGAGGTTACCCTTACCTAACTCTTAGGGGGAAATGAACAAACTATCAAGATAGGTAACAGATTGCAATAGCAAGCAATGCAAAAAAGCAGAAGCACCTTGTGACAAGGGAATAAAAAAGACTTCCTGTCATAATAAAGACAATTATAACAGGCAAAACCAGCAGAATAAAAAATTGTAAGTCTAAACAAATGAAGACTATTAGACAGTTTTTATAAATTCCTGGATACACTTAAAAACTTCATTTCATGGGAAGCATCCAAAGAAAGTACAGAGGGACACTATATCCACTGTTCAACATTAGGAAAGTTCCACATGCTTTGATGCAAATCCGAATTTTGCTTTTTATCAAATATTTTTAACACACAGAGATCTAGAAAATACAAATTTAGCACTGCAGCATAAGTGGTAATGATAGACATAAGAAACTGCTTTTGAAAATATTTGTTGTGAGTCTTGACCAAATAATGATACAGAGGAAAACGGATGAAAACAGTTTTGAAGAAATTTTACTTCCCTTTTTTTTAAATCTCCTAAGTACAACTAAAACGTCCAGTGCTTCCACGGGTAAATCAACAATTAATTATTTCAGCTCTGAACAGCAGCATCTAAAAAGAGGGATGAAATCACTTCCATAAATATTTCAGTTTTTTGAAACAAGTCCAGAAACAATTTCAGCCCCATTTAAAATAGTCCCAACTTTTCCCCAAAGTCACGGTTAAGCTAAAAATACCTTCTCACATTTGCCCCACAGTTCATGTTTTTCTGTTGTTGCTGTGACAACAATTTGAAAATTGAATTTGGAACTCTCGGTAAGGATATTTATTATAAAGAACGATCACAGCACTAGAGAAACATCCAATATATCCTGTGAAGAAAGCAGTTCTCGTGCAGCAGCTAATGAGCACAGGCAGGTCCTGATCAGCCTGATCAGCTGCACAACAGGTCATCAATAAATCACAGAGCACCCACTCCACTTTGCCACAGAACAGGATTTCCAGAGGTCTCAAGGCTGCGACAATTTAACATGTTCCTCTGCACTCCGTGTAGAACTGAAGATGTAAGGACATGTCCATGAGGTACCAGCCTGAGTAAAAAAGGTGATTTACCACACTGCTCCTTGCATTTAGTATTCTAAATTTACCAAGCGTAAGGAATTGGAATGTTTTCATATTTAATATACTGACTAAAGCAACAGCTCTGCTGCCAGTTACAAATCAAAACAACAAAGTATTTAGTGGGATCCCAGACAGTAAATTTCACCATGGATAAGGAAATTCTTCTTTTGAATTGTAAATTTTGGTGATTTTTATTTATTATGCATCAGTGGCTGAAGAAACTTCAACTCAGCTGCTCATTACGAAAGAACATTCCAACACAGCATTTTAACTTTTTTTTGAAAATTCGAAGGAGAAACCAAGATTCAGACTTCACATAAAGATCAGTCCTGTACATACCTGAACCTTCTTGTTTCCTCTGACCCAACCACACTTTACCATGAATAACCTGGCAACAGTTCTTTTGGTTTTGCTATATTATGGCAAATGTTTGCTTTCAGAACTTGAAATGGTGAAGCCAGAAAATTAAAACTAAACTCCCAAACAATCCAAACAAGATGGAGAAGTTTTGAACTCATTTCACCTCTAGTCCCTTATAAATAAATAGAGTAAAAAAAAAAATCAGGTTTTACACTGGCAGCACTTTCAGTTATAAAGTAGTAATTGGATACTTTTCTTAGCATGACCTATCATTGTACCACCCAGTGGTAACAAATTGACCTCCAGTACCTGTAATGAAGCATCTTAGAGTAAACAAAATACTTATTTTGAGAAAAAAATACAAAAATCACAACTATTATATTAAGAACTCTGTTTTAATTATATACAAAATAACTATTAGAGCATTTGGTTCAGACCAAATGAAAAGCGTTGCTGCAAGTCTGGAAATTAGGTATTTGATCCAAGATAGTCAGTGCTAGAAACAAGCAACCATCTCAAACCTGTCTGCCTGGGGACACAGACAGAACAATTTGTGGATTCATGACAAAGGTGGAAGGACCACATGGCAAAAGGAGAGGAAGCTATGAATGCAGAGAAGTTAAAAAAAAAATACCTCAACAATGCCAAGTTCCCTGCACTGTCCCATTAAACCACATTTAGAACATCCACGGCAGCTGCCTTCATTCACAGTACTTTGGTTTTGGTTTTATACTGGTTTTCTTGGGACTCAGATGTTTATTTAGACACTTTCCCCTCCCAAATTCTTAAAGTCAGGTGCAATGACTTCCTGCTACATCTCAGGTAAGAGTTTCAACTGGTGTCCTGAAGAGAATCAATCTGCAGTTTGTGAACCCTCATTATACACTGCAGCCAATCCATATTTAAATGTCACCAAGTTTTGTAACCAAGAATAACCAAACTCCACTCTAATGACAGTGCAAAACCTGAAGTAAGACCCTTGAAGTATTTGTTAGCTCTTGGTAAGGTGCCCACAAGCATCACCTGTGTTAATTCCCTGTATCTCAGTTTGCCACCCAGCAAATCTTACTCGGAGAAGAGAAACTGCAAGGCAGCAACAACCCAGCCCCTCACCCAACTGTGACAAAACGCTCAGAATTTCTGAGGTTCAAACACAGTCAGTTCATTTCCATCGTAGAACTCCTGCAGCTGGTTTGACTCATATTTTATGGAAGGTGCTTCAATTTGCATCCCAGGCTCCAGAGCGTTCTGTCCCACTATTTTAAGGTTCACCAGTTTTATTTTCCAGGTGTTATTCCTCAGGGGGCAGCTGATGAGCCCAAAGATTTGCTCAAAGACACCCAAACAAGTGTTGTCTCTGTGCACTGTGCCAGCCACTGCCACCAGCACCAATCCATATGGGGACATTACACATTTCAGGCCATTGGAATGCAAATTGGGGTTGAAGAGGAGACATTCTTCTTTAACCAAGGACTGCAGGCGCAGGCTCACCATGTCTGCACCCAAATACTGTTCTGTGTTTTTTTCCAGCGTGTTGTAATAGAACTTCAGTTTGGCATCCTCCCAGAAATGCTGTGGTCCCCACGTTTCTTCGGATTTTACTCCCAAAGGATGCTGAGAATTCAGGAGATCAAAGTACCATTGGCAGAACTGTCCTCCTAGACCACCAATGTCAGCTTGTGGTGACTTTTGTCTGTCTCCGTAACTCTGCAATCAAGCAAAATTTTTTTTAGAACTATTTAGCAAGATTATCACTTAGAAAAACATCAAATAATGTACACAGTTATATTGAATATTCTAAGTATTCTCTAAGTGTTCTGAGACAGAGTGCCTGAAGAGAAACACCAAAGTAAAATCTCACCTATTTTTACAAACAGGATTATCTTATCTAGAGAACCAGGACAGGTTCCTTTAATTACACCTAGGAAGTGCTTCAGTGTCTTGATCTCTTTATAATCAATGAGGAAAATCCTGGTTCTACTGAAAAAGGGCAGAGGAAGGATATAAGGAGACATGTTTTTTGGAACTAAATGCACAGTTCCTTTGGAAGGCTTCACAGCATGTGTGATTTGGAAGCAAGACATTTTTTAGAAGTAAATCAAATGTCAAGTTTGCTAACACCAAAGTCTAGTAAGTATTAAATTGTGTTAGGAGCATTAAGTAATTAAGCATGAAAAGTCTGGAAATTTCTATATAGAAATGCTGTATTTGTTTCACCACAGATTTTGTAATTAATTTCCAATTCTGTTACATTGGTTCAGGTTTCCCATTTCTTCAAAGTGGTGAGGGCCACAAGAATTAAGAGAAAACAAACTCGAAGAAAGATGCATGTGATAAATGAATCAACTGACTTTCTTTTAATTTGTGACTGTGTTTTATGTACTTCATTTATGTACCATTATCCACAAAGCTTTGCTAAGGGGTAATACTTTGGAAGTGTTCTTACAAGAGAAACCTTTTTTTTTTTCCCAAGGTATGCACAGAAAAGATTGTTTTGAAAACAATTCTCAGCTAAAACCTAATTGTCATCAATCATTCCCTGAGTGGAAACTCAGTGCACCAGGTTCTCAACAGGGACAGAGCTCTCACAGCCCTCAAAGTCCATTATACCACAAGGATTTGCTAAATGGCAAAGCTTTTAACTTCAAAATAACCCGTTATTGCCAAAACTCACTTCCTTATGCTGTACTGACTGTTAAAATATCCCGGGAAAACAAATGACACCAACTTGTCACTGCTGGGAACTTTACATTTTAGCAATATATAAATTCAGTAAAATCACAAGGGTTTCTGCAGGATTTCTGTGCCATTCATACTGTTTTCAGCTGTCCCTGAATCCACAAAACTATTTGTGAATACTCTCTATTTTAGCTTATAGGACAATTTAAAAATTCAAGGCATGGAGAAGACCCCACACATTAGAGCTCAAATACTGTGAAAACAGAGCAGACACCTTTAGATGATGTAATTTAAAAACAAACAAAAAAAAACAAACAAGAGTTACAAATATTTGGGACCTTCCTACAGGTGCAGAGCCATATTTGGGATGCACATGGCAATATTCGCACTGGTTACGTTGTAAAAGCAATGCTGAGCACCCTGAGGATTTCCAGCAAGCAGCACTCACCTGTGCAGGGGGCTTTCTGTGGCCTGGCTCTGGGGCTTGTGCTGTCAGCTGCCCACTCCAGAACTGCCTCACACGCTCAATGAGCAGGTGTTTCTCCGAGGAAGGAGGCACTGCAATCCCCTGGGCTGCCAAATACTTGAAGATTATTTCTCTGTAGACTTTCCTGCGCCTCAGAAGTTCTTCCACGTTTTGGCTGTACACCAGAATGGCATGAATGGCCTCTGCAAGGAAAGAAATTGAAGTTAGAAATAGTAGCTTCTTTCAGAATTAAACCTCAAGCCTGAGCCAAGACAAGGTGACACAACAGGAAGAGACTTAAAATTTGTTTGTAAACTGAAATGTGGCCTAATCGTGTCAGACACAGAATTCACCCAAAGGCTTGCAAACATGTTTCTTGAACAAGACTTCAAATAAAGTGTTTCAGACAATGTACAGTAGTTTGTGAAAATGAGGTTCCACCTCCTTCCTCAAGGCTGATGGAAGTGGAATGAAATCTGTTTTATTTCCACACTAATGTGATTACAACTCCCTTGTTCGTAAGAAAACGCATCCTGGCACAAAAAGAGTGCACTGAAAGGCAACGATAAAAAAATTCAACTACAAGACTCTGTGGTAGAATGAAGAAATATGACACACTTAAATTCACTTTTAAAGCAGTTGCAGAAGAGAGTCCACACCTGAACTGCAGCTGGTGTGCAACATGAGACCTATAAAACCCCTAAATCTAACCAGAAAACAGCTAAAGTAAAACATAAAAATCTTTTAATGCAACCTAGAACCACCGAAAAAAGTAGATTAGAAAGACAAGGAAAAACTACAGGCAAAAGATCTTTTAAAGAATTGTGTGGGGCAAATCTTACAGGTCTTAGTTACATGAAACATACTCAAGGTTTTGGGATAAGTATATTTCAGGGCAACATATTGAGAAAATTAAGTTTTATGAAACAAATCTCAACAAAGTGATGGGGGACAGTCACAACTGGAAGCATTCTGTTCTGCAAAATAATAAGTTCAACGTTAGATTCGCGCTTTGCCCTTTCAAAACCTGAAAGCAAATGTGACTGACGCCACTAGCGAGACATCCTTGAGGTTCAATATTTCAACCACTAACAGGGCACAGCCCTGCAGGGCTCTAAGACGGGAGCGCTTGAGAAGATGCGCTTGAGAAGATGCGCTTGAGAGCTCCAGATCTGCTACGCGCCCCTCGCCACCTCCACCTGCTCGGCCTGAACAACCCTAAGCTCTTCACGGCAAGCCCCGGCGCTGTGGGGCTGTGCAGCAGAAGGCTCCGGCAGCGATCCGCCGCCCCAGCGCAGCGCTGCGAGCCCCGCAGCCCCCGGGCAGCCCCGACCGCCGGGCCCGGGCTGGGGCTGGGCTGGGCTGGGCTGGGGCAGGGCCGGTCCCTCTCGGCAGGCCCCGGCAGCGGCGCTGCCCGCGCACCTTGGCGGCTCTCCGGGTGCACCAGGCGGTTGGTGACGGTGTCGGTGAGCGCAAGCAGCTCGTCGGTGTGCAGGAGCTCCAGCCGGGCCCGGCAGCCCGCCCGCTCCCGCTCGCGCAGACCCGCGCCC
>VZRM01000430.1:1468171-1501496 GCA_013397955.1 Grantiella picta
CCGCCCGCTGCAGCGCTGCGCGCCGGCCGGAAAGGGCGGCCGGCACTGAGGTTCCGCACGGCAAAGCGCCGCGGGGCGAGCGCGGCCGCGAGGAGGCGGGATTGAATGGATCGTACAACTATGGATTGTACAAAGGGGGGATTTATAGTTAAGTCTAGCCCTGCCTTCCATCGCGTCGTGACGCTGTCCTGCTGAGCTGTGGGGAGCAGCATGGAAAGGGCCGGGGGTGTTGGCCCGTGGCCGGCGGGATGTGAGCCGGCAGTGCCCGGCAGCGACAGCCCTGTCCTGGGGGCAGCGGGGACGGCATGGCCAGCGAGGGATTGTCCCGCTCTGCTCCGGGCTAGCCGGGATCACTGCAAGCCCTGGGGCGGCTTTGGCACCGAAACATAGGAGAGTTATAAAACATTAGGGAGTGTCCAAGGCAGGGCCAGGAGGACGGGCAGGGGCCTTAAGGAGCAGCCGCACGAGGAGCGGCTGAGGTCACTCGGTCTTTGCAGCTGCACAGAAGAGACCTCACTGCAATGACAGCTTCCTCACCGCGGGAGAGACGGGCCAGACACTGAGCACATCTCTGTGGTGACAGTGGCAGTGACAGGGCGCGAGGGAATGGCCTGATGTTGGGTCGGGGCAGCTTTAGGTGGGATATTAGAAAAAGGTTCTTCTCCCCAGCACCACCAGACTGGCAAAGTTCAAGCAGCGTCTGGACAAGAGTTTGGGGCACACGGTGTGACTCCTGGGGATTCCTGCAGAGACAAGAGTTGGACTCGATGATCCTCGTGGGTCCCATCCAGCTCAGGATATTCGGTGATGTCATTCTAGGATTTCTTCAGCCGGTCACTTCACCTGCACCGAGCCATCTCTGAACGTCTGAGATGCAGCCCCTGTGGGCAGCTAGCAAGTCATCCACTTGTGACAGCAAGAACTAAAGCCATGCAGGTGATGCATGTCCCCAGGAGTGGGAAATGCAACAGCACAGCACCTGCTCAAGGAAATGAAGACCTGTAAGCTAAAGATGCTTTTTTACTCAATGCAAGGTCTCAGTCCTGTGCTGCTCTTCCACTCAGCAGTATTTTCTCTGTCAGGAGTAGAAAAACCAGTGACGGGCACTTCATAAATGAGAGAGAAAAAAGAAAAATTAGAAAGGATGAACAAAAAAGAGAAGACAGTAGAAGCTTCAGCTAAGTATCATAAGCTATGTGCCAAGAAAAATAAAGGTGCAACAAGTGCACTTTTGTGACTTCTCTGTGGCAGAAAAAGCCAACACTCTCCTCCACCCCGTGCTTTAATTATGAATGTGTCAGGAGGCCACCTTTTCATGCTAAAGCTGCCTGTGATTTCAAAGCCAGGAAGAGCCAGATTCTGTAAAGACACACGGAAGAACCACATTAGAATTACTGATGATGCTTTGGCACAACTGAACTCATCATTATGATTATGGCTCTGTTCAGAGCTGTAGTAAGGAATGCCTTTTCTACAAGACCTTGTAAACCTACAATAGAACACTGATGGGAACAGAGAACACATTCCTTCCCCACTTAAAATGGCTGTATATTAGAGGATTGTTTCCTCTTTGATATTTAAAAAAGGTCCATGCAGATCTCCCAGGTTCATCAAAAGGAAAACCAACACATACTCAGTTTGGGTAACAGCTGTTTGCTTGAGCAGGAGCAATGAATTCCATATCAGCCAGAAACAGCTGAACCAATTCTGCCCATGAATTTTAAGTTCAGCATTCAGATAAAAACTTGGCCTGGAAGCATCTGGAAAGCTTCAATGTAATAATGCTTATTGTCTGCTGTGCCAAACTTCCCCTCACCTGTACATTGATTTAATATTCTTTATTAGTAGCAATCCTGTAAACTAAAAATTAGAAAATGCATCTGAGAAATATAAATTACCTTTGCTTCATTTTGCTTATGCTTAAATAAACCTTTATTTAGATTTGCAGCCTTCAAGGGAGTAGTACTTAACCAAATCTTCTGGAATCCAGGCAAAAAAACCCCAACAACCATCAAGATGCCATTTCTAAAATTCAGTTGAGCTGTCTGCTGTGTTTTCAGTAAGAAATGAGGGAGCAGGGGGGGAGAAGGGAGGGGCTTTCCCATTAATCCTTAGAGGAAAAGTGCATTGTAATAATGGAAATTGGAAAGACTTTTCAATATTCAGAACCAGTGTCTCCCCCCAGCCCCTTTCTTGTTCTAAACCAAGACCAGCCCTTTCAGCAGGATTGTTTATAATTATTTCTATATTATTTTGTAAGTGCTTTCCCTTTGGAGGCAATGGGGGTGGAAAGGGGATAATCTCAGAAGTGGTTTCATTTCTTGTACCTCTTTCTCATAACTCAGAATTGCCTACAGTTTTTATTCAAACTTTTAATTGACTTGAGCATTGAGTAGGAATGGGCATTCCCAGAGGGGAAGAAACAGGAAAATTATTAGCCCATATAAACCAAAGGTGAACAGAACTCTTGTAACATTAAATTGCTGTTGTAATTCAAGGAGTCCCTACAAGGGCTTTTGTGTATTTTCCCTCTCCTGTTCATCTGAGGAGGAGCATAGAAGTTTACATTGGGTATGTTAATATATTTAATTTAACAATGAATTTATTAAATGGCTTATGTACACACTGCCATTTTGGTAAATATTTTTGCTGGGAAAGTGTACCTGAGGCCCCTTACCCTTATATCCATACTTCCTCAGGCAAGGACCTTGTCAAAATTATCCAAAGTAGAAAATTAAGGTAGGTTTGAAGCTAGAGACATATATAAAAATCACCATCCATAATGTTGCAGAAGACAGTAAAAAATCTGCATTCAAAGAAAATGAAGAATTTACAGGGATGTGAGTAATACATCTGTATTATCCAGTAATTTCAGGGGGGGAAGCAACTACACTAATATTTATGTCTAGCCTTGACAACCAAGCATAAGCAGAGGTATCTTAAAACAGCTGCATCCAGACTTGTCTGTAGCCCCAAAATTGGATTTTGAGCCCTAGGAATTAACTGCTCCCCCATTTTTGCAACATGGAAACCTGGCATTTTTACACAGGTGCCACACAACCTTCATGTACCAAACATACCACAGGAGCTCTGAATATCAAAGCAGCATTTCCAGAGTGATTCTCCAAAAGACAAGATCAGTTCTATCAACAACAAAGACAATGTTTTATTGAACAAATCTATGTACAGTACAAAAGGTTTTTAAAATGAAAGACTACTGTAGATTTATTGCAGTTTGATGGCTCAGTTTTAATTTGTACTCTTATATAAAATGCAAAGTAAAATAATTTAACATTCAACAAGGAAGCACAAATTTCCTTTCTTGCTGAACCTGTAACAGCTTTTACAAATTAAGAGTCCCAAAATGCATACACTGCATTTAATCAGAAAGGTGTTATACAGTACCAAATAAATTAAGAAAATAGTAACACTACCACCCCCTTTGGGTCTTTTGTCCATAGCACTGGTGTTAAACAATAAAAGAAATGAGTACAGCTGAACCTTCCATGTGATATTAAAATCACAAAGTTTAATGTTATAAATTATCCAAACTATACAATTCATATAATTTTAATGAATATGGCTAAATAACCAAAGTACCAGTGACCTTGCCCCACTGATATGACCACTTGCAACCTACTTTCAGTATTCAATTTTTTTTTTTGTGAAAGGTGCCTACACCAAGCAGCAACTTTTGGAAATTAGAAATTACATGATCTTTACGTGAAACACGATGGAGGGTGAGAGGAGACAGTCTTGAAAGGAAGTCCAAATCCAACTGGAGGAATGTTATTAAATACAATTATAAGCACTGATTTGCACAAACTTTGATCCAACAAAGCTCCTAAGCTCATGTATAACTTCGAGCACCTTTAGGGTAGCTGAAGGCTTACATTACACATAGACTTCAGGATTTATTGAATCAGAGTTATCCATCTTGAAGGGTTTCCAATTATATCACACCATGTCTAATGCCTGGGGGAAAAAAACCAAACCAAACCAAAAAAATCCCCCAACTTTCATGATCTGTAACCTGCTGTCAGCCCTAGAAATTGCAGGCTTAGTATGGGGTAATACTCAAGATACTGAAGAATTGTTAAAAAGCATGGAGAATTATTCCACATGTGATCCAAGTGTCTTTTTGCTTCTGAGTAAAACTGCTTAATACTGCAACTATCTGAGAATACCAACAGGTATCAGAGAACAGCTTAAAAAAATGCAACATCTTCTGAAATGAAAACCATTACTTTAAAATGTTACTACCCACTTGCTACTTGAAGTCAATTTAACAGATTCCTGATAATTGTTAGGTGATGCTCATCTTCACCTACTTAAGAATTCCTATTTCTTGTTCTCCAGAGTGTATACACTGAATACATGATAGAAACAAAGGGTGGTGTCCCAGAAAAGCAACTTTGAACAAAAATTACTTTAATGCAGGTACAAAAAATTATGGTCACAGTTTATGCATGTACACAGATGCATTTATCTACACACTTAAACCAAAGATAATACAAGTCTCAATCATGTTTTTAAAGCATCTTCAAACACATGGAGCTCCAGGGAAAAGGCAAAAAAAGCACCAAAGATTAAAAGGTACATTGAAAAGATTTTACACAAACATCTTGGTTCTATCCGTTGACTCAGTTTCCAGATTTTCAGAACTGTAATACTTTAAAAAGAACCTTTTTTTCCCCAAATATATTTAAGCAATGTTAAGCAAAGAAGGGGATCCTGGGAACATTCAATATGGTAACTGGGTCCTTAAAAATTAGTTGGTATCTTAAAGGTAAAATATGTGAAAGTGCATTTGTCTGATAAGGACCCCATTAACTTTATGTTTAAAACTTTTAATGTATTTATACATGTAAATATATATATATAGTGTGTATATATGTATATATAATGAATGATGCATTTAAATCAGGTTTTCTGCAACTGCAAAAAAAAATTCTTTGGTGCCTCAAACATCATACAAATCTCTGGAAGTGGGCCATAACTGGGTTTCATGTAATGCACACATACCTGTGATCATAATTTTAGAACCTTTTATGTTAATCCAACTCAAAATTAAGGCAAAATTCCTCTAAAATTCAAGAGCATGATTCTGAATTTGCATTCTTTTGACCTCACAGGAAGGGGAAAGAAAGCAGAATTAATGCAAATATCTGTTTACTTCCACAGAGGATTATTAGCAGAGGCATTACTGAACTATTGAGTTTATATTCCAGAACTACTTCACAGCCTATCTTACAGAGAAACCCTTGGGTCTGCAAGTGTGAGCCATTGCTACAATGAACGGGGGTTTCACGTACCCCTTGATTTTTTATTCCTATATTTTCACACTCCTGTTGGTTTAAGCCCAACACACACTGTGATGAACTCTTCACTGACAGCTCAGCAGGAACAGTTGATCTGTACCCTATGTAGGGTACATAGGGTAGCACCCTATGTTTCTGGGATGACTCTCAACACCAGTTTTCACCACTGTGCCTCTGCTGCCTACAATCCCATAACAATTTTCATAGAATAGGATTCCAAATTAAAAAAAAAAATCTTACGTGGCAAGACAATGTAAAATAATTTAGAGGATAAATTAGCACAGTAACTGGACCACGTGCATCTTTGCCACACCTCTGCTTTAGGGTAGGAAGACCAAAAATCACAATGGCATATTTTTGGTTTCAAAATCTTCTGTATTTCAGTTTTCGATATAGAGCTGAAGGACTCTTATTTCCTGTCTTCGCATTCTGATTGTTTCTATGAACAGTGAATTGTGAATAAAGTGCTTAACATTTAAGTAACTCCTTCACCAGCTCCTGACAAAAGCTCTCTTTTCAAGGGATGCTACTAAAAAGGGTTGCAATGTGTCTTCAATATTGAGAGGAGCCCTGTTTTGTGCCTTCCTCTTGTAAATAACTAATTACAGTACTGAGTTGTGGCCCACCACCATTAAAAGCAACCTCACAGGTGTGAAACAGGCTCTTCCTGACCTTCTTATTTGCCCCAACGTGGTGTGCTCTGCTTTTGTTTGCCTTCTCAGGTTTTCAGTCCTACCAACAGCTGAGGGACCTCTGTAATTGCATAATATGAATTTAACTCTCCTCTGTAATGCAAGCTTAAGCCCCTCAACTGAACTGGTTTCCATCAGCTGCTGTTAGTATCCACGCCATCTGTACATGTATCACTTGTGTTGGTCTTCCCACACCTACAGCAGATGTTTTACAGGACATTCATTAGGAACACTTTTACCTGGGCCTTGCAAAGGGCTTCTCTTGCATGCATCTGGTTTACACTGGGTGTTAAGTCCCACACAATATCACATCAACTCACTTTTTCCTGCATGTTCTGTATTTCAAGTTTTTGGCTATTCCAGCATCCTATCCTTCTCAAGATTTCTTTCCACATTCCTCTTTGGATTCTAAGTAGAAGTTTATGAAATGAGCTTCACGCTTTTGAGCAGACTCGCACACTCAAACTGAAAAAAAAGAATGCATGGTTTCTTTATGCACTCATCCACAGGGTAAGAATGTAACACCTTCTTGAAGGATTCCTTCCCAGCTGTGTGGACAGATTAGCTTTAACCACACAAACTAAAGCAGCTTTCAAAACTGGCTGGTTTGATTTCCACAAGGCAATGAACACCTCTGCTTTCTTTGCCTGTTCACCTGTAATGCCTTATTGTCCTTAAATTTTCATGCTAGAAAAGCTGTGCCATTAAGCTTCAATCATACATTTGGAATGAACATGGCTTTTTGAATAACTGGTACTTTGGGGAGTTTGTAGCAACTTTTCTGGACTCAAGACCTGCAGAGCTCCTATTACTCCTCTGGGAGTTCTGTCTAGAAAATGTGCTTTGATTATATCAAGGTCATGTTTTTCTATAGGAATTTGAGACTGCTTCTTGATTAAGGCCAACTGGGAAACGAACTGATGCTTCTTCATGTAGTGTTTCCTTACACCACTCCTCATCTGATACTTTTCTCCACATTAAATCAGGCACCTATAAAAGAGAAAAGATCAGAACGTAAATAATTCCTTAATCTAGAACACTGCTTATGTTTTCCAAAATATTTAGTTCCAAACATGCAAGGAAAGACAGGTAGATTGAATTACCCCATCCTGTTTTATCATGAGTCTTTTCCATTAGTTGCCCACAAATTCTCACCACCTCTTTCTTATTCTGAACAGCACGTCCAATTTAAACTTCCAATTTAGCAGAGTACTGTGATTTAATTAGTGTCTGTCTTATCTAGTCCTGTTTTCAAAGACCATTTTCTGATTACTTCCTGCCAAAGAGACCAACACAGAAGGACTCTAAGACTTACTTTCATCATCTGAATCGAATCCAAAGAGCGTCTGACACTTCTTTTGTGCAAGGTGAGCCTCAAGTGCTTCTGAATTACAGTAGATGGTCAAGCAGTTGCCACATCTAAATCTTTCTGTTGATTTGCTACAAATTTTATCTTGCTCAGAATAAGCATCTACCTCATCAGCCAAAATTTTTCTCCGTTTTGGCATGCTAATGTAACGTTCATCAAGGTAACTTGGAGGCAATGGTCTGACGTAGGGTTTAGTTAAGATGACACCATATGAAGTAGTCTCTGTTGTCTGATTTGGTTTAGAAGGTACTTGTGAGGCAGCAGGAGCATTATTTTGGGGTGCATCGTGACAATTCTGTAGAACTGGTAACACTGACCCATTTTCTGTCCTTGTTTCATCTGCTACTCTGTCCAAAGGTATCTGGGATGCCTTGGATGATGTCTGATCTAGGTCACTGTGCCCATTGACCAGTTGGTCACTAACAACATTACAGTTTTCAGGATTTGGCTGTAACACAGGTGTCTTTTGGTCTATCAAACTTAAAACTGGAGCACTACCTTCAGATGAACTTTCATTTCCATTGTGAATTACATTATTTGCTTTCTTCTCCACACTTTGAATATATGTCTTTGGTTCTGCAGAATCCTTCCTTGACTTCCAAGTTGGAATTGGTAAATCTACAGTTTCTTTTTCATTAACAGATTCGTCATCTTCTTGGTAACTACAAAGTTCTGAAGGATCATCTGAAGAATCTTTTTCACTTGCATCTTCTGAACATTCTGGTGTTTTATTGATATAATGCTGAGCCTCGTGTTCATACAGCAAAGGGAGCTCCTCAAATAGCTCACAGCAGTCTGAGAAATTGCACTGAGCTTTAAACACACTGTGACTTTTCGTATGTTCTGCAAGCTCAGTCGACAGCTTAAATCTCTGATTACAATTAAAGTGTAAACAAAAGTAAACATTTGGATACACATGTCTCTTCAGATGGTCTATAAAATGTTGGGAATCAGCAAATTTCCGCTGGCAGAAGCGGCATTTTCCTTTATTCCATTTCATTATATGCTGCTGCACCTTCAGATCAGTTGGATGAGTCTTCCTTGCGTGTTTGTTGAGAAATCTTATTTTTTTAAACACTCGAGCACAACCATTAGCAGGGCACTTAAAGGTTCCTTCCTCATCCAAAGCATCAATGTCTTTTTGGGGGCAAAACACTCCATTCACTTTATGCAGAATGGGTGACTCTTTACTGGAGCTCTCATCATCCTCAGGCAAACTCTCTGTACTTAAAGCATCAGGAACATTATTAAAACAGCTGTCACTACTGTTTTCAGTAGCATCATCCTGGTCACTTAGGTGGTTTTCCACTGCATCAAAGGCCTGTTCTGCATTCTCAGCCTCTTCTTGGACCTGGTCAGAACTTGGAGCTACTGTAGCCTCTGGTTCAGTATCTTTGGAACCCTGAGAGTTCCCATTTTCAAGAGACACAGAAACACCAGAACATTGCACTTCATGAAGAGTAGGAGCCTCCTGACCAGCCTCAAGAGCTGCAGCAAGATGTTGCCTTTCTATCTTCCTGACATGATTCCTTAAGTGCTTCAGCATGAGTCCTTTCTGCCTGAACTTCCTCGTGCAAAGCACACAGGAAAAGCTGCCCTTTTTTTGGTGAGCTTGTGCGTGTTTCACTATGTGATCGCCAAGGAACTCCTTGTTGCAGATCACACAGCGGTGCCTTGGTTCAGTCTGATCCAACGTTTTGGATGCCTCAAGAGCTTGGTGGTTCTTTTTGGCATTCCCTTTGGACCGAGCTCCGGAGCAGTTTCCAGGGTCCCCATTGCTTACGTCTGTTAAACAGCCACGTTCCTCACCCAGAGCCCTGTACTCTGCTATTTTCTCTGTGTTTGCAGGAGAGTTTTCCAGTGTACTTTCACTCAAGCCATCCAAGGCTTTATCCCCCAATAATGCTAAACAATTCTGCTTGATCATCAAGAAATTCCAAAACTCGGGATCGAAAAACAACCCTTTCTTCAAAATGGGAAGCAGCTCAAACCGCACGCGGTTTTGAACAGAACTAGTGCACTCATTGTATTCTTCATCCGCACATTTATATAAATGTTCAACAGTGTAGTACGATTCCAAGGTGCGCTCCAGGAAAAAGATGGAGAGAGCACAAATTCTGAGGATCTCCAAGTCATTTGGCAGAAAATGAGCGATTGCTTTATAAATAAGACTTTTCATGTTGGGATCTTCACGGAGGTCCAGCTGTAGGGCACATCCACATATCTCGACACAGATCTGAAGACCATCTTCACCAACCTGCAGAAAGGAAATTACAGTGTACATCAACATTACCCAAATATCACCACGCCATGTGTTTATATTAATCTACTTGCAAAGCAGGAGTTCAGAAAGCATCCTGCTCCTAAACTTCACCCAAGGGCATGAACATATTTATATATTGCTCAAACAAGACTATAAATACAAGTACAAAAATGCTCAAAAATAGCATCTGGTTTTTACTGAAACCTGCACAGCTATTGTCAACAAAGCTTCAGCTCTGCCCCATGCAGTCCTATAGTTAAAGACAATTATTTGGGGATGTAAACCAACACCGCAAGAGATTATATCTGATCTATCAGTATCTTCTGCCTGCCTCTTCATTCCCTAGGCTGTTTCACACTAAATGGACAGTTCCTCTATATTTTGGCCTTGTTCTAACTTTTTTAGCTTGAGTTCCATAAAAACTCATAAAAAACCTGTAATATTGCTCGCAGTTTTGCACAACCACCAGGGGAACTATAACCCATGGCCAAGAAATCTAAAAGGCTTCATTCTCCAAAATTGATAACCCATCCTTCCAATGAGCAGAATTCCCCATTTGAAGCTGGGGTCCCTGTCGTCAACATGTAACTCAGAGGGCTGATCAGAAATGCAGTGCCCAACAGGCAGCAGATTAAAGCCAATAAAGGTACGGGAAACTTATAAATAATTAATACCTCCTATATTTGAATGTGTTTTAACAAACATAGACAATGCTCCATAAGTAGGGGGTTATTAAAATAAGATTCTTCAGATGCAAACAGAAGTTATTAATATCATCACAAGCATTAAAAAATATATACCATTGAACAGCAGCAAATGGTAGTATTTACATCTGTACATAAGCCCCCAGGACAAAATAATTTGCAACTCATTTAAGGCATAAAATATGAACGAGTTCTGTTAACTCAGGTCAACAATAAATAACATTTGTTGGGAAACAACTCAAAGGCCTGTGTGCAAAGCACTGCACATGACATCTTTTGCAGATGGAGCAGAAAAAGACTAAGATCTGAAGCATGGAAAAGAGCACAATTTTCTGAAGCAAAATAATGTCTTCTCCCGTATTACTGTGCCTTTTCCTTTGTTATATTAAGCATTTTTTTCATATTTGATTAGACTTGATGAAAGGATTCAGAATTTAACAAGGATGAAGGGTGTATACAATTACACGAAGCCTATTTCTTTAACAGGTGAGGCTGGAAAAAAACCCCCAACCAATAAATCATTCACATTTATTCCATGCACTTATTCCTCAAATTTGCTGCAGAAACAGAAAAACTCAGAATTAAGTAAAAAAAAAAAATTTAAACCACAAGCAATCAGAATATTGAAGCCTATTCTGGAACCTGACAAAATTTCTATGATAATATTGTGTCCTTCCCTACCCCCTTTAACTTACCACAAACAAGTGATCATTACACAATATAAACATCACTTCTCTTTACTTTAACTGGTTACAAAAAGAATGGTGGATGAGGTAAAAACAAACAAAACTTACTTCATCCTTAATGACTTTCATGAAAGGGAAAATGACTCTGACATTTGTAGCAATTCTTAGAAGCTGGTAGCACTGGTCCACAAATACTTGTTTTGATGGGTTAGATTTAAGCTGCAGTTTACTCCAAATGAAGATCAGGTCCCTATTAGATAGAAAATAAAATACTCCAATTAGATTGAGTTTTAGAACTCTATCACTAACCATGATGCATTACTAAAGAATTATTTGCATATTCTGTGACTAAAACCATAGTTGAGGGTCTAATACTGATCTAACACCACAACTGCACACAAAGTGAACAACGGAAAATGCAACTTAATTACTTTGTTAAAGCATTCAGGGTATCTCCTATCACTCAGCCAATTAAATATTCAACAAAATATTAATGTATTCAGCTTAGTTCCAGAGAAGTGCAGAATAAAATCAGATGGTACAGTACCTAACCCTCAACACCACAGGCAATTAACAGCAAACTCTGTGCTCTTGCGATTTAGTCACTTCCAGTGCAAGGATGAAAAGTCCTTCATGAAAAGAAGCTTTTGAAAGTGGAAAATGGAAGCAGCATAGAAAGTTAGCACCTGATGTGGCAGGAAATACTGATGTTCTCCAGTTATTACGGCACAGTTTTCTGCCTACAGCAGTTACACTAAAGTTTCAGGCTCTACAGCTATTCCTACATCTCCATGATCTGCAGACAAATACATTTCTGCCTGAGACAAGGAAATGTAAGAACAGATCAGTGCTAAACTCTGCAGCAGAGCTCCTACACAGGTGATGTGTCAGCCTATGAAACAGAGCTCATTGAATAGTACAGCATACAAGTTCTCCACACTTTAATTTAGAGACTCAGGAAGGCAACTGGACTAAATTTTAGTCATAAGAAGATTTGCCAGCACAAAGATGTCACACAGGAGTAGCTCTAGTTAGGACAAAGGAGAAATCCCACCACAACATTACAATGGGAACAGGACCAAGCAACTTGCATTTGCTGAAGGAAGGCACTTCTCTATTCCTCCAGTCTCCTCCCTCAGAAAACCAACTTGGTTACTGACAAAATATTTGGCTGATTTTCCAGAGTCAGACAAACCTTTTGAGATTAAGCTTCTCTTAGTGAGCTCAGAGCATGAGTAAAGGGAAGTGACAAAACGGCCCATGACAAAACCAGCTCCACTTTTAAATTCAGGACAGCTCTACAATTCTACTTGACATTGAGATCTTGACTGTTTTGTTTCATTCAGAGCCCAAGAGAACTCAATTTGAAAGAAAGATCAAACTTATGGAGGAAACTCTGAAAAGAGAGACCTATAGCTCTACACACAAAAAAATTAGTCTTACTCATTTTCTAAAGATACAAACTGTTCACCTCTGCCTTTACCAGGCTGGAAATCTGAGTTCTACATATTTGCAAACTTCACCTACAAGTTTGAAATTAGTGTCTTCATGCACTAAACCATCCATAACAACTCAGATGAAGTCTCAACCTGAAGTACAGAAGTAAGAAGTGAATCTTTTTGCTGTTATATGTTACAATTGAATAATCTGATTTATTGACTACTTTACCTCATACCATTTCAGAGCAAGCCATTTCAATACTAATCCCAGAGAATAAGAGAAAAACCAAATTACCCTTTTGAGAGATCAGCACTTTAAGTGGCTTGCTGTGTGTTGAGACAAGAGTTAGGCTGGCACAAGGAAAAAGCTGGAAAAGGAATGCAGAAAACTGGAAGTAGAAGGGACAGCTCCATGGCTGAAATACAAGGTGTTACCCACCATTTGAATAGACCCTGATGTCAAACAGTACTTTAGTTTTTTAGTTGTGTTTTTCTGTGTCAATACAGTGGCTTCTCCTTCTCAAGTTCACTTCTGACTTTGTTGGGACAATTTAAATCGTTCTTGTGAGACCCCAGAACTCAGCACCTCTTTACCAGAGGCAACCATGCAGTCCAGCCTCTTTACCTATAAAATACCAAAACCACTGTGTGCCTCCACCAGCAACATCAGGTGATGGTTAAACCCTCCCTAACTTAGCTGCATCTAAACCCTTTGCTATTCTTAATAAGTAGGTCTGGCTTTCCTTGGGCATAAGGAACACACTCTACTGAAAGACTGACCAAACCTGTGTAAAAACTCCCTTACTTAATGAATTTACTGGATAGGAATCACCTGGAAACAGCCAAAACAGCATTTTAAAGTCATCTAGCAGAGAAGGAAGGCTATTTATGCCTGGTCCATCAAAATATTCTACATCTTCCTGAAGAGGCATCAGTTTAATACAAAGTATTATGAATTGATTTCTTACCAATACTTTGCACAAAAATATGTCTAGCATGACCAAGCACAGCTTGCTTGACGATTTCATTTCAGAAAAATAATTCTGTTCATTTGAATCTATAATTTATTCTTAACATCAGTGAAAATTAGAGTTTTGTGACAAAGCTGCTTAGTTCATCTTCCTCTGAGATGACAGCTAATGGTTTTAACTTGAAGATTTCATATAGGCTGTAGCAAATATCTGCTATTTACAGCTTTCTAATCCATTTTGTTGTCTGCTCTTTGCTAGTAGCGTTAGCAGCTAGATCTCTATTAAATCTGCAAGGCCCTCAGTTCCAGACAAGGTGAGATGATTTATACTGTGCTGGAGACATTAAAACTTTCCCTGGGGAAAAATACACTCAGTGGGTTAATTCAACCTGGCTCCTACTTCATCAAAAACTTGGATTACAGTACAGCCATGCCTTCACAAGCTTTGCTGCAGTTTACTTGATCTATTAAGCATTACACAGAGTTCTCTTGTTGGGAACACAATTGTTAAGGCTCAGCATCTGTAAAGAATGAAACATCTGTTTGAGCTGCACAGACATAACTGCTCTGAACTCTGTTCCAAAGATCCTCAAGTTCTACATTGTGAATAGAAGACTAAAATACTGAGAGATGCCAAGATTATTTCCTGGAAAACCAGGTGTCAAACAGTACTTGAGTCTCTTCTGGAATTTCATCTTGGACATTTGCTTTGCCAGAAAAAAAAAAGAGATACATCTTGCTTAGAACAGCAATTTCAAAAATGGATGATGCCAAACTTAATGATCAGCTGGGTAAGAGCAAGGTTAACAGCTTACTACAGCAAAAGGAGGTTTAAATACAATGTTAAAAATGCATTTCTTCATAGACTAAACCCCCCAAACAGAAAGCACTAATCCATGGAGGTTACACCTATAATTTCCTGTTATGAAGTAGGGAGATGCCGCATTTGGGCAGGAATGAGCAAAGATGGATTAAATTCCAAAGTTAGTCACTGTGCTCACACAGCCTCTGCCTTTTGGGTAGAACTTCACCTCTCCTATGGGGACAGTCCTGTCCATCTTTTCCTGGACACACTGGATACAAAATGCCAGTAGCTATTGCCAACACATTGGACAATAAAGGGATGTCAGTCATTATCCCAATTATTTTGATTAAGCAATTACTCATCCAACAGTCCAACAATGAAGGAAAAAAGTCAGTAACAAACCAAACATCTTCATATCTAACCTTCATTAGTTTCTCAAGACAAAGCTTTTTGATCACCTGAAATCTGGGAACACATAAATCCTAGGGAGATTCTGAACTCCATATTACAATTAGTTAGGCAGATTAGTAATTTGATCTCTATCAAATCCTTACTAAGATGTTTTGCTTCAACTACATAAATAAACAAATCATGTTTTATCAAGGAATGCTCATGTTCCTTTAGGTACAGAAATTATACAGGCTCAACAGAAGGATTATATTCCTTAGCCATCTTTCAGTCCTCAGAATGATGAAATTTGTTGACAACTCTCTAGAAAACACTTCTTAGCCCTAAAAAGAAGTCAAAGTATCAAGATAATTGAGTGTGTGTGAAGACATCCTCAATGTTTTCTAGAGAAGCCCATCTAGGTGATAGCCTCTGACATCAAAGTTTCCATAATTACCAGCACATTTTCAGAACCATGCATTCTCTTTATAGGCACATTAGTGACACACTGCAGTTACAGATCAAAATATCTGCATTGCTAGAAAGTCTACAGACTGCATTTTGCTAATAATAAATGCTACATTTTCAGGTATTTACAGCCTAAGTGTGCAAAGGCTCACCCTTCTGTTACTTTGAGACATTAAATAAGTGGTTTGCACTCTGTAGGCTACCCCTGTACATGGCTGTGTAAAAAGGCAAACAGGTACAACAGAAGCACTAGGAACATTTAAAAATCTTTTTTATCTGGTAATTAAAAGTTAGGTGAGTTTGATTTTAGCAATAAGCATGTATTTTCTTCTCAGCTGCTTCCCCAGAAATAAAGTATTTACCATATACAATACATGTCCCCATTTTGGAGCTGTGGGACTAGGAAGGATTCACAAAGCTGTAAGGCTAAGGTAGTCTTCCCTTCTTTTTCAGTGTTGCAGATGATCTCAATTCCACTCTTGCAATCAGTCCTCAACAAGTGCTATACAATTAAAATAAAATCGATTTAGATCAATTGGCTGACATTAAATAAAAACCTATCAGACCGTGCTATACTAAAAACTTTAGGAACTGTTATTAACACAGGATGTCTTTGGAATGGCTTTTGTGTACACCTATAAATAAATATTTAGGAGGTATTTTGAGCTCTTTCATATTCATTAGAGTAATGACCATCAGAATGATTGTCTGAGAAATTAAAATACTACACAAAAGCACTTTTTTGCTTGTTCTTGCCACTTTTTGGTGGCTTTTTCTTAAAATAAAGTTACGAAAGGTACTGTTATCTTCTAAGTGCTATCAGTGATAAAAGGAGGGCCATATTTTATCACTCATTTTATATAATGTCATTTTATATAATGGGGCATAATTTAAAAACTTTAGAAAAACTATATAATTTAAAACTAACATCCATTAGGCTCAAGTGCTTTTACTACAAGAATAGTCAGTAGTAAAGTAGCCAATACACTGAAGTTAGAAAATATTTAGGGAACATATCTACAAGAACATTTGACCAAAAAAATGCAATCAGGTCAACAAGATTTGTAGGCACTTCACAGTTAACTTTTCAAAGGTTAAGCCAGCACTAAGTTAAGCAACACCAGTGCAGTTGCCTGATTTTATGACATTTGGTTCCACAAAAACAGAGTTCCATATGCTCCTCTTGACAACTCATACACAGTAAGGATAAAGTACCGTTTCATTTAAAAAAAAATAAATGTATACTGACAAACAATACCTCCTGGAATAGCTGATCTTCTAATGGTGACATATAAAGACAGGTGAAAAGAGCTTGATGGAAATACAGATCTTTACTGATATCTGGATGATTTATGCAAGATTTGATAAGAGCCATTGCCTCAGGGATGCGTTCACAGGCAATAAGGTATCTGGCACGGAGTTCAAAGAACAGTGGATTTTCAGAGCTTAAATATTTGTTAACTGCACAGAAAAGAAAGATTTAAAGGCAATTAGAATACGAAGTCCAAACAACAAATATATCTAAATGTAATGTTGTTTTTAATAACAAATAATATTAAGAAAAAAAAAGCTCTGCTAAAAAACCAAATATTAAGTTAAATACCATAAGAAATCTGTCCTTCTGCTTGGAAACAGAAATGGTTATTTTTCTTAAACCAGTAATCTAATTCAGCATTTTGTTTCTAACAAGGTAACACAAGGTGCTGCAAAGGATTAGTAAAATACATATTGTATAGAAGCAGATGTGAACATTTCAGAGAAAGAAAATGCCCTCCTTTCTCAGCAGTGGAATCTGTGTGATTGTCAGAAGTACAGGACTGACATCACTTCCAAAGCTATAATTATAAATACTTTAAAAAAGCCACCCCTCAAGATACTCATTACCCATTACAATCTAAGACCACAAATTGGTGAAAAAAGTTAACTACAATTGACATGCTTTTGCCTTAAGAAGTTTTGAAGGCTTTCATTTTGCTTGCTTGGAAAACATATCTTTTCTCCCTCTGCAAGTGCTACTGGGCACAATTCCTACCTAAATTCCTTTAAATTCTAGCCTCTAATTTATGAAAATCTGTTTTTCATCTCTAAAAGATAATCTTAACACCAATATTTGAATTAAATTGTTTCAAGTGAGATACTGAAACTACTTATCCTTTAAGCAACTGGAAATTAAGAAATACATAGAAGACATGCTTTGTATCTCTATTATAAAAGTTCGTACAGATTGCAGTTTCTCTTTGGATTAAAAGTTAAAATATCACTCAAGGTTACAACTGTAGTATTTTAGTCTTTCATGTTTTGAAGAAAGAATGAAAGAGACTGTCAATTTAAAGTCAGTGGAGGCTCAAAGTTCATACCTTAGAAGAAGAAATCTGTATTAATTACAAGTAACTTAAAGTCATACTTAAGAAATGGTTACCGAAAACGACAATCTGAACAAAGAATTTTTCCCCCAAAACGAAGAGATTATTTGTACAACAAGATTTCAGTTAAAACTTTTTTATTTTAGGATGCCTGGCTTGTAATCACTCTTTATACTGAAAACCAGGATTTCTCTAGAATCTTTATTTTCATGCAAGCTAGTAGTGCCACGTACTAATGAACACTTAAGAAGTATCATTCAAGGTGTCAGGTTTCAATTTGATTTGTTAACAGATGCACTGTAAGAAAAAAAAAGAAACCTCATTGCCACTATCCATTAGCACTTCTGGGAACAAGCTCAGAAAACAAGAAGGCTAAAAGGAAAACCAGCGACTACTGGTGGTGATGAAATGCAAGAAAAAGTGATTGTATGAAAAAGTCCTTAGAGCCAAATGAAGGCATCTCCTTTTTCAAGTTACCAATCCTTAGCATAATAAACCACACCCTCTGTTTTGCATGCAAACATTACCCAACAGATTACTGAAAAATTAGGCTGGAAATACTCAGATTTGGGTAAGTGCTAAGGGTAAGGAAATGCTGCACGTCCAACTAGTGGCTGGAAAATCCTTTCCCTTAAAGGAGGGAGAAGTGCAGTTCCACAGCACAGCTCACCCAGTTCTGCCATTCCCACTTCTGTGGGGAACCTTCTGCTCCATAAATGAGGCTCTGCCTTCTGACAGCCTCCTCTGCCAGGGAAGATGATCTGCCACACCACTGCCAGCAGGAGCTCCCAAAGATGTGGGTTCCTACAGCCTCCACACACTCTTTTTAAACAGAGTTTCAGTGACACTACTGGCAGGACAGTGCTCTCTCCCTGTCCTGGAATATCCCATTTTCCCAGGCCAGCATATAGAGCTCCTCTAACCCCCCAATCCTAAGACAACCACCAGCAATATTAGCTACAGCAGCTTTAAGCTAAGTCTGTGATACACTAAAAAACAACATTTATTCTTATCCAGGCAGTGATGCTTTGCTTTAAAGCAACAGACATCAGCCACCACCTCAGAAACTCATTAACTGCTCCATCTGACTGCACCTCTGTAATGTTCTCTTCTAGATGCTTACCTTATTCTCCCTAGTCCATTACAAGTTGATTGCTCCTGTGTTTCAACCCTACTATTTCTTTTTCAACTCAATGACTGCCTTTGTTTGCAGCCAACTCCAAACAGAATGCGACATCTCAAAATTTACTACAACTGACGGAAAGACAGATAGAGAGAGATTTGTCTTGGCCTAAGTTTCTCCATGGAGTTAATGAATCCAGGACAGGATTATGTAGTTCACACAAATTGATTTTTGCAAGTAGTGGTTGGTGATGCAGCAATAATAGGCAGTTTTTCTATTTAAAATAACCCCTGAGGGAAACACATGGCCAAGTTTCAAAATATACACTAAATACTGCTATCCTATAAAGCAGCACAGGATGTTTGCTTTGTGTAAGACTTCGTAAGAATCAAATTTTAGAGGAAGTGAGAGGAAGAAAGAACAAGCTTCCAAAATATAATTATCTAAAATAAAACATTTGTCAGCACAGATGAGATGTGTCAAGGGTGTGTGTGGGGATATCAGAACATAAAAGGAGAGAAAAATCTTAGTGGAGGGGAAGGAGATGCAGCCTGAAACAAAAGAAAACAAAGTGATCATCTAGTGACAACTGGGCTCATTCCTACTCTGCCAGGTTAAAAACAAACATCCTCAAACTGTTACCCATCATAGAGAGGCTTCATGATGAGCAGGAGAATCATTATAGCAGAGGACTAAACTAATTCTTTGCTGGAGAGATGGAGATTGAGCCCTAATTCCACATCAAAATCACCAAAATCATGTGATGCAGAACAGAATAAGGTTCATCTTCGTTTTCATTTTGTTTTTGTAGTTATTGGACCAGAACTTTATCAGCTATCTAATAAAAATCATGGGTAAATCTGTTGCTCAAGCAGTTACTTCACAAAAGAGACAGAACAACAAAGACTAGCAACTTAATGACATTAATTTGCTATCAAAACCCTTTTTGTGGTTAAGGAGGCAGCTCACTAAGCTGTTCTGACTTTAGGCCTCTTCCACTCTCTACAGAATGAGCACATTGTCATGAACACAGTGATGAGTCTCCATCATGCACTACATCCTAATACCTAGAGAAGAACTGGCATTTTCCATCACTGTCAAACAAAACTTTCAAGAGCTCCCCTGTGAACACTGCTGGTCAGCATGTTGCATAAGATGTCAGTAAAGACTACTGTAGATCGGGTATTTTTCCTCTTAGGAACTTTTATTAACATTCCAGTGATTTTGTTCCCATGCAGTGCACCTTTCCCAGCCCCAGGAATTACATATGCATAAACAGAAGACAGTCACATGTAGCCATGGGCATTGTTGGAAACAGAACCAAGGAAAGCCACAAGACCAAGTATTTACAATTGAAGAGAAAAATCAAATGAGCCTGAGTGCTAGGAGACAAATACGCATCAGATCCTCTGTCACGTAATTTCAGCAATCTAACTGAAGTCAAGTCTCCATGCTCTTTTTAGGTGTACACTTAGATTTGGAAATCCATCCTATGAATTTTCTAAACTACTCAGTAGCTGCTTGTATCTGACCAATCTGATCTTTACACTAATAGCAGACTTAAATCAGCAAAGAAATTTAGCTTTGTTTGAAATCAAAGAAGGACCAGCACATTTTACTAAAGAAAAATACTTAAAACTCTGTGCAATGCCAGCTGATAACATCTGACCCCAATATTTAAAATAAAAAAAAAGCATAACTGAACACATTTTTTAGTACTCTAGAAAATTACTGCGATAAATGAAGTACCTAATTCCTGCGACACAGGTTTTGATTTAAGAATTGCTTGTAATACTGGATCCTCCCATGGTCCACCATCTCGAATTATTCGAGTCACTAGTTCCAAGTTCAGATTTCTGTATTTATTTAGAAGGTTCTGACATTCCTACATGGAAAAAGAGAAACAATTAGAAAGAAAAAGATGTGGTCTAAAAATAGCTAGGCTCTCCAAAAGATACAAACCAAGAAAGCCATGCATGTTGGAGTATTTCCTCAGTCAGTAATTTGAGCTACAAAGTCTTTCATTGACCATACACATAAGCCCTAAAGCAACAACTGATATTATCTAAAAACAGCAATGCAGAAATGTTGAAGACCAAATTAATGACTTCTACAGCACTCCAGAGCCTTCCATTTGTATAACAACGTAAAAACACCTTTCCTTGGATTGGAGACATTACTGGCACACACTGAGACAAGTCTTCATCTCACACCAGCCTGCACAGATTTAGACATGTTGAGCTGGATTTGTGATTTCTGAGGGAAAAACTGAATTAAGCCATGAGTCACCAGCCCTCAAGCAACCGTTTTTCTCCAGACTTCTACATAACAGAAATTACGTTTGCCTGTAATATCATGGAATGCTTTAGCCAGCCATGATTTTCACATGGCAAGTTCTCTCTCATCCCCACACCTTGTTATTTGCTGTGGCTGTCAATAACACCATTAACAGAAAACTTTAGTAGTGAGGAAATGATCTAATAATGAAACAAAAAGTGCTGCAGAATGGCTTCCATCCACATACAATTACCTCCTTTTCACTACACGTTTGATTACACAACTGATGCAGAAACAGTGCTGGCACATTAACTTGTAAAAGCAATAATAGACAGGTATCAACATAAAAATAACAACAAAGGAAGTGCTATTTCTCAAACTGCAGTTGCATGATCAGTTTTAATACAAGATAACCCTGTTTTTCATCCTTTCTTTACCTACAAAGTTTCCCCTCTTGGTGGAACACATCTTGGTTCCATGCAGAGAACTCAACCCTCAAAACTGGTTCAGGTAAAAAAAAAAAAAAACCAACAAACCAAACCCCTCACTTACCTAGCAAAAAAAAAAAAAAAAAAAAAGGGCAAGTTTTTAATCCAGGATCATTTATCTTATGCAGTTGTATAAGATAAATGTATCTGTCCCAATCTACCCGAGAATAAAACAGTTTAAACTACCCATGTTATCCATGTTTCTGTTGACCTGAAGATTTCATTGAGATGGAGCTTCAATTTCAAATTTACTGTTTAAAACCAGAGGGGAAACATGAGATTTCGTGTCATGAACAGGATGACATTAAGCCCTAAATAGACATAAACAAGCCAAGTTTCTTTCACTGAATTGGCATGTTTTCTCCAGGTCATATATTCACAAAAACTGCCTTTACATCTACTAAAATAATATGAAAGGTTTATATGAAAGTAGGCAACACTACCTGGATTGAACCTAAAATATCTTTCAAAGGATCCTCATAGAACTCATCCTTTCCAAAGAACAGCAGCAATTCAAAAAAACTCCTAAAAAACAGAAGTAGCAACAAGTCAAATTAAAAACATTCATTCAAACAATGAAACTACTGTAAGTTTCTTAATTTTCACAGCACTCAAACCAAAATTAGCAATTTTGTGACTTCTAGACCTGTGCCCATGTGGAGTCACTCAAAGGTTTTTGGTGTCCAATAGTTCATGTTTTCAAGCATTTCCCACTAACACATTTTATTTTATTTCATTTCAGCCTGTCTTGCCATTACTGAAATGTCTCTCTGAAGATGTTAGTTTAAATGTGTTAATTATTTTATCTTAAAATAAAAGAGCTTTTGAGGATTATTTGGAAAGGGACAGCTTTTGTGCAAATATGCAAACCAAACTACATTCACCTTCTGCATGGCATTCAAATTCAAACAACTTGAATTTGACCACCACCAAGTTTTTAAGCCAATCAGGTCTATGTTCAGTAAGATGAATTCACAAGTGTTACCCCAAAAGAGCTGGCAGAAATGGGACAAGAAAGGACTGATACTTTCAACATCAGCTTAGATTCAACGTGACTTGTGGCCTCCATAGTTTTTATCCTTTAAAATAACAGTCTAGCATCTATTTCTTTTCAATCCTGGTGACAGAATCAGAGAGGTTGGTAAAGAGCAGCTTTGCAGATCTCCTTTCAATGCAGGTTTTCATTACAAATGCCTCCTCCCAGATAATACAGTTCCGTCAATTCAATCCAAAGCTTGGCAGTCAGACCTCGTGGCTCTGCAGTGCAACTGTTACTGTTCTGCCTGAGGATTCTGAGAATTTTAATTTCTCCTTGGAAAAAGTAACAAGCAGGCACTGCACTGATAAGCAGCAATTGCTGATTGAGAAAGTCATGAGCAGCAGACAAGAACTGAGCAACTCTCAGAGGGACAGGCAGAACTTAAAGAAATACTGTGCAAACTTAAGCCAGTTTTTCTTCCCAGCAACATTTTCAGAAATACTGTGCATTAAAGTCTTAATACTCATATAGACAAAACTAAGTTTTCCATGGGAATAAGGGAAAAGTACCATAAAAGTAGGTTTCCAATACATTATACTGAAGTAATATTTTTCCTAACCAATTATTAACTATGCCAAAAACAGGCCTAGAGAAATAAAGATACAAATTAACGTTCAGTGACACAATTTCTCCCAAGGCTAGGTCTTTGAATCTCAACTCAAATATGCAATGAAAAAACAATCCCTACCCAAATAAGTACTTGGTTCTGAAAAAACATGATCTCATGTCATGTTAAACAAAGTTTCGCAGCATACTTGACTCTCAGGAAAGGTCAGCCATGAGTCATGTCATGATCTGGGAACTTAATAAGACAAAACTAGTTACAGCAAGTGATGCATGCTTTCATTTAAATTTGCTTTGACTAATCTAAAAAGAGAAGAATCTTGCAAAAAAAAATCTGGAACTCGGTATTGAATGAGGGTAAACTCTGATTTTCTGTTTTATCAATGCACCTGCTCACAGCCTAATAAAGGAAGTGATCAAAATATTTCTATTTCCTCATCACCAGTCTCCATTCAGTTAAAATTACTACAGTCAATTCTAGCTTGGCTTATCCCCACACTGCCTGCAGCACTGCATATCCAAATTATAACCATCTAGATTGATCACATCACTGCTTTGGCATCAGAAGATTGCCTAAAAACACCACTGTGCTGGCACCATGATTAAACCCCCCGATATAAATGCAGATGCTGCTTCATTTGATAGGAATAGCAACATTATTAAGTATAGGAAATAAACCAGTTGTTCCTGTTAACAGTTTATTGTCTGGTTACCAAGGAAATCTTCCTCAAGGATGACAATGCAGTCAGGCAGAGTTTAGCTCTCCAAGAACTAAGACTTAATATACACTGAATTTTCAAAAGAGATTTGAGCAGGTTGCCCAGGTAACTGCAACTAAGCACTGGGATCCCTTTATATCACATCACATACAAAACCATGCCAGGCAGGCAGGAGAATAAATAATCTGACATCCTAGAAGGGAAGCAAATCTTATGGAATAAACCTAATTCCAAACACCAAAACAGACAAAAGTGACAAGTACTCAGAGACCAATTTGCTTTTCAATTAGCAGAAAGTATTCACCAAAAAACCCTCTTGAATTTCCACCTTTTACCTCCCAAGCTTTGCTATTTAAAAGTACATACAAGCATGGTTTGAGGTTTTTTTCCTAAAAACTAGTGGGAAAAAAACCCAAACAAACCAGCAACAGTTGTCACTATGTTTTCATGTAACTGCAAGTCACTCTCCAAAACCTGAGCATTTTGGTTTTGGAAACTGTGGTGTTATGATACCATAAATAGTCCTCTGTCAAACAGTTTCACACACACAAAACAGGAAATGCCTACACTGAAGTTTCACCAACACTTAAAGACAGCATTTATTTTACTTATATACTTATAACCCTGACACTTCCAGTCTTCGTGTGGGAAAACGACCACTGCATCAGGAAAATTGAAATTAGAGCAACATTTATGACATAATATTCCTGAAGTTGAATGTGACTTTGGGTCAGTTAACTGCATAACAAGTAATTCCCATAAGCATTTTGATGACACAAACATAAAAATATACAGTTTTAAAGTAATTGTTTTATTTCTTAAATATGGCAAGAAATTTTTCTTAAGAAGGAGTCATTTTATTACATCACTATAGGTACAAAAATCAAAATTATTTAAAACTATCTACTGAAAAAATTGGTCTTTAAATACTCCAAAATAAGCTTGTGCTTAAAGAAATCTGTAGGGTGATCACTTATTTCTTATATTATTCATTTTGCCAGACATCCCTTATGACAAAACATTGTCATAGCCAACTTGAACATTTAACAAAGAACAACCAAGATGAAACTAAATTCTGTTAAGCAATTCTTGGTTCTGTGGAGTTACAACACCTGTAAAACCACTCTTGGGAGCTCTGGAGCTCTGAAACCCTCGTGCTATGATATTGTAAAGGAAGGAATAACAAAAATGAAGGAGTACTTACAAAGCAAGGCTACTCAGTACATATTGTACATGCTCACATTCAGCTGGGAACGACACACAGGCAGATGTGAAACAGCACAGTGCTGTCTGCAGCACCTGGAGCTGAGGCAAAGGGACCTGCCATCTTCCAGCATAGTCTTCAACAACCTAGACAAAAACAAGGAAATACACGTTACTATCCAAGGTATTCTTCTTAGTCAGAAGTAGTTAATACTGTACCTGCTTTATCTCCCCTCCTCCCTCAGGAGTGGAGTTTGTAACCTAAAAAATCTGACTGTTTTCTGTTTTATGACCTACTTCAAGAAAGGAATATCACAGGGGACCTTGAACTATTCTTTTCAGAGGGTAAGACAGGAAATACTTGCTTCTTACGCTGTACCACAGCAGATACTGCACTTTGCATTTAAACACAAGCTTTTATTTTGCAAGAGGATACAAACTGGAGAGTCTGTGATCTGGACAACATCCAGACATTCTAGTCTAAAAACTTTCCAAGAGGGGAAAAAGTAACCTGCACTCTTCTAGCCTTTATGTCAGCAGAGAAACTCACAAACATAGCAGCCACTCTTCCCTATCTGATCAATGAGAAAATTTGCCTTGACTTAACCATGGGATGGATCTAAGGCAACAGCAGCTGAGATGGATTCATATTTGGACAAACTTTATCAAACTTATTTTAATAATTTGTTTGAAAAACTGTTCGCTTAATGCAGCAAATATCTAGGTCAACTGAAGAAGAATTAGCAGACTTGTAGATAAATATTCTTCCTCTTAAAGAGAGTAAACATTTTATAAGATAGTACTGCCTCACAGATATTCAGAGTTCTCTGAAATAGTTTTAGCAGAGAAAACTTTGCTTCTCTTTCATAGAAAAGCAAAATAGTCTGGGAAGAAACAAAGTAGACAGAAAGGAACAACATCCTTTAGAGGTGTGAGTCTCCAAAAGATCAAACAAAAGTAGAAATAAATCATCACTTCCCACCATGCCCATCACAATGCTTGCATCTGATGTGCACAGTAGAGACACATTCATAAATGATTTCAAGCAATAAAACAACATTTTGTGTCCTCCTGTGCAACCCTCACTGAACCTCCAGCACTCATCTCAACACAATGTAAGCTCAGCTAGGAATTAACGGGCAGGGAACATCCTCTCCCCAAAAAGCTGTCAGTCACAGCCTGCACCAGCTCCCCTGCCACACAAATATCAGCCAGCAGAAAAACCAACACCACCTTGGCCTGGCAGTTGGTCTGCAACTCAAATGTACCAAAAAAGAGTCACAGCATGCCACTCCCCCCATCCCAAATTGCTCTGGGAGAATAGGAATAGCAAACTTTTTCCTGAATGCAGACACCTGAAATGACGAATTGATCGGTTGCAGTAAAAAAACACGAGTCTAATAATGGTCAATTCTCAGAAGAATGCAACAACCAGCAAAAGATGGGGGAGTTGGGAGTTTGTGGACAAAAAGCTAAACTAAACATAAAATAAATTCCAAACCACACTCCACACAAATTCTGTATGGAGTGGGGCAGGGAATAATGTATGTTTGCTTACAATTCTATGTATCCTTTAATGTCTGTTTTTAAGTAATTTTATGGAATAACTTAATTTGTAACAGAAACCAAGTGCTTTTTTTGTACAAAGCACTCAAGATGTCATGCTTTGACACAGGACTGCAATGAGAACATAAGGAAAGGTTCATACCAAAGGTTTATCAGCTCACTTGGAACAGGCACACTAATTTCAATATAATATAGTCAGACAAATAAGAAGCACACAACATTGTCAAACCACAGTGGCCTGCTCCTTGTCCAGTACACAGAAAACCACACGGGAAGCAGCATTTTTTATGTGACTTTGTGTAACAGTTGTTTTCAAGATCTCTGTTAGAGTGCAATTTTTAATATCCTTAAAGATATATAACTCTTCATGCATCATACAGTCTGTCTGTACCTTCCATCACTAATAACCACGAAGAGGCTGGGGCTTTTTGTTTTGCCTCATTTGGAGCACATAAAGGCTCTGAAAGGGAGGCTGAAGCACCTTCCTGACACCAACCCCTCCCTATTCAGCTCCACCTTTCTCACACACCAATACACTACTTCCCTTTCTTTACTGTTTTAATAACTCAGAGGAAAATCCAAGACTTAGATGTGTCCTATTAAAACAAAATCAAGACCAGACTTAGCAAAAATTTCTAACCACACAGCTAACCCCAAAAATAACAAGGTAGTACTTAAAAACCTGGAGCAATGAAACAATAGCTTGTCCTGGAATATTGTTTTAACTGGTTTAATATACACACGTATTTTAAGTGATTAAATATGCACATATAAAGTTATTTGGCTATACTCCAAAGACTTAAGAGAAACAGCATTGCAAATAATTAGATTTGCAAATAAAAGGACACAAACCCCAAATGTTGTTTGCAGTGCTACACCTGAAGTTGCTACAGCTTTTCCCATTCCTCCACACAACAAAAGAACAAACTACAAATTTTAAATGGTTGTCATTATTAGGATTTCAAACAAAGTTAGTCCCATAGCTTCTTGTGAGATTTAACAGTAAAGGAAGTCACCCCAGGATTAAAACCACAAAATTTCTGTGAGTTCTTCTACTAATAGTTTTCAGACAAAAAAGGTGTGCTGGCAAACACAGCAGCTGTCACTCATCGTAATAAATATATGTAGGTGTTGTCACAGACGAGGAAAAACCAAAGAGCAGCATGCACAGAAAAACCAGAGTTTGCTGAAAATTGAAATCCATAATTAAAGCAACAACTACCACAGTTGCCTGATCAGCAGAAATACCAGAGCAGCTCAGATACCAAAGTTCAGCTCCAGAACTTGAGTAATACTACATTTACTACACCTGGAAACATCATAAGAAACAATCACAGTTTTTTTACTGTTTTTTGAACCTGTTTAGAGGATGAAGAGCATTTTGTTGTGTTTCAGAATACAAACATGCCAATCATGTCCTTACAAATAAGGATTTTATTATCCAAATAGAGAGTAGGAAAGGCCTTATGATTTTAGGGTAATGTAAAATATTATTTAACATGTCAAAGTTTGAAATGGCTTTACATTAAAAAATACAAGCAATGTCTTCACTGCAATTCACATGTGAATATTACATAAGGAGTAACCAAACACAATCACACTTTTGGCAAAAGAAAACACATCACCCAGCAACAGCATGACACATCCTATGAGAGAAGTTTCTACACTTAAAGCGAAATGCTTCCCCCTAACTCTTGATCACCAAAATCTCATCCATCTCCACAGCCTGCTTGAGGCAAGAACAATTCCCAAAACTGGCTTCCTTATGCCCATTATACTTAGCAACCCAAAAACTCATGTTTGTTTACAGTCTGTCACTTGCACAACAATGAAAACTATACATTAATTCTAGAAAAGCCGTTTGGGCTGACTGGAGCATTGCAGTATATGTTCTCATGTATGATTTATGACTGACACATAAATATATATTGAAAAGTAGAAATATTCCTCCTCACCTTTCCAGTAGCACCTCAGCCCCCAAACGAAAGTTAACTAACTAAAGGAATTGTTTTGATTTCACCTGAAGCAAGAACTGACAATCTCGTGAACACATGAACGCTTACATCTACAGCACTGGTAACCAGTAGAACACGAGTTATTATGTGTTTCAGTGAAGAAGTACAACTATTGCTTTTCTTCACCTAAAACATAATTTTTGGATTTTCACATTACCTACTGCATTGTGCCTTCGCTAACTTGAAAAAGCCCATGAAGCAAATTATCATTCAACAGAGATCCTTCCTTTAGGTGTAAAAACATACAACTCCTAAGTTAAAACCCTGATATATTTTTGCAAGAAAAACTCATGAGTTTATTTCCATACAAAAGGAATAATAATTGAAAAGGCATTAAAAAGTGGAGAAGTAGCAATACCAAGAAGTTTGAAAGCGTCAAATGGGAAAGTTTCAGAGAAGTAGAGAAATGTTACAAAGATCAAGACAAGTCTACAAATACTTCTTTTGGAAAACAGTAACTCCTTAATCCCACTTGTAAAACAGGGAGATCATTTCCCAGGGGAAAGCTAACAGGACAGCAGGCATAAAAACTGATGAGAACCACCCTGAGCAGATGAATAAGAAAAGATTTTATGATGTTGATGACAAGAGCACTGAAGATTGGAAGCCTGGAGGAATCACCTTCAGATAAAGGGGTTGCAAATCAGGTGCTATTGTGAATTTTCATAAACTGATGCACGTCAACCTCCACAGTCCAGTTTTTCATGATAATCCCTTATCAATTCTCCCATCAACTGTCCAAGGAAAGAGTGATACAACCTAATGCAGTTAATCCCCACCAGAACTGGAAGCTTGGCATCCAACTTGGGAGTAAACACCACATGGTTTTACCACATCTATTTTGTAAAGATTTCCCTTTAAACACCGAATCTCAAGCAGCACAATTCTAAACTACCAATAAGTAAATTGAACACACTGGTTTTCACCAGTCCCACATGTAAAAAACACCATAACACCATCACATGATTTAATTTTTAAATTTATAGAGGTTCAAGTAGTTATGGTATTCTCTGAGACACAAGTAAATTTAGTTACTGCAATGGATAATAGGCCCTTTGCAAGCTTTCATGGAATGAGGAATATCAACATTCAAAAACATGAAGAGGTCAAATATTACTTAAAACAGTGCTCTCAAAATTTTAGCCATTAACAAGTATAAAGCATATTTGTTCAGGAAGGAACAAAAAACCCCAAAAAATCAACACCACACATTATTACACAAGAAAATAGTAGTTAATTACAGATTCTGCCTTCTCAGAGAAATAAGCCTCAAGGATGTTGAAGGAATCACTTTTCACTACTAGTATGTAAGTGAGCAAGACTTGGATAGCTGAGATTTAAAATGGAGTATGAATATCAAATATGGATCCCAAAGGGCCAAAATTTGACAAAAGTCTGGCAAAGCCTAAAGGTTTAGGATGGGTTTGGTTTTGGGCTTTCTCAATCTAAAAACAACTTAACCACTATTGAAATCCATAGTAGGAGATGAAAGGAAATATTTCCAAATTTAAGCCCAAAAGATGTGACAACATATTAACCCCCAAATCAGACGAACAAACATTGAAAGTGGTACTTTTTTACCTCCATCACCACAAAGCAAGACAAACAAGGGTTGAGTCATACACCCCTAGCTTTTTTTTTGCCTGCTAAAATAAATCCAGGAAACACTATCTTCTCTGGTGTGTTACTAAATTTTACTACTTAGCTTTCTTTATAAGCCCAAGAATTATTTTTCCAGCAGGGACTCAAGATACCACCAATTAATGTAAGCAAAGGTGGTAATCTTTCTTTCAGGAGTGGGATCATCCTGGAAGGCTGTAAGCTGATGCCACAGGAAGAACAGATCAAGGAGTGTTTACCCCTCACAGCATTACCTTGTTACTTGAGATGAACTCCCCTTGTGTTTATTCCAGGTACTAACAATAATATAAAATAACAACTAGCACAGTTATGCAGCCTTGTGGACAACTGTAGAAATGCTGGATGCAACTTGAAAAATTTTGATAGTACTTAATGTTATGAGAAAATAACCTGAAAAAGAAATTACCTTCTTTTTCTAGTTAATAAAACTGTACCCACTTCCAGTGCAATGAAGGAAGCTATATCCATCATCCAGCACGCCATTAACATTTGTTTTTAAATCAAGTAAAACTGGAAATTCATCCTTCTAATTACAAAATTGTTCCCCTTCAATCTCAGACCAAAGAAGTCACCATCTCTGCTATTTTCACTGATTCTCTAGAAACCTCATGAGAGAATTTCAAATTCTGCATACAAATACAAGCTGAAACTCTTCCAAATGTTTAGGCTGCAGGAGCTTCTTCTACGTACCACCTTTCAAATGTCTTTAAACTTAGAAAGTAGTTACAGATGCGTTGCTCCTTGCTTGCCAGAGCTGGGAACAGCAGACTTGCTATTCCCAACATCCAAGTGGTTTTGGAACTCCACAAACAAGAAAAAAAGCCACATCAGCAAATTGTAGAAAGTAACATACAAACAGCTGGTGTGATGCATGAGCACTTGACTCATCTTCCAACTGTCTTTTTTCCCCTCCCAGCCACAGAAATCTTGATTTTTGCTTTGCCCATGTCATCAACCTCAAATAACAATCCAAGAAAATATTTTATTCCATTTTGCCTTGAAAGATTCAGGCTGCAACGACCCTCTATGACCCTGGACACCTACAAGATACAGATCCCAAAACTAAATGTGGGTTTAAAGATGCCACAGTCTAACTTCACCCTGTGTCGCTAAATTGGGATGACCCATAAATTCATGGGAATTGCTCTCATAATCCTGACATCTCATCTTTTTTTAACTGTTACTTAATCAATCTAAAAGGGAAGTTGAGCTACAACACTCCAGGCCTCAAGAGAACTGAATCTGGCTGTTTACAGCAATTTTTTTACCTTTTTAAAGTAATTCAAAGATGAAAGATGCACACCAATACTTTTCAAGGTCTAAGCCACTCTCTTAAAGATCAGTAGGATTTTTCGTCTACAGAAAACAGATCTACAGACTGAAAAAGGATTTATTTACACCCTGCTTCATTTCCCCTGTAGTTCTTGCTGAGAGATGCTCACAGACTTCATCACTTTACAAGCAATCTAAATAATATTATTTGCAGGTGACAGCAAGCTTCAGCACCATGCCTGAAGCACAGCCATATGTTTTGATAAGTTGTCATTCTGAAAATAACAATGTTTCTTTTGGTTAGTTCCAACTCAGGGCACCATCACTATTTGTACAACTGCTACTCCACTTCTGACACAAAAACAGGAGCACAGGAAGCAAACTAGGATGTTTGGAAGGGCCAAATGAGTATTAAGACAAGCAAAACTGTGTTATCAGTGTGATGTGGAAAGAAGTGGAAAGGGTCAATCTGCACAGCAGCCAAATACATCCTTCAGAAGACCTAGACAGAAAAGTACAAATATGTATTCTATGATTAGCTACATACTGTCAATCCCATGAGGGAAAATGAGCTCATGTGGAGCACATACAGCTTCATTTGTTGTCAAATGTCACACAGCTACACACTTTTCAACCCTTAGGATCTTGTGTTTGTGTAGTTAAATCAGTAGAAAAACCCATTACTAAAAAACATGCTTAAACAAAACACTGATTACACTGAGGGACCACATGACTGCTGTTCACACCAGGCCAAATTTACACAAAACAAGCAAAAAAAAAATCCCTGGGCACAAACTGTTCATATATTAATTTACTCTCATCAGGATTATTTAAACTGTGCATTGTTAAAAACAAAACTTAAGAGAAAAGGTGCAGAGCCCTTTACATTTTTAGAACATTGACTGCTTATGTGGAGGATTCATCAACTCAAAGTAGGGGAGAGGGCTTGGCAATCTTTCTACACAAAAAAAACCCAAAATCCAAAAAACAAAAATGCAAGAGAAGTCAATACTAGGTGTATACTACATATAATAGTTGTGATAAAACTATTTCACAGGAAAATTCTTCCCCTGCTCTTGTCCTCTTCTGCTTCCTACTAATTCCTGCCTTTCCCTGGGACTGGCATCAGTAAATGAAGCTATCACCCCGTCTGCACTCCCTACTGAACATAATAAATACAACATACAGTAAGCACACATGGTAAAATTTAAGATAAAAGCGTCAGTGTTCAGTAGAAGTAAATGTCTTTCCAACCAGCTGACATAACCAAATATTATTCTGTTATTCCTTACAGCTGGAGAAAACAGCAGATTCTCAAAAACATTTGCTTCTCTTCTTAATGGCTCCACAATGTTTTTTCAAACATCGAAACCCAAAAAGTAACCCACGGATTTAGTGAGGAGAATGCTCCATGAGATTCTCAAAACCACATGTGACAGTAAACAGTATTTCTAACAGAATGTATCACTGAATGATAAAACAGGAACGAAGTGACAACGTGGAAGGGACAACATTTCTTTAGATGACAGAAAACAACCGTAGCGATGAGTTAAGGCGACAAGTTGATGGAGTGAACAAATCCTACATAAAATGACCTCTGGGCTGTGTTTTGGGAAGCAGCAAGTGGCGTGGCTGGAATACACCAAAGGTTACTAATGTGTCATCCACACCTACTGATGGAAACAACTAGGAAAAGCAACCTGTTGGCGCTTGTTACTTTGCAAGGCACACCTAAAGGGCTTGAGAGGAGCACAACAGTTCCGGGCCCAATAAGAAAACGCTGCTTTTCAAAGGGGAAAAAACCAAAAAAATCATAAAGCACCCTGGTCTAATTCGGTCACCGGGACGGGAACTGCTCCCGAGGCCCTGCTTCCCTCTCCGCCTCCCAGGCGAGGCCACCGGAATGGATTTGTCCGCAGCACGGGCGGCAGCACGCGTGTCCCCGCGGCCG
>VZRM01000430.1:1502116-1524677 GCA_013397955.1 Grantiella picta
GGCGGGCGGGCGGCGCGATCGCTGCGGGTAATGGCGCCCGGCTCGGGGCCTGCGCGGACTCGCGCGTGGGGAGGGGGCTGCGGGGCCTCCCGGGGAAACACCCGCCGTGCGGGGAAGGGCCGCTGCTGCGGGGCCTGGGGTGTGCCGGGCCGGCTCTGCGCAGCCCCCCGGGCCGGGGAGGGGCGCGTTTGACCCGCGCGGGGCAGCCGGCGCCGCCAGCGCGGGGAACGAACGCGGGCAAGGATCGCACGGAGCTGTGGTCCCGGTGACCGGGCGGATCCGCCTGGCGCCCGGAGATCCAGCCGGTTTGCTCCTCACCCCAGCCGCTCCCGGCGCTGGCAGCAGGGCCGGGGTGCGCTGGCTCTGCTCACGGGATCGCCGGGGATTTTCATGCGGTAAAAGTGCAAACACCTCGTTTGGTGGGGAATATGGGGGTTTTGGCCTTTCAGAACCCCCAGCAACAAGTTTGTGTTTGGGTTAAGATGTGTTTTCTGCTTGATTTCGGGAAATGGTTGATTGGGAAACTCATCTATAAAGCAACAAAAAGAATGAAGCGAGTTACGTTGATGCTAGATAAAGATTGTTTATCTTTGTCTCTATCAAAGACTGACAGTTCTGTAAAGTAGCAGAGAGAGCAAAAAATTGACTAGGAAAGTAGCTAATACCAAGATCTTTGTTTCCTTTTTTGCAGAAGGTTGTAATCTCTTCATGTTGCAATGGTTAAAGAAAAAAAAAGTTGAAGACAGAATTCTCTATTCCTTTAGTTCCAGAGTGAGCAAAAGACATTCTGGATAGCAGAAACTGTATTCTGTTCATATATTAATTTATGTATTCAGTCTTTTTTTTTTTTAATGTTGCAATTGCAAACTGGGTAACAAAAGAAAGTAAGTACAGAGAAGTACACCCAGAATCCAGATGCTTAGAAGAAACACTTGTTGCCTTTTTGGGGTTTGGTTGTTGTTTTGTTTGGAATTTTTTTTAAGGAAACAGGTAGTTTATTGTGATGACCGTTTATTTTGCTCAGAAAACCTCAAACGTGAACAGAGCTATTACTTGGCTTCAACTTTACTTTAAAAAAGAGTTAAATTATCTTTAGCTGAGATTTACAGTAGCTACTCCATCCCTCAGCAATAAAAGGACACAGGTCCTGTTTGATTTCAGTGCACTTGACTGGGTTATTGCCTGCTTTGGTGACATGGTCTAGTTTAGAGTGATGTTGAAAGTGTCCAGCTCTCATGGTTATCAGTTACCTTCCTCATAGAAGTTGTCCTTTTTGAAAAAAACAGTTTCTTATTTTACATTGCAAAGTGTGCAATTTTATGTTACCATTAGGCTGTTCCAGCAGTAATTGCAGGGACAAAATTATTTGCTTTAGGCTCCAAGTTCAGGTTCCATCTAATAATTGTGGTTTAAAAACCAGGGCTGTTTCCAAACAAGTGCTGGCAAAGCTTGTCTTTGGTTTGGGTTTGGGGTTTTTTGTTGGGGGGTTAGTAGCTTTTATAAGTCACAGTAATGGTTTTTTTGCTTGCTATGCACAAAATACACATTTTCTAAATGTAAACAGAAAAAGGCTGATTTGACATAATTAAGAAACTGTCAAATATGTTGAAAATGCTAAGAAGAAAGCACCCTTTGTCCTAAAGTGTAAAGGATAAAAATGAGTCTTCAAGCGGAGCAAAAAGCCTTTTTATTTACTTTAAGTGGTGAACAGATTGACTTTGAGGGTTCTGTTGAGAAACAAAAAAGTCATTTACTCTGACCCCCGAGGAACTTCATTCTCCCGATTTCTTTGGGCTTCCAAATGAAGAGCCTTTCAATAACAGTGACACAAATATCTCCTACATGTAATTAATTCTCTTTTAGGCGTCACAAAGTGCTAGGCTGGATGTTGAGTGTAACAATTGTTTTGTTTCCCAGCTTTGCCTGGTTGAAGGCAGCGATGGAGCGGTTTGGGGTGAAGTCGGCTCCGTCGCGGAACCGCTCCAAGACTGCTCTGTACGTGACCCCCCAGGACCGCGTCACCGAGTTCGGCAGCGAGCTGCACGAGGACGGGGGGAAGCTCTTCTGCACCTCCTGCAACGTGGTGCTCAACCACGTCCGCAAGTCCGCCATCAACGACCACCTCAAGTCCAAAACGCACACCAAGAGGAAGGCCGAGTTTGAGGAGCAGAACGTCAGGAAGAAGCAAAGGACTCTGACTGCCTCCCTCCAGTGCAACAGCACTGCCCAGACAGAGAAAAGCAGTGTGATCCAGGACTTTGTGAAAATGTGCCTGGAAGCAAACATCCCCCTGGAGAAGGCCGATCACCCCTCTGTGCGAGCCTTCCTGTCCCGCTACGTTAAGAACGGCAGCTCCATACCCAAGTCGGAGCAGCTAAGGAAAGCGTATCTCCCTGATGGCTATGACAATGAGAACCAGCTCATCAACACTGAAGACCGTTGAGAAGAGAACTGTTTTCATCCTTGTTGTGAAGTTTTACATATTGATGGTGTGGTTTATTTTTATATTCATGCATATATACAGTGTTACATATTGATTTTACAAGCTATTTTGTATTCTTGTAGAAATGACAATCTACTCCTGAACTTAGTGGTGTGCCACAGATTGTTGCTAACCCTGCTGTGGACTTCAGAGCTACGTTGATGTAGAGCTCACGAGGAATGTAGGGAGCATTCCTGGCATACACCTGATCTCTGTTCAGTCCAGCTATAACTGAGGCTGAGAAAAAGGCACTTGAATGGAGAACCTCACTTCACAGTGCATCTAAGAAGATGGTGTGGTAGGGATTGCTAATCATGGCAGTGGATTGCTTTGTCCAGTATCCTGTCCCTGAGTGACCAAGAAGAGGTGCTGCATCTTTGAAATGCAAAAAGCTCTAGGATGGTTAGTTAAAATATAACTGCTCTGTTGAGGGAGGACTGTTGCAACTTTCTATTCAAGCTTGGTTTACCTTTTGAAACAGGAAACATTTTTCTTCTAGAACACTCTTTTATGCTGTTCAGTGCAACTGTGGATGTATTAATTATCCAGTTTAAACAGCCAGTCTCTTGTATTGACCTCTGAACTCCACTGTTCTCATAAGGCTGGCTGTTCTGCAGGTTTGCCATGTCTGCTTTTCTCAAATCACTCTCTCCTTTTCTTGGTTTCACATGCCCACTTCAATTTCGGTGCCAATATTTGAAAGCTGAGTAGACAAACCAGTAACTGAGTGTGGTTTGCAGTGCAGCTGCTGTCAAGTGAAATTCATGCTGGACCAAGTTCTTAGCAGAGATGATTAATGCCTTTTTTCTACTAGCAGGACTAAGGATGCAAAATCTAAATTGGTGATGGCAGAGGCACTAAATTGAGGAGTTGAGAGGGTTTTTTAATTGTGCACAGGAGAAGAGGCTGCTCCATCTTTCCCTGAAGGTCCTTTACATCTCTGACCTTGTCATCAGCGCTTCAGTCAAGGGAGGTAAAGTGATTAAAATAGTTTTTAAAGCAGTTACTGCAAAGGCTCTTTAGTACTTGTAAGTACAAGTAGGAAGGTGTGTATACTTTGAAGCTATACTGGAATTACAGACCTGGGCTGTACTTCTTACTCTGCGCCATGGCCACATCTATTGGACTGGCAAAAAGTAAAACGGCAAATTGAGGAATTTCAGTGATGTTACCCTCTCCAAAATCTAGTAAACTGTTGCTAGTAAACTGGTGCACCAAAGTATGATGTCAAATGATGTTATGATGTTCACCTGATGCAAGTGTTTGATACAGTTTTTGAATACAATGAGGGAGTATTGTGCAAAGTGCTGGAATAACACTGATTTTAGCCTGCTCTAGATTTCCTGGAGATGCTCTGGGTTCAGAGAGGTGCCAAGCACCTCCTGTGTGCCTGGGAATCCTCCCTCTCAGTGGGTACAATGGCATAAGAATGCTTTAACTCCTGAGACTGGAGCCAGTTGTCCAGCTTCCTTCCCCCAGTAGAGCTTCTCAGCATTTTATTGACAGCAATACTAAGGAATTGCTGGAAAGAGACAATAACCAGATTATTTTGGGTTTGGAGCTATTTCCCCCGCTGTATTTAGAGCAGTCTCTTTTGCTCAGCTGAGAGAGACTTATATTCATAGCAACAACTGTTTTTTGGTGCAATTAGCTCTGCAGAAATGCACTTGTGTTCCATGTCCTGCAGCCTCCTGATAGGAAATCTGCTGGAATAAATGGACAGAACAATGGACAGAAGGCTTCTTATCCATGTGCACCAGTCTAGGGGTGCTCAGTCCACTGCTGCACCTCGAGGCAGCAACAGCAACCTGTCACTTGGCTTGGTTGATGGTTTAGGACTACAGACAGAAATAACAGGAGCAACTTCTTAATCTAATCCTAGAGATCAAGATATGCCTTCTAAATGTGATTTTTTTATTGCACAAGCTTGGGTTTAGCTTAAAATCCTTTACTGCCTTGGGCTAGAACTGTTTAATAAATCTTCTGAAGCCAAGTGAAAGGTAAACTGCCAATAGCCTTTTCTGTCCTGACAAGAATTGAAAGTGTTCTTTCACAGCTGCTGTTTCCTTACAGTGAAACAATGTCCTTGCTTTAATTTTTAATCTTTTTTTAAACCTCAGCAATGCTATCTTAGAATTGAAGCAAATGGGAAATAATGGAATATTGAGAAAACAAAAGCAGCTAAAAACTGGGACGATTAAAAGGTAGAAATATGGACTAGCTCACTCACTCTGTTTTTGCTAACATGGGATTTTCCAGGCTGCACTCCATAACAATTTTATATAGGATTTGATGCTGTATGTTCTTCCCTTGATGGACAAAACATTTTGAAATGCTTTGTGGGAACATTAAATAGGCTCTTGCATAACTTTAAAAAAAAATGTTACTTTCACATTTACAGTTTTATGTAAAAAATTTTTAAAATATTGGCAAGAGTAATGAACCGAAGGCACACCAGTTTGCAGGACAGTGCTCTCTTAATAATATGATATTTTCATTTAAAAATTAAACCATTACACTTCAATCTTTTTTGAAAATCAAGATGTTGATCCCCACTAACAAATATTAATAATGGAGTAAAGCTATGAAAAATAAAGCACTTCCAGGTAATCTAGAAAGAATAATGAGTAAGTTTAGAATCATGAATGTAATTCAAATAATAAAGACTTTTAGAGAAAATAAGTGGTTGCATTCTCTCATGAAACAGAGTCCTGCAGACACTTGAATTCAGAGCATCATTTTGCCAGTATGGCTGCAATTGGATAAAGCATAACTTTCTTTTATTTGCTGTTGATCTCAGGGAAGATTTACAGCAGAAGTTTTCTCATCTAGCTAAACCTAAATAAAAATAAATCCTAGTTTAGAGGCTGTGATGAAGTTGTTTGAACAGTCAGCATGGAGGTTTAATTTCTTGTGCAAGAATGTATTTCCTGTAAAGAATACTCTCAGAAATAAAGGGAGGATGGTAGCAACATCTGCTTTTCACTTTCTTTCCGTGTGTAGGGACAAGCTCTAAGTGATACTTTTTGCCATGTGGTTTTATGAATATGTTTGAACTCTAAATGTAATATTAAAAAAAATTAAGAAATATTTTCTTCTCTGACCAGTACTTAAATTAGTGTAGCCAACCAACAGCTAAAATTACTCCAAACTTGAAACAACACTTGCCAAGAGTAAAATACAAACAGGAGCATTCTCTGTTGTGTGATTCCTTACATGTGCACACCATGATAGCTTCAGCTTGCATGGTCTTGAAAAAACAGAGCAAGCTTCCAAGTTTTTAATCATTTTGCAGCCTGTAATTTGGCAGGTCCCTAGGGAAGGTGAAGCATTCAGCACAATGAAAGGGAAATCTGTTTTTCAATGGAGAGAGAAACTTGTTCTGCACAGTATGGGATATTCTCATGATAGAAGTGCTGTTTTTAGCTAGAGCCCCTTTTAGCAATTCTGTTGAACTGAAGAGTGAGATGCTCCCTGTTAGGTTTTGCAGCATAATGAGCTGGTTTTAGGGAAAAGGAAAAAAAAGCTGGAAGTTTGGGTAAGATAATCTTTATTTATATTTACATATAAAGAGAGGCAAGGCTCACTGTTGTTGCATTCACATTGTACTCACTGCTACTTGCTCTGTGTAATTTGAGTGCTTGTTGTCTTCGTACGATTTTAAAGTCGTGTCTAACTTTCAAAATATTTTTATTTTAACAAAGCTTCTCACTGTAATAGTGCTATTAGAGTTTAGTCTCTTTTGGTCTAATGAAGATGCTTTATTTTTGTTTTGGTGGTAGGGATGTTTTGTTGATGGTGAGTGGCCACAGAAATGGTTTTATTTAAAAAAAGTCATGAACTTATGATTAGATGCTAGAGTGAGGCTGAAGATACCTGGGTCCTGCAGTGCCACAAGACTTCCTGTAGGAACAGTAAGACCAGAGTAAGTGATTTAAGTTTTTATATTAAAACAATACTGAAGAGAAATACTTTACATTGTAAAGTTTTCACTTGGTAATGAAAAAAAACAGTCTCTTTAAAAAAAATAAAGGTATTCTTTTTTTATAGAATTTATGCATGATCTCTTATTTTACCAATCAAGTGGATCAAGAAGATATGATAGTTCACATAGAGTGGTGTAATATAAGGCTGAAGAAATGGATGGGGATAGGAAAAATTAAGGAGCTGCTGTTGTAGCTTAAGGTCATATCAAATATTGAAGCAGTTTGATTTATCTGTGCAGTGACACGGAAGTCTGTTTCATGAGTGGTTATACATACCTCTGTTTCCTGTCAATTCCTGGTTCTCTTCATGGTGACAGAAATTCCCTAATTATGCCTTCTGCTCCAAGTGAACACCATATAGAATGATTGCTGTGCATTTTGCCACTGCAGTAGATGATTTGTAGGTACAGGATCTTTTCAGGAGGGGCTTCCGCAATGTGGAAGAATCCAAAAAAGGTCACAATTTGATCCCTCTCTCTTGGGGACATCATGACAATTGAGCAAATATCAACCCATCAAAAATTATCATGAAGTATAGGTTTGATTGTTTACACATTTCTTTTCCTGAATTCTTACCTGTCTTGGCATCTCATGATGGGTCAATGATAAATTCAGGCAACCTCTTGACTGATGAATTTATGAATCATTACTTTCTCATTTTCAGTCATTTCCAGGTCACAGCACATTAAGATCTAGTGCTTTTTGTCATGAAATGGAAAAGCAGAATAGAAATAAACATACCCTTTGTAAAGTTTTCTTGTGTGGACAATTCCTGTATGAAACAGCACGTGCACACTTATAAAATTAATGTATCAGTGAGGATTTGTGTGGAAGCTGATGCAGAATCAGGTGAAGTAAATATTTAGAGTTTAGTAATTAGGCCATGCTAAATTCTTATGGTGAGATTTTACTTTTTTTAACTGAATCAAGGCCATTCAGCCCCTATCCAGGATGAAGGAGGATCAAACATAACTGCTTGTATGCCACAGTTATATTGATAATTAGGTTTGACATTTGTCATTTACATAGGCTGGAGCAGAGACAATCTGTGGCAGTTCTGCTTCTGGCAGGTTAGGTTTTTTTTGGTCTTGGGTTTTTTGTTTGGTTGGTTTTTTTTTTGCTCATCCCACTGCTTTGTTCTACAAGGGGATGGAATTTATGGGTCATGTTGTGGCAGAGGCCACCTCTTTCATATCCAGAAGCAGGGAGCACATCTCAAGTAGAAGCAGAAATTATTGGATATGAGATGGGATACAGGAGCTACTGGAGCTCAATGGAGGGATATTGTTCAGTAGTTCTGTTCAGAGCTGGAAGAAAAGTAATTAGGAGCTATAGAGGTTCTTAGGGAGGTTTGTATATTGATTTGCCTCAACTGGTTTTTTAATCTGTCCTCCAGTGTACAAAATAGCTCTCAAATTCAGCATTGGATTTCATTGCAGTAATTGAGACCTCCTCACCTTAATTCTTCTATAATTAGCTTTAAATTGCTTCCTCCCTCCCCTTATTTCTGAAGCCTGTCATTACCTCAAGACAAATCCAACAGCTACAATACCCATGGTTGCAGTTCGGGAAGTGTTTTATAGACAGCAAACCCGAGAGGAGCCTTAACCAGCTCTGGACTGAAGGATCTGACCTCCCTTGTCACAGCACACAGGCTCAGCGTGCAATTCAGAACCGAGGAGCTCAAGATGTGTTCTTTAACAAGGCTCAGCTCACCTCCTGAAACTGAAATTGCTGAGGGAAAAGCAGGCAGATGCAGAGAATCTCATGTGAAGGACTGGCATCAAACTGAAAGAGCTGATCTCTCATTTAACAGGGAATTACAGCATTAAGGCTTGGATTGGGCTGCAGGGCCAACCCTTGGCTGGTGCAGCAGCAAATCCTGAAAGCTCTGTGATCACCAGTGACAGACAAGGAGCTGCATGGGACACTGGAACATTGCTGCTCCTTTAAGGCACTAAAACCTCCTTCATGCACTGTTAAAAGCTAATTTGCAGCAGACTTCCTGGAGCCCGCTCTCAAAACACTGCGTCTCACTCTGTGGTTTCCTGCAAACAGGAAAATGCAGCCCCAAAATAGAACTTTGGTCTTGTCAGAAGAAAACCTGAGGTGGAACAGAAAGAACATTGCATAGATTATGGTTGGGTTCTTTTCTTTTCACTTGCATTCAGTAAAGTCATAACAGCCATGACAAAGGGAACTGAATTAGGTGAAGAAAGTTTATATTGATAGCAATCCTCAGGTCTAAATTTCACTCCGTATTTTTGGAGCCTCTTCCTGATAATAAATATCCAACACAGAGAACTGTGGTAGTTGTTGTGTTTAAATTGAATTAGTTCTTTAAATTCAATTGCACTGAATTTAATACTTTAAGTATCTGCTATCTGTTAGGGTTCAGCAAAGAATTACTGAGTTAGTACAGATAGTGGAAATCAGTGCCCATGTGGTGACATCTTTTTCTGCCACCTCCCTTTTGTAATTACATAGTTTAGGATTAGGACTCTCATTCCTTCCTTTGACAAATACTTATATTTATTTTAGTATTTACTATTCCTTGTAATATGTTTTTAAAGCAAAACTAGAATCTTGCAATGTCTCAAATCCACGGACTGATTTTTAAAAATTAAAAATCTCAATTACCATCTGGAGATCTAAATGATCTCATTTGTATCTTAGTGATATCACAAAAATAGAATGTCTCAAAGTGGTAATTCAGTCTCAACAAGACAATTACTTCCCTGAATAACAAATTTTTCTCTCTTAAGGTGGCTGTGGATGCTTATCTAGGCAATCTGTGGGAAGAGTGTTTTGGCTCAAGTGGAGCCCTGCTGTCTGTAGTTTTACTCAAGGAGTTTTCTTCATAATATTTTCCATTTAGGCAGGATTAGAATTTTTGTCAGGCTTTTCCAGTTTCTCACAAACATCGGTACCATTCTGATCATCATGCACTTGATCCAAACACAAAATTTTTGATAGAAAAAAGAAATCCAAATACAACATTTCAGAAAGTTGTTCCATTAATTTCTCTAAAATATTACTATGGGGAAAAATCCTGGTAATTTAGACTTTGGTAAGCATTTTCTTTATAAGCAGAAGTGATAATTGCTATATACAAAATTCCTTTTTGACTTCACTTTGGTTCTAACTTTATGAAGAAACTTTGCACTGACATAAGTTTTTGGGAAGGTTCAGCTAAGTGCTTCACTGTCTTAAAAATATTAAGGGGGAAAAAAATCTTAAGGACATGCTGAAAAAGGAACCCACAAAATCCAAATCCAAAATACTTGTCCACATGTTATGAAGATGCTGAGAACAAGCAGCAGAAATAATCATCTCTTATTGGATTGTTGTGTAAATAAATTTTTTCAACTTCTAAATTGATTAATGTTGATTTCAGAGTCATGCAGAAGCACTCAAAGTTTAAAATCCTCTTGTGCATCCCTCCTCTCCGCTACATTGCTCCTTGTAAAATCAAAAAGCATCTTTCAAAAAACAAATCTGTAGCTTTATTCATTGCACTGTAAGGGGAGCCTGGAGCCAGAGAAAAGGGAAAGAGGTTTTTTAAACCCTCAAGAATCTTCTCTTTACAATGCTCAGAGAATGGAAATTTCTCTTGTCATGTTGATAAGAAAGATATTCCTTTACGTTCTTCTGGTAATTATGGCTCAGAGCAATTATCAACTTTACAGTAAGATGTGGCTTCATAATTAAACCTGTCTGTAGCTATTAAACATTACAAATGGAGAACAAAAACCAAAGCAGTGCTTAGTACACCTTGGAGATAATGTGCCTTAATTTTATTACCATATGAGATCCTCCTGACTTGACTGAAGAGGATGATAATAACTGAGAAATACTCAGTAACTGGCTAGATAAGAACTCCAGCACTTGAGGACCAAATACATTTTGCACCATCGCCAAGGGTTTTGGTAGCATTCAACCCTGTGCTTGAAATCTGGAAATCCTACTAGCTCTAAGTCCAGTCTGGAGTCAGATTATCCTCACCCAGTAAGTGTATTTGTGATTATTTAGCTTAGTAACATCTAATTATCATCCCACTCTCAACTTGGAATGGCCACTTTTTGAATAAGAGGCTCTGCTAATTTGGGCTGATGTGAGGACCACACTGTGCCCAGTATACTCCTGTGATAAAGCACCACTAAAATGACACAAATTACTACAAATATCAAAATAATGTTTATAGGAGCATTATGGAGATAAAAGTCTTGCAAGCCAGTCTCTACAGAACCATGATGGAATTTTTTTTTTTTAAATGTACTACCATTTTACCTCTAAGTTGTTCCAAACTTTTTTGGTTTTTATTTGGGCCAAAAGTAAGCTGGAAATTGAAGCCAACTTATTTAAGTTTTTTATGTTGCAAAGCTATCCAAACACAAAACAATGAGAACTCCTGAAAACCCTTCCTTGTACACCAAATGAACAGAAGAACTACATCAATGTTTCTTTACAATGGGGGAAGGAAAGTGAAAAGAACTAAAATTCAATTCCTATTTGCAAAATTATGTTCCTCAAAAAATCCTAACGGTGACATAAATATGTACAATTACTAGAATAAAATTTTCCATCATTCCTTGAGAAGCCTTCCCTGAAGCTCGGGGAAGGTGTTTAATGAGTTGCAGAACTTTTGTACTCATTACAATGGATTGAAGAACTGGAGAATCCTCCTTCTTTATCTCTTCTGGAACACCTTCATTTGTTGGAAGAGATGAGAAGTTCAGTATCCTGAGTAGTACAGCAGCAAAATGTACTTGACAGGTACGTGGGAACAAGTGAAACAACTCTCAACTCTGTCTTCACATTTTGCATTGTATAAAGTGCTACTGCAGTTCCATCTGTGCAATGATCCAAACTTTATCCAAATGCTTTTGAGGTGAACTCTGAGCATCTGTGGATTGTAACCAGGGTCCTTCTTCTTCCTTGAAGGTCAAAGGAACGTGGAAGACTCTGGTCCTCAACTATGGCCAAAGTGATCCATGCTGAGAATGCAGATCCTGGGAGAGGAAAGAACTTTTTAGGACAACAGAAGTGTATCTTCATACTGCTGCCATTAAACTTGCAGTTTGTTGTGAATGTTGGTGGTCTAAAATGACCCTGATTCTGACCAATGGCAATTGAAAACCACAAATTAAAAGATATACATGTGCACGGCTTGTAAAAGTGAGACTTCGGTGTGTTGTGGTGGGATTAGTTATATTAGAGGATATTAGATCATTATAAACCAACTGATATTTTGGTTCCTAGTTCAGTTTTTGGGTTCATTTAATTCTCGATGTTTTGCTTGTATGAAGAAGCTCCTGCCATTAACAGAGGGCAGACTGCACACACTTCAGTGTTTATCACCTGACCACTGTGTTCAACTTTCTGCATGTCTACTACCTGGGAAGGTGAAGAGAAGTTATCAAGACTTCCTAAATCTGAGGACAGTCAGCATCTCCTGTCCTGCTTGCCTGGAAAGTACTCGTGTGCCTTTTATGCCACTTTTCTCCATTGTTTCCAGAATTTCATCTGTAATAGGAAGCACAGAGTTTACAAATGAGTTAGAAATTGGTTTCAAAAGACACTTCTAAGGTATCTGTCAAGCTGTAAAACAGAGATTATAACTCTGTCCTCTTACTCTTTCAGACAGGAATCTTTAAACAAAATAATCTCCCACCAAGAACAACTAAAGCTGACAATTTACAAACTGAAGTTCAGTGTTTTGCTATTAATAGCAAAAAAGGATTCTGTATGAAGCTACACTGTAGGCGAAAGTGAAATTTTTATCACTTTCTCACAAAAGCTGCCTAGTAAATGACGTGTGAAGAATAATCTTGGCATTACATGATCACTTGTAGCCATTAAGCATTAGATCAGAAGGAACAAGTCCAAATCTTTTCTCTACACCTGTAAAAAGAAGGACATCACATTTCCAATTAAGCCTTTAATACCACCATTCTTTTCCATGAAAAAAAAACCAAAAAAACTGGCCTGGCTTTATTAGTTAGTTCAGACTTAGTCACCTTTCTGACTTGGACCTGAACTCTTGCAGAGCAGCTGGGGTCCTACATACTTTCATTTTCCAAACTAGCTTGGGGAGTTTTTAGTTTTGATCAACTTCCTTGTATTTTTGGTCTGTATTTGTGATCAATATTTTGATTTATACCATGTTAAACCCGGTTTGGCACATTTAAATGTCCAAGGATAGTGATCACCTGGATTATTTTCTTTAATTGTGACCAAGTAGAATAATCCTCCTGGTGAAAGCAAGTCTGGTACTAATGGGAAAACTCTATCCATTACTTCTCTGCCCTGTTTGCCACCAGCCCAGGATGCTTCTATTCCATGGCTTTTCACCTAGGAAGAAGGAAAGCAAAGATTGCCATAATACAGAATGATAGCACTGTCACAACAATTGACAGTAGCAATACCATTTTTACTGTGTATTTCAAATTTTTCCTACCTCTTCAGAAGGTGTTACCACGTATGGTGGGTTAAACAGCAGTAGATCAACCTTCCCATTTAATCTTGGAGACAGTCCTTTGACCTGTAGATGAAGTTGATGATTCTTTTGTGTGGGGTTTCTTTTTGGAAACATGAAGAATGCAAATATTTTGTAAAAATACAGTTACATAGTGCAGTTGTTCATCCATTTTAAATCCCATTTATTGTAGCCTATCTACATCACCTTTTATAAGCATATATATTCAGGGTTTAAAAGGTGAGAAAATTAGCTTTCTCCATATCAAATTTTGTAAGAAACTAAAGGTAACAACAGACACAAGTTATAATTAAATCAGGAAAAGCTAAGAACTAAGACCTGCATAACTTTAGGCAAAGGGCTATGATAATGTCAAGCCACTATAGAATTCCGGCATTTTCAAAATTATATCTACAGATTTTTTTAAATCAATTCAATGACTTTTTAGAGCTTAATTTGGAATTTTAGAGTTCGAGTAGTTTGTTGGGGCTTTCTTTTGCCTTAGCAGGGGCTGATGTCCAGAGGTCCCTTCCAACCTTAAGTATTGTGAGATTCCATAACCTCCAGTAAGTATCAAAAATTTACACAAATTATAAAATATATACTATTGAAACATCTCTCTTACCAGGTCAGTAATGACAGGCTGCAGGTGAACATTGTTAAGCAGAGCTGTCTCCTGGGTACAGTAAGCTGCCATGGGGTTGATATCTGTACATCTAAAAGGGAAATATTACAAAGTGTAAGTTATAAGCTAGTGTACCTGGAAGTTTAACCCTATGAACCACAAGCTGATTTATAGAATCACAATATTCTGAGTTGAAAGGGACCCGCAAGGACTCAACCTAGCAAACACAACTGTAGGCTTAGCAATTTGTGAAAGAAACAGGAAAATCGATTTCCAGTCACAACATTACTTATTTTTTACAGAACCTGAAGTAAATAATTCAGGGTGCTCCATAAATGCTCAACAAGCCCTCCTTGCTTTGGTTTATGTATCCACAGAATTGAGCTTCTTTGTGAATAGTTTTTAAAATGTGAAAATGGGAAATACATATGAAAGAGCTAAGCATTTTTTATTATTACACGCAAGAGTTTAGGTACTGTTATATTTACATGTATAGTGCACTGGGTCCAAGGATGGAAGAAGCCAGAAATGTTGAAACCACACCAGATCCAGATCCTATTTCAAGGCAGATCTCGACTCTAAAGAGAGAACACTCTGGATCACTTTTGTTTGTAACATACAAGAGCACCCCAACAGATGCAGAATTAGTGAACACAGTGTTACAAAACACGCTGTCCTCCCAAACACGTTGAAGCACAGAATCATGGTATATCCCGGGTTGGAAGGGATCACCGAGTGCAACTCCTGGCCCATCACAGGACACCCCAACAATCCTGTGCTGAGAGCATTGTTCAAAGACTCCTTGAGCTCTGTCAGGCTGATGTTGTGACCATTCCCTGGGAGCCTTCTCCAGCGCCCGACCACCCTCTGGATGAAGAGCCTTTTCCTGATATGCAACCTAACCATCCCCTGACACATCTTCAGGTCATTCCCCCAGGTCACAGAGAGCAGGATCAGTGCCTGCCCGTCCTCTGCCTCTCCTGAGGAAGCCGCAGCTCCCGCTGTCTCCCCAGGTCTTCCCTTGCCCAGGCTGAACAAGCCAAGCGCCCCCAGCCTCTCCTCGCACGGCTTCCCCCGCAGCCCCCCTGACGGCTCTCCAATGGCTTTAACACCGCAGAGACAGCAATCCCCCCTCAGCCCCGCCGCCCCGGCCGCACCGAGCCTCCCGCAGGCTGCCCGCGTCGCGCTCCAGCGCATCGAGCAGCAGGAAGGTGTCCTCGGCCGGCTCGTACACATCGCCGAAGGGCCCCCGCGGGCCCAGGTGCTCGTAGCGCGGCGTGGGCAGCGCCATGCCGCCCGCCCGGGCCGCATCCGCGGGAAGGGGCGGCACGAGGGGAGGAAGGGGAGGGACGCGCTTCTTCCTGCTCGGCGGCGCTCTGTGACACTGCGATGTGCTGGCTCCGAGATTCCAGCGCGTTCGGTGGCGTCTGGTGGTACTGATCCGATATGAAACATCCTCAGCGTGCGCAGCGATCCCCGCCGCGGGTGCTCCTGAGGGCGGGTCGGGCAGGGAGGGCGCTGCTGCTCCTGCTCCTAATTCGTGCTTCATTAATTGTGTTTCCATCATGAGAACGGCCACAGGGAGTCAGCACAAACCCAAAGGAAAGGGTGCTGAGGGAGGTTCTGAAACGCACGGGGGAAACCCTTATAGTGATACTAAAACAAAGCTCCATTTTTCCAGTATGTTTCCGTGATTCTGAGCCAGCAGCACTTCACAGCATCCTTATGTACCAACCCTGTGAACTGCAGAGTCACAGAATCACGGAATGGGCTGGGTTGAAAGAGACCTTAAAGCTCATCCAGTTTCACACATTCCACAGGAAGGGACACCTTCCACTGTCCCAGGCTGCTCCAAGCCTCATACGACCTAGCCTTGCTTGGACACTGCCAGGGATCCAGGGGCAGCCACAGCTTCTCTGGGCACCCTGTGCCAGGGCCTCACCACCCTCACAGCCAGGAATTCCTTCTTAATATCTGATCTAAACCTGCTCTTCCATTTGGAAGCCATTGCCCCTTGTCACTCCAGGCCCTTGTAAGCAGTCTCTCCATCTTCCTTGTATGTTCCATCAGGTACTGGAAGGAGCAACTAGATCGTCCTGAAGCCTTTTTATTTCCAAGCTGAACAATCCCAGTTCTCCCAGCCTTTCCTTACAGGAGAGCTATTCCATCCCTCTGCTCATCCTGATGCCTCCTCTGGACTCTCTGTAGCAGCTCCACAATCTTCCCATGCTGGGACCCCAGAGCTGGAGGCTGTACTCTAACAAAATGAGGCTCTGCACAACCAAGATTTGAGGGAAAATTTCATGGCACAGATTGGATAATTTTCTCTAAACAAGAAAACCCAAAGAAATTCTGATAAAAAGCAGAAAAAAGAGCTGAACAGATTCTAGTTCCCACGAAATTTCTGTGTTGGATTATTAATACCCTGAAGACTCGAATTCTGAGTGAGAGGACTGTCTAGGTCAATGAAGGGAAAAGGTGATGTTAACAAAATCAGTGCAATCAGATATTCAGAAATTAATATTCGCTGATTCGAAGATGAGGTTTTAACTCAAGGAGCACTTTTTTCCAGTCATGGAAATGAAACGACGAAAAGAGATAAACTTGATTTATCTCAAAACAAGTTTCTTGCTCCACTCTCTATATAAAAAGCAAGTCTTGAAACTCAGAAGTTCAGAAAACTTCAGTGTTAAGAGTAAATGTATTCCAGAGTAAATGGACCTGATCTTGTACTAATATTATGTTTCAATTTAAAGTGTTACTTTCTCTTCAGGAGACAATACCAGTTTTTTGCCAGAGAAACAAGTACTTGTAAAACATATTAAGCTTGCATAAAATCCCATTCCTTTGGCCAAATGAAGTCATTGTCATTTTAAGAGACAGAATCTCGTACTGTGTCCATATTAGGAAAATTAATTTTTCAGATTTTTTTTAATCTCTCCAGGTGGTCAAGCTTTGGAATGCAGTAGGAGAAATTACTTCACCTTCCTCAGCTGTACTGATTATTATTTTTGGCTGTTTCATACTTATCGAAATCTGGTTAATTATTATTGGGGGGGTTAATACTTCTAAGTCCTGGTGGGTGAATTTTATAAAACATTTATTTATACTGCTTATATAACTACCCACCTACATTGTTTTTCTTGGTAGAGAGCTGTGCTGTTTTTGCAAAAACAGATTCTATTTCAATTTTGGGAAATTGTTGGAAAGCTGATGCTCTCGTTTTTCAGCGGTGCCTGTGCCATGTTATTAAACTGGGCTTTATGGAGATGAAAAATTGATCTTGACAAGAATCATAACCGTTTGTTTACACTAAGCTCTATGGCTTCATCCCACTTGGAATTCAGTGCCATGCATCTCATAAAGCAATCCTTAACCCATGATTTCCTGTCAGCCCCCAAAGGCTTCCACAGTGAAATTCTCCAAATTTCACAGAAGCATCTGGTCCTCCATGTCCTAGAGGACACCTAGACCTTCGAATTCTCCTGTTTTGCTGCATTTGAGGAAGTGGAGCCACCAGGATAACTGCAAAGACAGAACTGCTCAGAGAGGGCTGGAAGTAACCTCATATTGTCTTTCTTCAACTGAGCAAGTAGTTGTCTTGTCATCAGTATTTCTAATTAAAAGATAATATGACACTTCAGAGCTCAGATCATTGGAAACCATTCAATTCCTGGCCTAAATGCAGTGGTAGTAGGTTTTATACTCACTCTTCTGGCAAGTACGTAAACCTAAGCAATTCATTTCACAGTTTTTCTTGGTGGATTTGTAGGCAAAGCAAAGTTCTTACCAGCCCTTGTCCTGCTTGACTAAATAAGACATGTTCTTTAAAGCTTCCTGTCATAAAACATTATTTTCATTTCTCTTACCACACTTCCAGACTTTGCTCATATGGATTCAAGTCTGACTTCACCCAGAATGTAACTAGTACAAAATATTACAGATAATGACTTACTGATGCTTTGAAGAATTTACAAGCTTCATTATCACTTGTGGAACTTTCCTAGTACATCCCAGGATGATGTTTGCATTCCTTTGCAGAAATGTTTTTTACCATTTTGTGATCAGCTGTTTTTCCTAAGTTTTCTTCAATAATTTCCATATAACTGACCAAAAAGTAAGAATTTGGTAGCATTCTATTGGGTTTAATAGTTCCCTTTTTGCATGCCTATTGCTCACATTCTGGTCATTTTGTTTTAAATTGATGTCCCCTGATTTCATGTTATCATTACAGTGATGCCAAGGATCCTGATAAAAACACCAAGCAAAATCAGATGCAGGTTTGATATTTCAGGGAAGCAGCAGCATCTGTCACTATTCCTTTTCAGTATGGTATATGACTTGCTTATATTCAGTTTCTTATTCACCTCATGCTCCTCCTGCCAATTCCAACTTAGTTCATACTTTTCCACATAACATCACATCTCAAGCTGCATGGGAGTCTAAGTAGATTAATTTTTTATGTTTAAAAATGGACACAGACACTGCAGTAATGTAGCAAGGTGTACTGCCTCTGCCACATGGCCAGAATCACTCGTCTGTTATTTTTAATTATCTCAGGTCAATGGTACAGAGGTCCTGCTGCTTTCCTTCTTGTGTTCTTGAACACATGTGCAAACTGTTCTAATATTTTATATCTTCACTAGAAATATGGAATCATAAAAGGGCCTGGGTTAGAAGGGAATTTAAAGATTATCTCATTCCAACCCTCTTCCGTGGGCAGGGACACCTTCCACTAGCCTAAGTTACTCCAGGCTCCATCCAACCTGTCCTTGAACACTTCAAATTTTAATAATTCTTGTTTTACATTATACATTCTAGCCTCCAAAACATAGCTTTTTTACTGACCAGCCTTTTGTCCTATTTCTTTTTGGCACTATCCCATGCTTGAGATGGCTATTTAACCAGTTAGGTTTGAAGCCTATTCCTGCTCTCATTCATTCCCTTACTTCCATCTTAAACCACAACCAAATATTTTCATCCCCTTCTGACCTTGGCTTGCTTGAACAACATGCTCATCATTAAACTAAGGCCAAAATACTGTCTTTTTACTGGTTTCCTGTCTATTTAGTGGACTGTTGCTGCTACTGATGTGAAAACCACTGGGATGTTACTAATTTCTACTATTTGGATAATTAACTTTTTCCAAGTGCCACATTTCCCAATTTCTCTTTCTAATCATACGCCTGAGTTCCCTAACCATACCAAAAGCTAAACCTTGGGGTTTATACTCCACAAATACCCCATTCTCCATGGATACTGTCAGGTGACTTAATGCTGGGTTTTACCCACTGTTCTTTTGTATTTCTATGATGAATAGCTCAAATCTCTTTTCACTTCATTGCTTCCCTCCTGACTGATGAAAATTCTTACCCCTTACATCATGACTTTGCTGCAATACATCATGGCATGGCTGTGGAATTTTTAGACCTGCTGAGGAATTGGTCCAGGGATCACATATTAGAGGGCAGGAATGCTGGATGCTTCTTTATACCCCTTCCTGAAGAGATCCCAGAGTGCATGTAAAGCTTGAAAAAGCACTTGTCAACGTTGAAATGCGTCTACCTCAGGGAAAAGGCACGGAATTTTTAATAGAGCACAAAAGTATTTCAGCACTTCTGAAGAGAAAGTGAATAACGCCACAATCAACTGAGCAGAAAGGGAATGTTTACTAAGCAGTCATATACAGTTGTTTTAACTGGACGTAGGCCAGAAACCTGGGGAAAAAGTTGCTGCTAATACCAAAATAGAATTAGGATTTTTAGGTGACCAGTGACCAAATCCTTTGGTTTTCATAAGCATCTAAAACCACAGCACTTGAAGCAGCAGAGTCATAGTGGAGCTGTCTTATATCTGGGTTACCAACATTAGCTCCTTGATTGGGCAGGAATTATGTCCAATTTCCCCAGAAACTCACAAGAAATTAAGTTCTATGCATGCCTGTACACAGAAGCAGCCACACCACAGTCAATTATTTAAATTAGTCACAGAAAACAAATACCAGTCTTGTCTTATTATAGGCATCTGAGTAGGTTTAAATGCACCAGACCAGGTCCTTGCCTATTTTAGTTTATAATTTTATTGACTTCATCCGAGTTGTAGCTACTCTAGTGTTCATAAAAAGAAGACAGAAAATGTTGAAAGAACAATTATAATTGTCCTTATACATGTAAGGATAAATTTGTTGTCATTCATCAGAAAATAAAACAGCATCATGGAAAAATCAGGGGATAGGAAGGGGGTAGAAAAGTCAGGTAGACAGGAAATGGGTAGAAAAGTTGAGTAGCGGGAGAAAAGAAAGCCCAGGCTTTATAAGGAAAAAGTAACAACATGGATTTTTGCTGATGCATTCTATTGCTGACCAAACAGAGAAATAATTAACAAATTCAGACTATTGCTTAGGACTTTATTTGTTAAAGGAATCGTGGGGAGTGATTAGCAAAAGTAAATAGCGTGACTCTGCAGTTGCCATCCAGCTTTTCCTCCGTCAATGAGATGAGACTCTGAAAGCTCTGAACACGACTAGAAATCCAGCTTTCAAGTTCAACAAAAGGCACCTTATACCCAGTGAAACCAAAACCACACTAAATGTCACACCTCTTTTGTAGAGCTCTGGAATTAGTAGCGTTACATACTGGTTTGGGAGCAACCAGAATCACACTCCGGCAATCCTGGGAACCTCTGGCTCTGGAGAGCCTGCTGCTGGCACCTGCTGGAGCCAAATTTATCTGGGGGGTTGGTGGCTGGCATCTTCATTGGCACTTCGTGGCATCCTAGGCAGCTGTCTGGGGTCACCCGGGACCCAGGAAGTCCCAAGCAGAGGCTTCTGCAGCACCAACATCTGATCGAGGACCGGAACTGCTCTCTTGCTCCTGGAAGGAAAAAAATGACCTAATCACTGAGGGATAGGACATGATGTGGGGATGAGGCAATAACACCACAGTGTAATTCCATCAGGGAACAGCCCGGGATGGTTAATTAAAATGATTTAGTGGTTTGGAAAGCAAAGGTCATGGGGCTGTGAGGCATTTTTGAGGAAAACCCATCCAAAACCAAGAAATTTTAGGGCCCAAAGAACACAGTTTTTTCAATGGAGCCACAGCCCAGCTGATCCCAAAGACTACGTGCATCCACAGTTTTCAGGGCGTGGATAATTCCTTAAGAAACAGGTTGTCCTGTGACCACCTCCCACTCACAGTATCCTTGGGGCAACTCTTTCATTTCTGCATGTTAAACTAATAGGAGGAAAATATTCCAGGTCTTTGCGATTTCTCTGAGCAAGGTCTGGCAGCTGAGAATACCCTTCATACAGAAGTCCAAGGGAATCGCACATGAAAAGATGATACTACCAAAGCTGAGAAGCAACATGGATGACAACAACTTCTGATCTCAAAAAGTAAAAGTGTCAAGATGCCAGAATGAGCCCCATCTGGGCAAGTATGCAGGTAGAGACCCCTGCTGCCGATACGGCCCAGAGCGATGCTGAGAAAGCATCAAGAAAGAACAGAGCCCGATGACTCGCAGCGCCTACGCAAACAGCGTCGCGCCTACGCAAACAGCGTCGCGCCTACGCGAATAGCATAAGGCGGACGCAAACAGCGTAAAACAGACAGAAGCTGAAACTGCCCAGCAAGATTCCCCGTGCAAGATGAGCCAGAGGCTGATGATGCTGAAGGAAAGAAGCCTCCACAGAAATAGCACATGATAATGAAAAGTAAATCCTGACAACAAGTTACTTCCAAAGCTATTAAAAGGATGCTCGAGAAGCTCAGCAGGCCTAGAGAAGGAGGCAGTGAATGCCAGATGACTGTGGCAATCGCTCCTGACTCTAAGGATAACATCCAGACTCAAAGAAGGCCAATGACACGAAGCTCACAAGAACGGGGACATGGCTTGGAGCTTCCCTGCCCTGCCGAGCAAAGGCTCAGCTGATGCTGAGGAGAAAACTTCTCCCTTTACTTCTGAGGAGCCTCTCCCACTACAGTCCTCTCCTCTAAGCTAACTTCAAATTGCCTCCTGTGATTCAAAAGGTTTTTCCTTCTCCCGACCACCAGTCCTGACACTTAGCTTTCCAAAGACAAGCAGACAAAATCCATCCTCAACACTGTGGACAGCGGTGGGTTCCCTGTGGTCTGCTTCGGTAGCTGCAAAAATTCACAAAGGAAATTCACACTGTGATGACACCTCCCAAAAGAGACCCCTTCTGCAACACCCCTCTCCCTCCTAACTGCCAAGGCTTACCCCTTGCCCACTGTTTCCAAACTGCAACTCCTCACCTGCTCGCAGTACCTAAAGAAGCAAAACAGAAAACATGACTATTGTCCTCGAGAGGAGTAATCCCCAGCTCCTCCCATGCTCACCTCGAATCTTCATCCAAATACAGACACATGGACAACACATGCAAAATGAAAGTGAACACACTTACCACACTGCCACATAATGCTTGCCTGTTACTCACCCAGCCTAGATGCCAACTCACGCACTCTATTCCTCGGCACACCTAGCACAGCAGCAGTACCTGCAAAGAAACAAAGCAAAAAACCACATTCAGACACTACAATTCAGAAACTACAACCTGCTTGCTCTGATTGAAGTACATCACATCTATACCTTCAGTTTGCACCCCGCTGCTCTCTGGCATCCTGGGCTGGGATATTTTGCCACTGGACCTCCTACAATACAGAAATGACAATGGATGCTTGGAGCTGTGCCACAGCTTGAAACCCAAGCAATAATAACTCATTCTGTCTGCTGGTCAGTGCTCACCTCACTCCATTGGCCTTGACTGATGACAACCAGCATTACTTCCTGAAGAAAAAAAACAAGGCAAAAAACAACTCTGGCACAGAGTCACCCTTTCACCTTCCCCTACCAAGACAAACAGTGACTGACCTTCCTGTGGGGACCCACCGAGACCATTAGAGTACGGGGCACTCTGCCACAGATTCAATCCATCTGCATCTGAAAGAAATTCATTACAAATGTCAAAG
>VZRM01000432.1:0-34601 GCA_013397955.1 Grantiella picta
GATTTGTTTTCAAACCAATACAGGGCTGTAAAGAAATTATTTCCATGTAGTGTTTTAAATGCATTTTCATTTTATTGTAGCAGAAATTATGTCAAGAATGAGTTGTGATTTTCTTTCAAAAGAAAATAGTTTGCTTACAAAGCAAATGTGGTCAGGTAACAGAAAATACTCAGGTAATACTACTGAAGAAATATTTTGCATCTGCTTTATATTACTTACCTTCTGTGCACTTTTTTTATATATATTTGCTCAATATTAATAAAAGAGGACTTTGGAACATTGCCTTGCTTTAGCAGTTTGAAGATTCTCTGCATATTTCAATAAAAATGGAATAGGTTTCCTTTTTCTCACACATATCAGAGGTTTTCCAATCACTTTAAAGAAGCACTGTCCTAATCTTCCCAAAGTGACTAGTTACATTTTTCATCATATTACTCTGGCTGATGAGGTGTTAGAATAAGATGATCCAAACTTAGTTTACATCAGATTTATTCAAGTGATTCTAATGCCTTTAGTAAAAAATATTAATCCTGGATAAACTCTGCTGATGGAGGGTTGAGGCACAGATAAATAGGGTTTTTCACTTCGTTGTACAAGTTTGAACATATTCTACTTTAATATTGTCCAGAAATTATTAGGTGTAAGTTGGCCTGAGTTAAGATCCTAGCAGGAAACCAGTACTAAAACAGAAGAATACAAATACTACAGTATTTTGTTATATACTGAATAGACTTATGAGCCATCCAGATCTCCATTCTATCTCATCAACACTTTTAATGTTAGCGTGTAAATGTGGGGAAAAAGGTAAATGCTATCCAAAAGGACTTCCTATCAACCACCACAAATATTTCACATTGTGCTCTTTCTCCAGTCCTTCATGCAGATTTGTACTTGATGTCATCTCATGGTTCAGGTTTGCATGCTTGAGTTTGCTTTCTGCTGCTACTGAACAGAGCCAGTGTGATAGCCTAGTACCAGTCACAGGAATTTTCAGAAATTCTTAAACATTTCTAGTTTTAAAAAGCAACATGTTGGGATAGTACTGATGGAGGTAAAGCCAGTTCATTGTTTTCTGAAATTAAAGTGCTTTTTTAAGCAACATAATACAAACCAGTCCCTGTAATTAAAGATAGGCTATAGCTGGAGGAAGCATGTGTCTCCCAATAGTACAAGCCCAAAGCCAGACTCAGATCAGTTTCTTCATTCAGACAGAAAATATGTGGGGAAGGTGTTTCCAGTGAAATCATACCCAGTCCTATAGGTGAAGTGCACACTGGAACTCTGGTGCATTGGCTCCAATGCATGCAAAATCCTGTAATTATCAATCTCAATCCCAGACCTCTACCTGTTTACAGACATTGCACTGCTGAAAAGTAGTTCACAAGCTCTCATGCACCATTCACAAAGTATATGAAATTTTGCACCTTAAGATTCTCTTTCACCTGAAAACCCAGTATTATTCAGATATTGCAATATCTAGATTCATGGCAGTAAGTGAAGCACTACAAAATAATACAACACCTTGAATCCCAGGTCTCCATTTGATCCTGCAAAGCAATATTCAGGATGTGTGGCATTATGTTAAAATAGTAACCTTAATCTGAAAATATTTATTAAAAACTAACTTCAAAAGTCTGTAAGTTTGAGCTACATAATGTCATTAGGTTTTGACCAGCAGTTATATGCACAATTCAAACACAATTCTAAATATCTGTCAATAACTTTACCCTATTCAAGTATTAAAAGTCATCCTCATTGATTTTGTAAGAAAATGACCGAAATTCACAACACAGCAAAGAAATACCATGCTATGCATTACTTTTTAAAATGATACAATGGTTATAAAATAATTCACAGTGATGCATATCACTACACATAAAATGTGTATTTTCAAGATTTGTACCATCTCTTCAATCACACTCATAGGAAGCAAAATAATACAAAAACAATAGTACAGAATTTAGATAATATTGACATTAAACTATATATCAGCTACTCCATGTGTTATGAAGTAAACTTAAATCTACATCACTAAGGAAATTCAGCAGTAAGAAAACAGTTTTCCTCTGATAAGTGTGGCAAAACTTGCAATACACATTTCTCTCACTGAATTAACTTCTCCCTGGTTCAACAGTCCAACTAGAGTGTCAAAGAATGGCTTCAGTAACACAAGAGTTCAAACTGCATTCAGGCAGCACTCCCATCAAAACAAATGGGAATCTCTCCTACAGCTGTTTCTGAAAATGCATACACGTTCCTATTGAAGTCCATACGCCCACATGCTTAAAATTAATCCCACATAAATTTGTGGGCTCAAAGCCTAAAGAGGGAGTACAAAACTGAGCCTTACATGAACAATGGCTCAGAGATTACAAAAGGAATTGCTTACAAAAACTTACATTAAGACTGCAATGCTTAACTCTTCTGTCTCCTTTGAAAAAACTCTTCATTTGCCCCAGCTATTTCCTGAGTAGTTCAAGCCTTCTGTGTGCCAGGAAAAAAAAAAGAGAAAAGATATCTTCACTGCCTTAATTACCTTCAGGATTCAAGCACTATATGAATAGTTTTGATCCAGATCAAATTCTACATTTTATCAAATGGCATAAATATCTAATATGATAATGCTAAACCTGTATTCATTAGTGCTTTAGTCAACGGGGACATATTTGTAACAGTAAGACACTGTCACTTCCGAGGGAAAAGATAATTTTGTGACAGGTAAATTATTGCCATATCTCATTAGGAATGTTATGTTCCTGTGCTAAGACATACCAATTGCAAAGTGGTAATCAACATAATAGCCTCAAGGCATTGCTATATATAATCTAGAAATCAGAAGAATGTGTTCCCCTTGGGCCTGCACAGAAATTTCAGTGGAATTATCAATACTTGACAATTAATTTCTGCTAACTTTTCTCCCATAAATCAATGGTGCACACCAGTACTGAAGAACCAGAGCATTCCTTTAGCTGGGCAGGTCTTCAAGATCCCAAGCTTATAAATGCCAGCTGTTTCTCTAGGTCAGAATCAGCTGTATCAGTATCATCTCACCCAGCAAGGAAGTCTTAGAAATGCCTCTGCCCAGTCCTAGGGAGCACCAATAGTTCCATCAGACCTGAAGGGATCCTGAACATCGCCTGAGATTCAGTTGATCTTAAAAGTAATTCTCTGTCCACGAGCTCCACTGACTGTACCAATCTTGTATGGGATTGGCTGTAACCATTCTGACAAAGACAGAAACTGGAGACCTTAGATTAATATCAGAAATACTGACAACATTTCCTCCTGTTACACAGCTAAAATAAGCCACAAGTAATATAAATACTTCTAGTATCAGGCATTTTAAATGCAACTAAAATTTCCTGTAAAAAGGAAGCCAGTTCTTTTACCTTGATTTATGGCACTGAAAAAGGAACCGCTCCTGATTTACATTAGAGTATGTGAATGAAAAATTGCTATTACATATGTCAAAATGCTACCTGATAAATTTTTTAGAATCAGAGATTACACCACAATTATTATTAATGAAATCTAAAAACAGACAACTGAATTTAAGCCTTTAATTCATTAAGAACTAAACTTTTAAGGCTGAAGGACATATGCCACTTCTGGGGGATTCCTAACAAATCTAAATTTTTCACCATGACAGGAGAATGTGACAAGAATAATAATACATGGTATTATATACTGCTACACAAGTTGGACAAATTACATCTGGTACTGGATAGATGTGGAAAGAGTCTGCATTAAAAAACTTCCTGCTGGGTCACAAACATACATCAGTAATGGTTTGTTTTCAGCACAAGAAAAATTGCCATTGTCATATTCCAAAGTGAGTGTAAATTGTTTTATTATAAACTCCCTGTTGGTCCCTGTTTAACTGAGAAATCATTCAATCTAAATTTATCTTTTCTCTGCATGGCAATGCCATGTGTTGGTATCACCAAATTTTGCCTCCATTAGACCACTATTTCTTTAAAAGACAGACTGCACTCTTGATCTTAAGCAACCTTATCATACATTAACTCTTAGTTTGCCCTCATTTACTTTGATTTGTAATCCAATCTCTCAATTTCATAAAGACAAGGCTTCATTGTTATTGATTCACAAGGCAATCAGTCTCTACAAACTTACATCATGCTTGACAACTAGACATGTATGCATATGAATATATACATTTTGAAAACACTGAAAATTATTGAAAACTATCCCCTATTTACATGACTTCCTGTAGCTTCAATAGAAAGAAATCCTAGTCCAGATTAGCAATAATAGATATATCTATTCCAGCTATCCTCCATTCACTTCATTTTCATTTGATTTGCAAGAGAACTGACCTGCTTAAATAATGCCACTTAAATGTACACAAAACCAATATGCAGCCTTTTGGTTCTCCTTTTAATATTTTATTCCTCCATCTTCTCTTTAGCATCTGATGGCAACAAGGTAAGTGTCAAAGACTCAGAACAGTGAAGGAACCACTCAGCCATCACACATGCTTCAATTAGCATGAGAAGGTGTTATTGTTGTCTCCAAGAGCTCCACCAAGGAAAGCTTTATTGAGGATGAAGTTTTTCACACTTAGTGCCATGAAATGTTAAGCTGGAGCAAAATCAAATCCACCACACTTAATGTCACAAACAGCTCTATTATACCAACAAGAGCACAGCTGAGGAAATAGAATGAATCTAGATCCCCAGTAAACACTTAACTACTACAGATTAGAAGTATTATACTTGAATTTATATGTGTTGGAAATATTATGTTTGATTTTCATATGGACACATCTGCTCACATTCAAAAGGAGATACAATTGTTTAAAACAAAACATTTCATTTCCTTTAATTGGCACTTACAAACAACCAAGGGATCGGACAGCCCTTCCTACCCACTAATTTAACCTCAGGAATAGGAATATATGTTGGATCTTACCACTCTTTGCTGAAAACCTGGAGCAATTTCTGTATTTTCTTTACAAAAGGAGGTTGAAAAACATGATGTTACAAGAAAATGTGGTTATCCAGTCTTTCCTGTATTCAGCTTCTTGATGTTCTCACTGGCAAAAGTAGCAGCCAGTTTAGTGTGACTTGCTTAGGCAAGCCAAGTCAGGTGATAGGTGCTGTCTCAGAAGAGAGCAGAAGACAGTATTGCTTCTCTAATTATGCTAATGAAGGGCATCCTTAAAGCATATAATTCATTCCTCTTTTATAGGGTTTTCCAGAAGAGGATATCTAAGGAAGAGCATAGCAGAAGGGTGACTTTTTCCTTCTGTCATGTGATTTTTTAAAAAGAAACTATTATTTACTGGATGGAAAAAACACCAGTCCTTTCAAATCTCTTTTAATAAAGGGATTTTTCCAGTTCTTCTTGTGCATCAGTTTACATTTTGTTTTGGGTTTTTTTGCATATCTGGAGAAAGTAGAAGCCACAAGCAGTGAAAAAAATGACAGTTTACTTCCAGGTGACTGGGAGATCTTCCAAATTAAGAAGGGAGTTTGTCGATTACACTTCTGCAGTATGCAGAAATTTAAGTATTTATCTGGAAAATGGGTGTTAGAATATGGCTTTGACTCAGCTTAAACTGAATAAGGGTTATTTCCTATGAGAGGAAAGAGAACCTGAGTTTGCCACTGCCCTTTCTCATGCCTCATTGCTGTTTTTCCATTCATAAGCACATGATGGAGAAGCTGAAGAGTTCCTGGAGCAGACTGCCACTCCCCACTGGGAGCTGGTAGGTCCCAGCTAGTCCAGCTGCGGCTAATTTAAGAAGACACAGGTGCAGCAATAACCTAGCAGCAGGAACTAAGTCATTGTGGTTATTCTTCTGGATATAGAACTGCAGCTACAGACTGAGATCTGTTTTGGGTATGAACTTACATCAGACCTGGTAAGACAGTTTAAGTAAATCTTCAGCAGGGACCTTGGAAGTTAGAGTCAAAGAGAAAATTTAGCTGTACTCTGAGTTTTGGACATATGTGGTATACTGTGTTATTCTGGAGATCCCCTAGCCTAAAATTAGATAAAAATTAAGAATATTTGTAATGAAGAGCAATGACTTTGGCTGCTACTGGCTTTCTTTCCTGTTGGGACAAGCAGTTTGTGAAATATCATTAGATAGTTTTTTGTAGCTGCATGATATCTGTTTATTAAAACCCACTGATGTAACTAGGAAGCAAAACATTACCTTTGCCAATAAAACTATTGCTACAGAAAAGCACATATCATCACAAGTATTATCTTCACAAGGGTGTGTTCCAGAGAGACTTACATTGGGCCAAAATAATCTGCGGGTTTTCTGATAAAAAAAATTACTGTCTCACGATATTCAAGCATAATTTTAACCTTCATTTGGACAGGCATCTAACAATGAAAAAATAAATTATGCCTTTAAATATAAAAGCCTTAGAGAAAAAAAAAGATTTTTTATTAACCAAGTCAAGAGCAATAACTATGCACACAAGGAATGCATCCAAAATGTGGTATGTTTAGTGGTAGGATCTCACCTATCCTAAAGCTACAAAAACCCAAAAATCTTTTCATGAACTACAAGTCTGTAATTCAGATGGAAAAATGAAGGAAGTGTTCACCTTGTGAGAAAAGCACAGAGACCCCATTAAAGGAAATATTAGAGATGAGAATGCAAGCTAGGAAACCACCACAGATAAAATGGGAATTAAAAAGCAGCCCTGCACATTTGATATCTGTAAGCTTTTGAAAATACAGCAGTTGAGAAAAACAAAGCAGAAGAAATCAAAACAAAGCTTGTTTTCTGACATTTCCCTGCCAAGACCAAAAAAATACAGATGTGGGGGGAAGCAAATCATTATCTGAGGATGATGTGAACACACTGATTGGCAGGCTTGAGAGTGAGTAACTGAAGGGACTTACAAGGTGAACAACATTGTGAGTGCTGGGAGAAATTACTTGTATTTTAATCATGCATAATCTGGGAAAGAATTAGAATGCCTACCCACTCCTCAATGATCATAATTTCTGGGGTTTATCGTAGTGGGAATATTATTTAAATTAAAAACATGAACAAGTTAAAAAACATTTTGTTTAACAACACATTTCATTGCTATCTATTCTACTGACAAGAAGTGCTGGACAGAAAAAGTCCTTTTATACCTAAATCTCTTGTTCTGTTTCAAAATTCAGTTAATCAATTTATTTCTATCTGTACACTTTAAGAAACATGTTTTGAATTAAAAATATCCTTTTTAAGGCTGCCTTTCTCCCATCTCCATTTTGTTAATTCTAGCTGTTTGTTACAGCACAGCTGTAATGCACTACAAACAAGGGGGGGCGGCTCGGGGCTTTGGAAAGGGCATCTGGTTCAAGGTTAAGCTGAGATAAAGACATAACTTGCTTTAGACTTATCTATGTCTCATCTCAGCTGTGCGATATGACCCTCTCATCTTGCTGAGCTGCACTATCTGATTCTGATACTGTGTATCAGCTGACAGACTTCTTGAGCTTCATTCTTGCCACTGTGATTTCAAAAGATGGCTACATTGAAGTATGGACAAGTGTTAAGAAAACTGAAGGAAATTTGGAAATAAGTTTTACAGTAATCTGTTTCACAACCATTACAGTCAGCTAAACCTGCATCTTTTAATAAAACATTTACAATTATTGTCAGTGAAATTAAGGTTTCATTGATTTCCATTTCATTCTTAACTGTATCTTGCTATTTTTATGTTAATCCAGACTATTTTAAATAGGGCCAGCTGTTTGAAGTGCCCAATGAAACATTTTCAAAAGTAACTAATCAGAGAAACAACAGAAGCATAAGTTGTTAGGAATAATCTGCAGCAGAAAACGACTTTAGGGCCATTTATTTTAGGGAGCCAAACACTGTCTAAAGCACAAGAAGTGGCTAGAAAACACAGAGCAGGCTTTAAGAAGATTTCAGCTGATTTCTGAAACTACTAGGTAGTGATATTTCCCAAGCCACTAAAGTTCAAGAGGCTTTCAAAGGTTTCAGCTTTGGCCCACTTCAGTGCAAAAACCATTATGTTGATTCTAGAATAATTTTGTCTTCCTGCATTACAGAAGCAGCTAACAGAGCTCTACCATTAAAGACTGATCAGAGCTTTAAACTTCAGCTGGAGTGAGTCCAGAGACACTCACATCTGGGTTTATGCTTCAGTGATCACTGAGTCTCAGTGAAGAAAGTTAACAGTTTGGATTTTGATCCTGTTCTGCTCTTGTGCCATGACCATTAAAAGAAATAGTTGTCTTCTGTCTCCCACCAACCATGCTAAAATGTCTTCTTAAAAGAACATTTATTTATGAGAACAGCTTCAAATATTTTAAATTCTGTGTTCAGAACAAAGCACACTGCATTTACAGTGTGATTACAGGTAGATTCCACTTTATAGATTGCTTCTGCAGCACCTATACCTGACATACTTTGTCAGAGTTTCTGGTTTAACCATCTAAAATTTATAGCAGACAACCACGGGCCCAGAAATACCACAAGTGTAAAAATATTTGCTTCTGACTTCTTTTATCCAATTTCTTTTATTAAGCCTTATTGAAAAACAACTGGACATTCATTACAAATGTTATGCAATGTGCAAAATCTATAGGTTTTGTTACTCCACTACTTTTTTGATGGCAAAAATTAACTTTCCTAAGACAAGACTGAAAATTATTTATGGACTATCTCCCGCTGTGTTTTCCATCCAGCACCTAAATATTCAAGGCAAACTAAAGCTTAACTCCACACGTTATGAAAACTACCATTTAAAATTTATTTATGTTTAAAATTATCTATAAAACATTTTTTCTAAACCTCAGTTAAGGTACCAGTTGCTTAAATATATTAATCACATTTAAAAGAATCCTATCACCTCTCCTCTCCCTATTTAATTAAGAATTACTTTTGCTAGCCACAGGAGAATCAGAAGAGCTTTCTTTTGAGTTATTCAGAAAGTGGTAAAATAACACATGCAGATACAGCAGCTGACAACATAAGCCGGGTCAGTATTAGGACAAACTGGCCAAAAAGAGCAGCTTTTGGCATAATTTTAATCAGTCCTTGGGTATATGAAATGTCATGGAGTTTCACATGAAATGAAATTATCCCTTTCTCTTAGCTTATTTCTGTTCCAGCTAATCCTCTAACTCTTTATTAAACATTATCTTTACCATCTGCTCTGGGTGAATGTTCAACACCTTGCAGAAGAACTCTGGGCTGATTGGTTTTTATGGGCAACATGATCTGAGTTTTATGCACATACTTAGGATTATGTCAAGGACAAAGAGGATGAATAATCCATTAACTATAATAAGCAAGAACCCATATCAGTGCAGCTAGAACATGTGTTATGTTTCAAAAGCAAAAGATGAATTAGTGATATGTGGATCATAAAATACCCATAACCCAGGACCCTCTCTATACCAGGACATCATTTCCATACATACACACTCCACTAAACAGCATTTCTGAAAGTGATGTTTCATTCTTGATGAATCAGACTGTATAGTGCTGAAATGGCATTTCCAGGCCAACAACATGTAAAGAAATAGCTCTGCTGAATTGGGCATTTCCTCTAAGAAGGAATAGATGGTAGCAAAATAACTGCCCCATGCCTAGGTCTTTCAACCACATCTATATGGTCAATAATAGAATGTTACTCTATTTTTATACTTTTGATAAGCCTCTAAAACAAATCATCAAGGAACTGCTACTGTTAAAAGTCACAATCTAAAAATTTGCGTTTAAAAAAGTAATTGTCAGAAGTTAGTCAAATGTTGCTATCAATTAGATCCAGTTATGGCTTCCACTTTTTGATTACCAAATACTAAAATAACATTATCACAATTAGAATATTTAGTGTGATGTGTATCAGCCCATTTGCCACAAAACACATAAGTGTAGGAGTTTGGTTCCTTGCTTGCAATATCTCATGCAATTATTTACCTCTTTCACCTTTTCACAACTTTTGCAATAATTTTTATTCCTTTGGCTGACCTTCAGACCAAAGTATTTACCTTCTCTTCCACTATACAGGTTTATGATCCCAAAATGATCAACAATTATGATGGTATTTGATAACTATATTAACAACAGAAAATATCTGGACAATAAGTCTTTACTCATTTTGCAGAAGTTTTGTACCATATATCCTTGCAGTATGCTCTAAGGTGTAATGCCACACTGCTCTTCTAAACATTTTCAGCAACTTGTTGAGACTTATTTGATTCACAATGAGCAGTATACTTCATTGCTCGTGTATCATTCTATACATGAAGGGAAGGATCAAGGTTTTCTACTGGTGTTAGACATCTGGATTCTGTTGACTTCAGTAGAATTGTGTTGACTTCAGTAGAATTGTGTTAAGACAATGGTGTGAACTATACACTTTTGGAATCAGTGAAACAGTAAGGACTCTGAGAGGTGTAGTCATTACTAGCTACTGGATATGCTGCTAAAGACTATAAGGATTGTCCAGCTGAGAGCTTTGACTGGCAACAGAAGGTTGTATTAAATCCCAATATTCAAAACTCAGTACTACACATCCCTTGGCTGACCAGGGACCTTGACTTCTTTACCTGTTCCTGTAGTACATACTAGGAGCAAAACAAGCTTAGAAGCAAATCAGAGAACCCATGCTCTGTGAACCATGCCCCAGACCATTGCCCTCATTGCTCACTGGATTAAAGGGAGATCAGATTAGACCCTAGATCATTTACTGGATGGGGACCCGCTCAAGTTGCTTACCCTAATCTAAATCTCAAGTATTTGCTAGGCAACAAATGAAAACCTACACAATAATTGCATAGCTCAGGTGCTTGGCAAACTTACCTTCCTATACTTCCAGACTAGTTACCAGCTTAGAAGCACAACCTAGCAATAAATAAAAACTAATACAGTTGAAAGAACCCAAAATAGCATTATGCTAAGCTACAAAAAATAACCTAATAACTTCGTCTCCAATTCCTCCAGCCATGGGCAGCATTCAGTGATAGCCATAGGTAGGAAGGAAGGATCTAGACAGTAGATGCAACACTGCACATTTCTTTCCTCTCTCCTTTTTCCTCTGCTGGAGTCTTCCAACCAGGAATAAAATAAAAATTCACATTCCTATTCTTCATCTCAAACACAAGTACAAAAGCCCTGGGAGGAGAAGAGTGAAGAGGAATGGTATCAGAATGGTATCTTTTATTTAGACATTTCCAGATGAGAACCTGGCCTCTAATCATTGTTGTATTTTTGCCCCTGTAAGAAGAATACTTCACTGATTTGCTTACTTTAAACTTGAAGTCTCCTAATCTCAGATTTAAACAGCCAGTGTATTGTTTAGTTAAATCTATCATATGTTGGAATCCTTCTGTTTCACGAGTATGGAATCATATATGGCACAATATGACACATATTCTGAGTGCTGTCTACATTTCTGTAGGCAAGTTTGTTTATATCACAAAATTTCCCATGCAAATAATTAGCTGCTTAACACAAGCACAGAGCTCCTCCTAGACTAACAAGTCTTTGTGAATCCCCCAGTTCAGAATACAAATTTCATTACTAAATGAAAGAATAAACATATACATAATATACAGAGTAAATCCCATCTAAGATAGAATCCAAACACTCAAATCTAGTCAGAGGTTTAGGCCACTCAGTGGAAGATGTCCCTGTCAGCTCCCATCCTAAACACTGAACTTCAAAGACTCTTCAAAAGTAGAGAAGTCAGTTACATTTTACTGCTAATAATTTCATTAAACCTCTTTTTATGAAAGTAAATTAAAGTTACTTTCCAGGAGTGCCAGAGGAAAAGTGTCAATTTTCAACCCAATGGGGAATTTTAAAACAAAAGATAAATTTCGTATTCATTCTCATCTACAAAGTGTCTCTCCCCTCCCTAAATCTTGTTTATTACACACATACATGCATGATTTAGCTGAGGTAGAGGGAGATGAAGAAAAATCACCTCCAAAATAAAAACTTTGAAAGCATAAAAAGAGGAAAGCAAAAGAGTTATGTAATGTGTTAAAAAGTAATAAAGATTTTATATGTATCTTAACTGTTTGTATGAGTAATACACAAAATGGATTTGTTTTAGGTTACCAGCTTTTATCCAGATTATCCAGACTATCAGCATCTGGTTTAAGTCCCCAGTGTAACCATCCGTAGTAATGTCACATGAAGGATTAGCCTTATCTGACATTTGTAAGGAATATATGGATGGAAGAAGAGGAAGGACTGTGACATGGAGTACAATGGTTAAACCTTAAAATCAGGTGAAACCACACATCTTTATTTGCTGATTCTAACCACAGGATTTTTTTACTTTTCAAACATTAGCATATGTATTGGAAAACAACATATCCTCATTGATTTTTTAAAGAAAAGCAGGCAAACTGAGAAAATACATTTTTATATTTGACCTTTTAAACATAATTAGAACATTAAATAAAAATAAAGCCTGCTTCACCATGTTCAGTTATGACAGATGGGTATGATCACAAAAACATTAAAGGCAGGCTTATCCTAATCCTGTAAAGTGGTAAGTGCCTCCTGAAAGGTCCTGAGTGCCTTCTAATCCTACTGAGGATAGGCTGCAAGTGCATCAAGAGGTAATGGGAGTAAGTAACAGGGGTAATAGTAGGCTTTCCTGTCCACATGAGGAAAAATGTGTATTAAGAAGATCTGATACATTAGGAAATAACCTGATTTATCTAAACACAGAGATCAGAAAGTGGGAATATGTGTGTTTATTTTCCACTCTCTGTGCGTGAGTATAGCATGGCCTTAGTCCCACATCATGCAGCCCTAATTCAGAAAATCTGTCTTCTCTTCCAGGCTTTGTTATTTGCACAAAATTGCCCCAGGTCAATATATTTACCCCTCAGCATCAGTGTCTTATTTCCACAAATGATGAAACTGAAGTGTCCTCTTCTCAACAGATCACGAAGTTGTGCAAAATTGACAAGACATAAGAATCTATGACCATGATTAGTTTTAGTACATCAGAATATATGATGAAAAAGCTGGGTCTAAAGCAGAAAGGAAAAACTCACATCCTACAAAATGTTTTGATTTGAGTGTTTCCCCTTTGAGTGCAATCAAATATTTAGGATAGGGAAAAGCCGAATAAAGGATTCCATCAACTTAAGGCAGGTAGCACTCCCTTTGGAAGAACAGCTGAATTGGAATGACTGTTGATCAGGTCAAGTTCAACAAGAAGAGTCTTTTTATTCAAAAGTGGCTAGGTGAAAGGCCTCAGTGAAGATTGGGCTCTGTGTTTTGAGGCTAGGTAATATGAGAGCACAGTAAATAGTACTGCAGTGGAGTGTAGCAGCTAAACAAATAAGGTATATTGTGACAATGTCAGTCACTCCTCCCGAGTTTAAAACGAGCTTGCTAAGTCACATTGCAAAAGTACCTTGTGCAAAGTCACAGATGGTATCTGGTGCAGCCTGAGAACTAAGCCTCAGCCAGGTTTATCTCATCACAGTGAAATTCTAGAATGTTCCTCTGGGTCATACAAGACATGGATATCTTATTTCCTTTGGTGAAACGGCCACAATTAATAGCTGATATTAAAAAAAGGCTTCTTCATATGTCTATTATTAGATATCATGTGTCCAAGAAGTAGCTCAAGGTAGGGTATTTTCAGAGATCCAGATACCTGTTACCAGGCAGAGTGTCACTAATGTCTACATTTTATACATTTGCATGAGACATTTTTATAGCACATGCTGTATTGGCACCATTGCCCAATACTGCATGCAATTACTTTGTTGTTGCTGTTGTTGTTGAGGTCCAAGCTCTAACAAATTAAATTTAGAGAAGGGAAATAGGCTTATATGCAAATGGAATTAAATGCTGACACAAGGATAAAACAGCCCTGGATTTAGACCGGGCTCTCCCCCCGACTTTTTAACCAATCATTAGATTTAAATTGAACAGACAGATTCATCTTTGATTTAACTCCACTGTAATCAATGGAACTGCAGCAGGGATGAACCTGGAGCAATATGTTTTTGACAGTTTTTATGCAATGGCGATCCAGAATGAAGTAGATGAAACAGATTAATTATTTTGCTTATAATTTATGAAATTATTTCATCATCCCCAAATCCCTTCATGAAGGAAATTAGTTGGTGCATAAAAATGGATAAAGTAGGTGGTTGCATGCCAAATACCAGCTGCTGACCACAGGCTCTGTACCCAAATATGCAAAGCCAAAATATTTATCTGACTTATCTGTGATCCAGAACAAGCTCCCTAATGGTGTAAGTACAGCTGAATAATTGCACGGTTTCTCCTCAATGTCACTTGAACTGCATAAAAAGAATGAAGTACATTTACTGTCTCTGTAATATTAGTATGACATATAAATAGTTGCTGAACTTAGAAAATTATGTTCTTTGGTGATCTATAGAAGTCTTAGGAGGAATAATGACTGTTGATCATTGCATTATATGGGAAATGCATTTCAGTAAACTGTTAGACCCCTTGGTTGTATTTTGTGCCTTTATTACATGACTGCTCCTAGACATTACTTCCTCCCTTCTCTGTCTCCACTGGCACATCTCGTGGAAAGAACAAATTGTTTATCAAAATACTTTGTAAATTAATGTAGGACCAAAGAACTCTGACAACATGCACTGTTTATGGAGCTAATGTGGGACTAGGGATTATTGTTCATATCAATCTGACAGACCCTGATTTTTTTGGCACCTTGTTTTTTGGCATTAACTCCTCTTCATTTTTCTCTCTCTTTCTAGTTTTTCATTGCTTCTTTACAGCTGACAGCTCATTGCTTATTCATTTATTCATGGATCTCATTTCTTTTGGTTTTGATGATTCTTTATTCAATGGTAAATTCAGAGGTACAACAGTTTTTCATTCTACACAGCCACTTTTCTGTAGTAAACCCATCAAATGATACAGACAACTTCTGTATGGGTGTGCAGCTTTACCCTTCTTGTGTCACAGTTTCCACTCTTACATTATTCTTTCCCACACAAAGTTCTAGCTTCTTTTTCACTGTATAATGGTATTTTTGGTAACTCCTAATGGTTAACCATCTATATATGAAGGAAGTATTCCTCCTGGCTCCTATGGCATGGTCACCATCAACCAGAGTTTGTAAAGGATCTTCTTGAAATATTAGAGTAGGACAGTGCTTTTTACTTCAATGTCCACAATAGGTCATTAAGATAAGTGCATTGTCAAAAAGTAAGTCCATGCATCAAACATTCATTAACTGCTACAGTAGAGATATCCTCAGCTGGCAGAGTAGCCTTGGGACTATTGATACTCTAGGCAAAGACAGCAAAGCAGACAAATTTCAAAAAGCAAAAATAATTTCAAAGCAAACTCACTTCAGATCAAATAGGCCTCGTGAAACGTGTATTTCCTTTGTATATCTTGGCTTACTTACATAAAAACAGGAAGTAGGAATCTAATAAGGCCTAGCACTGCACTTAAATTGGGTGGATTGCTGATCTTTATTTACAGCTCCTGTTCTGTAACAAATCAGAAGGGACATAGCAAAACAGTGCTTATCAGTACTATTATACTGAACAGAAGTGCTTGAATCAGGTCTAAAGCACATACAAACTTCCTTTCCTCAAATACATGTATTTCCTCCAAAAGCACAAAATAGGTATTTGCTACCCCCACATTTTGCTTACTGGAGATTTTTTAAAGTATAATAAGCATTTCTTTGGCAACATGCGATCCTATGAAAATATGAACAACTGAGAGAATTAATGTGGCATCATGTATTTTAATGCAAAGTTAGTTCCAAAAAAAGAGGTTAGCTAAGTTATGAAGATATAAGTCAATTAAAAGTGTGGAAAGCAACTGCTTTTATAATACACATCCAGCTATAAAGAGAAAGAAATGAGACTACCTTTGCAGGTATGTCCCTGAATAACTTAAAGGAAAATTAAGATTCTACAGTTCAGCAACTAATGCTTTCCAGAACATGAAGCATGAAACACTGAGTACTCCCTTTTTTCAGGCAGTAAAGGTTTCAAGTTTTGACCCCATTCATATTTGTTACCACATTCCCATTATTTATTTTCATTGATTTCAAAACATAGAAAATGGTCCATCAAAATAAAATATTTTATAGATGTTACAAGCTGTATCACAATCCTTCTACATTTTTCACCATGGAAAATATAGTAATTTTCAAGTAACAAAACTTCATGCTTACTTTCTGGACTCCTAATTCTAAACATTTCACTCTGTTCAGGGACTCAGTATTATCTGGTGGTAGCACACTGTACAGCATTCATTCTTCTCATGTGAAAAAAAGCAGAGTTAGAGATGGTAATTGATACTTGCATGAGTTCAGGAATCTAAGCAAAACTACGATACAGGATGTTAATGAACTGTGAAACAGAAGAATCTGGATTCTGTTTGCAGAGCTGTGTCTGACTTGTTATGAAATCTCATTTGCTATACTGTCTCAGTATCCTTCATTCCCTTTCTCAACTCTGGTGAGCCACAGAAGTAATGGACCAGTTCTCACAGTGCACACATTTATGCTAAAATCTGAAGAGTGACAGGGCTTGAATGAAAACCTTCCCAGACTAGCTTTACTCTCACTGGCCTGCTCAACTGTCCTAGTGAGACTTTAGTTGTCCCAATAAGTATCCAAGATGTCTGGCAAATTTTTGCATCCTGTGCTGTAGTCCATGTTTCCTGTCAAAGTTCCTTGATAAAGTTTCTTTCAGCTATGCCCACAAGTCCTTCACTCCCACCACTTACGTACAGTGTGCAATGGTAATTTTGTATAGGTGACACCTGGATCTCAATGGGATCTCTTAAGCACTACTTTATAACACATCAAATTAGGTGTTACTGAAATACAAGAAGTTTTCTTGCACCGATGGTTTGTTGATGAACTAGCCCTGCTTTTCTCCCAGTTTGCTTCTAAAGAGCATTTCCTGCAATTCTGAGTGATTCACGCCCACTCTGCCTGGAGCACAGATCCCTGCAGTTGGTGCACTGAGCAGTCCCAGACAGTGCATGTCCTCTGCACCAAGCCCTGCAGACATACATCCCCCGAAATGTGCCAAGAAGCAGATGCATCTCCTCCTCCTGCAAGCACTGCAACAGCCACTGCACAGGTGCTTACCTACTGCCAACAGTATGATGCATGTTTCCCGTGCTGAGGGAAACTGCATTTTTCAGGAATTGCATCAGGCTCTGGCAAAAAAATAAAACAGCTAGGGAGAACATATTTCAGGATGAGTGACCTAATTATAATTTTGGCTCCTAAAGCTTTCTAACAGCCAGCATATAAAGTCCAGCTGGCATGTCCTTCCGCCTGCCTGAAGGAAACAATTCCAATTTATAGCATAATCAAAAATCATGTTTCTATATTTTTGGGGTTTTTTTTTTAAGTTACTGCCAATACATCAGCTTATGGAAAAGCCTCAGATTGCTTTCCAAGTGATGGAGCGCCAGGAAGAAAACGATTCAATGTATACACATTTTACTGCCTCTACGCTGGTTTACAAAGCACTCAGGATTGCCTGGCTGGAAGTAAGGGGGAAAGAAGTACCAGTTAAGTAAGGAATTTGTGAATCACATAGCCCTGTGCAAGTAAGGGGCCATTGTAATTTTGAGTTTGTTATAAATCCATTGGTGAATTTGAGACAATTCAAAAACCAGTTACAATAAAAGGAAGAGGGGATTGGGCAATCTGCTGAAATGAAATCCAGCCCACAGAAACAAAATCTTGCAAGAACCCAGCCCTGAAGTATGCTGTGAGAATAAAAAGCATATGAGCAAGTGCACAGGTATAGCCATTAAAGACCAACGTTATTTGGTATGAAGGCAGAGGGTGTTGCACAGCTCTGAACACAGCTTTGCTAAGTACATCAGGCTCTTACTTCTTTCAGTCAATTATACCCTGAAAACTTTGAAACTACCACAGACGTAGAGGGAAGCAGCTGTATGGATTTTCACTCACTATAACTGTAGTAACAAATCAATCAATATCTCTCAAAAAAATACTATAGCACTACTTGCCCTGAAATAGCATTTTGAGTATGCACCTGCAAAAGCAGATAAATTTTTCTACATCTCAGAATTAAAACACTGCACCACAAATAGCAGTTTGCAATGATCAAAACAGCAGTTATATGTCTCTTTTTAAGTGATGTTTCTTTAGCAATATAATTACGATTTTGATTACTTATGCATCAATGTAAACTACATGAAATGTATTCTAGGTTGTTTTGAAAATAATATAAGTGACCATATCTACAAGCTTTAATAATATGCACTAGTCCTAAATAATCAACAACATAGACTTCAGCATTACTCTTTTTGTTAACAAGAAGTTAATGTAGTAACCCTAAATGAATTAAAGCCCAGGATTGTGATTTTGATTGACAAATCTTGCAAACCAAGGACAGGGACCACACATCTACTCTTCAACTGATGGTCACCTTGTGGGATCTGTAGCACATAATGTTTAAAATGTAACATTTACTCAGGTTCTGAGACTGGAAGTTGAATAAGTGCATTCTGTGGTGTGTTGTGACTCGAAAACAATTTTCTATGCCACACTCATCCACTCTATATTTGTATGCTCAGGTATTCAAATTCCTTCAGTCTAAGTCAATGCTTGTCCAAGCCATCCTGCCGAACACCAGAATCTAGGTGGAGGACTCTAGGTGTCTGAAGAAACAGCCAGTTTCAGCAATTTTCTCCAGTTGCAGAAATTCTTTCAGTAGTTCAGCAATGTGCAACCTTAAAGCATGCACTGGATTGAAATGAGGGCAGAATGGAAACCCAACTCCACACCTTGCCTGCTACTTCAGCCTTTAGCATTTTTAACACCAAACACTTCAACAGTTCCTGGTGCCTCTCCTCAGCATGCATTGTGTTATTACACTATAAAGGACGTAGTTTGAAGTACCAATATTCTATGACCTCCTAGTTCAATCTATTGCTACATTATAATGACATATATATCCGTGACAATTGTGAAGCACCTGACGGTCTCCCAGTACTAACAGCCTGTCATTTCCTAGCAACAACATCCAGAACCCTGATTTTCTCTCAGGACCCCCAAGGATTTTTGTGTCTTATCAGTTAAATACAAAATTCCACACGTCTTTACACCTTGACTGTCTGGGTATCTTAACTACGTGTCATTCGGAGGTAACATTTGGGTTATATGAGCTCCTGAGGAGAGGATGCCAATCTCCAGGTCTGGGGCTGCAGGGATTGCCAGGGTCCATTTCTTGGGGCTGGGGCAGGTGAGGCACTCGCTTGCAGCAGTGAGATCACACTATGTCTGGTGTCTATGTCCACATCATCCTGGACTGCAGTAACAGCATAATCAAGAAGATTGAGGGAAGAGAAATTCATCACTTATTAGACCACATCTATAATAGTGTAATTGGGTTTGGGACCCCTACTCCTCAAAAGACACAGGTAAACTGGTGTGTCACCAACACAGTCAGGGACATAATATACATATGTATCTCCAGAATAGATGTATACATCCAGAATATACATATATACCCAGAATATATATATGTGTATGTGTGTGTGTACATTTTTATCCTCATTTTTGTATATACATATACAAAGATATGCAGAATATTTTATATATATATATGTATGTATGTATATAATCAGAATTCCATGGAGGGTAACTAACTGCATAGAAACCACCATACACTTTTCTTGACTCACAATTGGCTGTGTGCTAGAAAAACATTTAGGTGATATACTTGACGTATATTTTCATACCTCTCTCTTTATTTTGCTGCTTTTAGAAATAGGACACTGGGCTAGACAAACCTTTAATATGAGTCAATATGAAAGTTTTTATAAAGATTATTTTAAACTATTTCAGTAACATGTTAAGTTTACTATCTCAAACACCCACATAGTGTAATTGAAAAGAATCCAATAATTTAAAGGGGTTTGGATTAGCTCCTGTTTTCCATAAAGAAAGTGTAAGGTTCAGGAGACTCGAAGACAAGATGAGCCACAAGAGAATCAATCTGCTGCCATGGTCCACAAAAGGCTGAGAACTACCAAATCACTAAGTACTCAAAATTGTGTGCAAAATATGAATAAAATATTGATTTCATTAAAAATGTTAAGGACTACTTAATTCAACAACATTTTATATGTTTGCATATTTATTTCCAAATTTGCATATCTGTTTGCATATATCTTGTAAAGCTGAACGTTAATTATACTTTAAAATCATGTATAAATTGTAACCAAGAATGTTGTATGAATTTTTGAAATAAGAGATACGCTCAAGTACCATTAATTATAAACTGCCATTTAAAGCACACTGAAGCAGACCTCATATTGAAAAAATATTGAGCCCTTGACAAATAAAAAAGGCAGCAAGAGTTATTAACTGGTCTAGCTGATTAAATGGTGTCTCCTAAAAGCATAGCACAGATTTTTTTTTTCCCCTCTTTCTCTCTCTCCAGACCATGGCTTAGTTTTACTTACAAGTGGCACAAGACAATTTGCTGGCCAAGGTAAAACTACTATAAATACTGTATGATACACTGGTTTATAGTTTCTGTTTAGGGCAATTATCTTTTTCATAATTCATTCATATAGATTCATATAGAAGTGACAGTAAAATACAACAATAGACAAAACTTCATGGGTTACTTTAGTGGACTAATGTCAAATGAGGTGAATTGAAGTGATTTTCTCACATGCTAATTAGATATGTGAAATGACTCTGAGTAATTTAAAAAGCAAGGTCAGATCTCAAGCAGCTTCCAAAAACCAGACTTGCTAAATATACAAGACATGATGATCTGACTATCGCTTAAAGTGGCAATTAGAGACAGTCAAATTTCTAATAGCTTTCGATATAAATCCAAGGTCAGGTATCCCAGTAATCATTAGGAGCCAGGAGTTTCCTAAAAAACTGTTCCTTGAGAATATTGCAAAAGTATTATTTGCTCTTGTTAATTTTGAGAAGATGTGTAGAAGATCCATTAATACTTAAAGAAAATAATTCAAATGTACAGCTTGCATAGAGAAGACTCCAGAAGTTTATTAGTGCAAATTGGTGTTGCTGCCCTCAAAAGTTACCTATCTCTCCAACAGGTTGTCCTCTTAACCAAGGACATCAGAAAGGTACAAGTCCATACCTCTCTCTAGTCACTCCTAACCTGGTATCTTAATTTACATGAACAATGAAGTTGAATTTGCATTAATCCATCAGGCTGAGAAGTATGCAAACTCCACTACCTTGTGCTGGCTTTACCCCAGGGGTGGTAACCTCAGTGCAAGGAGCAGCCTGACAGCCAGGAACAGTGAAGTCTCAAACTTCTGCAAGTACTACGCAAATGGGACCACATCCATCAGCTTTAGCCATGTTACACTACAGATTGAATTTGGCTTGCATAGGTCTGGCCTAACATTGGCATATTATCAGCCATTGACACTCCTTGGTCAAACAAGGGAACTTTCTTCAAATCTATGAAAGCCTCTTTGCCTGATCTGTATTTCCCACTAGAAATATAGCCTACAGTGAGAGGGAGAGCCAAGAGATGCACGATGGAAATACAGTTCTGTGGTTATCTCTATGTTCAAGTTTGATTACAGGAAAAGAGCCAAAAAGCAGCCACCTCAGAGACATAAAACTCTCATTTATTCCTGTCTTTTGTGAGACAACTATTCTGCCTACACATTCTTTCTTCTTCAGCCCACACTTGAGACTAAGCAAGTGGTTCCACCAGAGGACACATATACCCTAGCACAGAGGCCTAATGGGAACATTTCTTCCACCATGCACACACTGTTCACATTTGCAGAATTGAGTTAGATTTGCAGTAAATTTTAATAGTTGTGGATTCATTGGATAACGTGTAAGTGGTAAAAAATCAGGGCAAATTTTCTTGCTCTCTGCAGGAAAATAATGTGAAATCCCATGAGTTCTGACTTTTGATTTTTCAAGATTTCCTAAATTTTCTGGTTTTTCTTTCCCTTTTCACAAAACAGTCTGCAAAGGAAATAAATGCCACAATTCCTGTAACCTTTCAAAAAATCACACATCATAACTTCCAACAGTAACGGATTCTCAGCCTTGGTTCTTTCTCCTGTATCAATGTAGAGCTTAGAGAACTTAGTTTTAAAGTAGCAACCAGCACAGCTGTATAGAGCAGGGAACTTCCCCCATAGATAAAAATGCAATGATTAAGTTAGCAGCCATTTGATGCTTTTCTTCTAATGCCCATGTCCTTCACCTAAAACACGGAACAGCATGGAAAGAGTGCTCCTGCTTCTTGAAATGAAGACATTCCTACAGCTGTAATTTTCCATTCTAATGAGGATCTATGGAGAATGAATTACTAAAGTACTAGACAAGCACCAAACAGTTCTCCCTCTTGATTGTTTACACTCTAACGGCAACAAAATCTCATGGTTGAGGCACTAATGAATATTAGATAACCCATCTGTTTGTAATAGAAGCATTCTGGAGTGCCTGTAACAGAAGGACATAATATTGATACATTATTACAGAAGGGTCTAGAACTAGATCTTCTTTTAAGAATTGGGATCCAAACGAAGATCTTTGTAGTAAAAATGTCAATTGCAGAGATAAGCCAAAATCCTGGCTCAGTGTTATGCACTCAAACTTGTATGACAGTAAGTATTTAAGAATTGAATCAATTTCTTTTGCTGAACTTTCCTGACTATAGTTATCTATTTAGCTATGTTATCTATTTTAGTATGATTTAAACACATGCTAAGCTAATATAGCTTAAACTTTAATTTCCTCTGTTTCTTTATTATGGTTTGCTACTTTGATATAAAACAGCGATTGTATTAAATTTGGGCCTCAATAACAAATGAGTAGGCGGTAGTGAAATTTGTTAATAATGTTCAGAAATGTTAATATAGCAATTCATAGTTTGTGTCATCTTAGTGTCATTTTCGTGCAGGTATGTAGTTCAGTAATATTTAAGTAAACTACAATAATCGTAGTTTGGTATATTCAAGACTTACAAGACTAATACATGTAAGCTAATGACTAACAAAAATATTTTTCTTGATTTTTCAAGTCTGAGAATCTTCTCATGTGTTTTATCAGCAAATACATTTTTGAACTGAAAGTAGTAAACAAAAAATGTATATAAAGATGCACCCATCACTTCTTCATTTATGCAAAAACTACAAATACCAGTGTAGTTGTTGGAGATTTTCACATGCAGCATGCTTTAGATAACTGCTTTACAATTGATGACCTGATAAATGTACTAACTCCTTACTACTTCACAGCTTATTTTCAGTGTGACTCCCAAAAAGGGAAAGGGAGGGAGGGAGGGAGGGAGGGANGGAAGGAAGGAATTTGTCCTTCTTCAAATTATAATACAGAATAATTAATACAGAAAAAAAAATCCTGTGTGAAAGTAAAGGGATTTTTTTCAGATTATTGCCATGCCTTGTCATTGTAGTCTTACCAATAGACCACATTATGATCACACTTCATAAAAAACTGTGCAAAATTAAGTTTCAAATTTTACAGTTTGATCTCATTGATTTTCATTTTAAAAAATCCGTACTTGCGGGAAATACACTTGTAACCACTAATATGTTCGGTAGTTGCAGCTGGAAATGAGCTACTATCTCATGCTTTCAGGTACTCTATCATGCGTCTCCCAGTCTTCCCCGAAGATGCAAAAAAACCCAGGGGTCTTAAAAGACAGCACATCAGCTTTTGGATTCACCTACCAGTTGCAATTGTAGCCATGACAAAAGAGATTTCAGACAAAATTTTCTGGACTGCTCCATTTTACAAGGAGCTCTCTGAACATAATAGTGATCCACGAAGGAAAACACAGGGGTTGTGCTTTTTTGCTGGTTTTATACATTCTGCAGTATGCCAAGATGATGTTGTTTTACAAGTTGCTTAAAAGCTTACTTTTTGGTTTTTGAAATACAAGGAAGACCAGGTTTTGCTCTGCACTAATTGGAGGGGATGGAAGTACTGAACCTTTGTCAATTTTTTTTCTCACAACTGCTGTTCCTTAGCAGTTGAGACATACTGAATATACTTTTGCTATGCTTGTTGTAAACTTGAAGACAGCTTTTTCTGTAGTGTATTATCAATTACTTTTGCTAAGTTCTGTATATACTGCTTGAGGAAAAATAATTTATAGACAGCTTGTAGTGACAATCCACCTTTTCAAGCACTCTCACATGCACAGAAAACAGTAAGGCAATAAAAATTCATTCAATAATGTCAGGAAAGGAAGTCTCTAGTCTTCACTAGCTTTACTTTTGCAACTACCAGGCTAATCTATTGTTATAATAGTACTTCATCCTCAAAAACCCTGTTCCATGTGTAAGCAGTGATGTCAACATTGCAAAGGAAGGGCCGTATGGCCATTTTAATAAGCCTATCACCTGCTTCCTAGCTAAGTGACACTTTTTTAATGATTAAAGAAACTCTCACAGCAGAGCCTGTCCAAAATCAAGTACCAATTAAGTATATCACCTGAGATGCTTAACTTTGTATAGCTTTGGGGTTTTTAAACTGACCATGTATTTCACTCTAATATGACATTAAAATGAAACTTACAGAGAGACAAAGAGAGAGAGAGAGAATACGGGCAATAGAAATCATTCCTTAACTGGATACATCAAAACTTGTCCTAAATGTATACAGTGTTGGCAGACTGAGAAATTCCTGTGGATGGATCTATGCTGAGCAATCTGATCAAGGAAGGGGTAGAATCAATGCCATCGTGTGTATATAACAGAACAAAGTCTTAACTACATAGAAAGAGGTTTTCCTTTTCTTTCCCTATATTAAAATGCACACTTCAATGAACATAAAACCAATGCTATTGGCTTATTTAAAGATCAGTCAATTGTACCAACAGAAAAGGTAGAGTTGTCTTGCGTTGAGAAGTGTATGTGCAATCTATGACACCAGAGAAAGCACAGAGCTCTATGATGCTTGTATATGCAGGATTACTTAATTTGGCTCCAAAGTATTGTCCTAGGTTGCAATATAGATATATTTAAGTATTCTATTACCACCAGCTGTGGGCTGTTAGCTGTTATCGCCTGCTAATGACCCACCCCGGATGACAGACAATGGGCCATCAAGGACCCACCACATGACTCATGGATTTATCCCATTGTGGGATGATCTGCCCAGGAGGGAGGAGCCAGGTGTTCCCACCTGGATATAACCTGGCCTTGGAACTGCCTGAGCTAGCCCTGTCTACTGGGTTCTCAGAGGACTAGAGCTACCACTGGACCTTCAGCTGGAGACCAGACCTTCACAGGATCACTGCTTGAACTGAACTACTTCAGTTGGACTGCTACCACCACCCTAACAGGGTGTCAGGTTGTATCTGACTTTGTCAGTGCTTTTCCTTGTATTATTTCACTTATTTTAAATTTCAGTCTTGACTTGTGATCTCCCACTGGTTTGTTTTCAAACCAATACAAGTATGAATGCATCTATAGCAATCTAGTTTTGAGATGAGTTTTGCAAGCACAGCCTCATATTTCCAAATTCGTACCAACCTAATTAAAAGGAACAAAAAATGATGATTGCTTTCTCAATGTAAGATACTTTTCTAAAATGATCAGTATATGAACATAAATGTATCCATCTTTTCAGTAACTGCTTGGCTGAGCTGAAACCAACAAACAAGGAAGCCCGAACGTGGAATTCCCTCCAACTGTATATCGGAATCCACTGGAAACCTTTGTCTTAGCCATGTTCTGAAAATTATTTCAGCTAGGGGGCGTTCAACTAACATCTTTTCCATGGCTGCACTTCAGACATTAACCTGTTCCCAGGAGCTGTGACAGCAGGCTCCCGGGGAGAGCTGTAAGTAAAAAACCCTGATATGCTGGAATTTTAAATTTCTCCCTTATTCTGTATGCAAGAACCTCAAACTTCACTGTGAAGCTGTAGCAACATGAGTAAATAAGAATTAGTGTCTCCTACAGAATCATGCCTGCTATTTGCTTGTGCTATAGTTCTACTGTAAGCACTCTAATGCAGGGATAACCCCAAAGCTTTCCAACTGCAAACGTACCAGTGATGTGCATTATGCCAATGCAATTAAGCCATAATGCACAGACCAGATTGCAGCAGCAACAATTTTGCCAGTGTAAGTTCATGTACACAAAACTCCTACTGGAATAAAGCAGAGATCATACCTCATATGTTACCCCAGCTTTCCTACTTCCTACAAGTGACAGCAGTAGCATAACTATAACCTTAAATATTTAGCAATGCAACTATTTTGAAATAATACATTTGGGGTATTTATGGGGGCAAAAGCTTCCTATCAATTAAAGCTTAGCTTCCCTGGCCACATGTCACATGTGGCTCCAGGACACCAGCACCTTCACTTGGCTGCATAAGTTTCCTTGATGGAGGGAAGTGAGAGGAAGTTTCATCACATGTACCAGCCACCAAGGGGTACAAGGTCTGCAAGAAGAGAGCATTTATTCCTGCCTCTACAATGTAGGCAACAAGTGGGCATCAGCACATTTTAATTGGCTAAAATACGGGACACAGATTTCAAAGTTTTGAACCAACAAACAAGATAAATATAGATCTATACCAAGGGTTCTATAAGGATAGTTAAACACTGAAGGCTAGAATTTGCCTTCAGAAACTGTAACCTCTTCTATACTGATGATTCTCTGGCATGACATAGGCTTAGGTGATTGTGTTGGGGCAGGAGGTCTGGTTAAGAAAATGCTAGAATATCCCTTCAGACCGTATTGCAAGAGATTTCTTTTGCTGTCATCTCCCCCTCTGCAGATGAATTAGAGAGGAAAATACACATTGCAGCAGGTGACTCATTATATTAGTAGATGTTCTGTACTAAATTTTATATATGAGAATTTGCATAATTTCATGGGTACCACTTTAAGAAACAAAATAAGCTGAACTTTCATTGTGCTGTGGGAAGTAACAGCACATCAGCAGTTATGGTATCACATATGGACTTTTGCTTCCTCCTAGGAGTTGCTTCCCTTAGAAGCAAAACTGATTCCTATTTTCCACTTTGCTGATAGCTCTGCTCCTGCATATTCTGCACTACAGTAGGAACTATTATGCACCCTTCCCTCTCCCTCCCACCCCTGCATACCTACTCACTTCCTCTTTCCAGAACAAAAGCTTTTTCCAGCTATTTAAGGAATCTCACAATATTTTATTTCCTATCCTTATATAGTGATCACATTTACTAGCTCCAAAACATACCTTCAAAGGGGAAAGTATAATTGTTACTCAGGAGCTGAGGCTTAAACTTTTATCAATTTTGTATTTAATGTTAAAATAGTCATGGGAGAAAAGCTTTTGTGGAAAATGGGATTCCCTACACAGTTCTGATTGCACCACCTATGTGGAAACAATTTGATTTCAGAGGATTACTTATGCAAGGATTCCAGAATCAAAACTTACTATAAATTCTGGTTACCTTCAGATATTCCCAGTTACTGTTTTATGGAACTACCTCTTCACAGTTGGCAAGCAGTAATGATAGAAACTCAAGAGAGGTCAGGTTACTACAGCTTAGCTGTCAGACCCCTTGAAAATACACTGTACAACCTTTAGAAAAACAAGCTTCCAATAAGAACAAGAAGCAAGTTCCAGTCTCTGATTAAGAATTCTCCTATCTCTTTACCCTTGTTCCCAGGCTAATGAGATGATACTGAGAAAACTGTCTTTAAGTGTCTCCCCTTTATGCTGTCCAGAATTCTGCAGGCTGTATGGCTCATTACATGTTTCTCATAAAACTGATTTGCCTCTGCCATAATCTGTCTCTTTGCTGCCTGAGTGCAGAAACTCCTTGCATTAAATTAAAGGGCCAGAAGCACAGGAAATTTTAAGAAGGACAAGGAGGTGGCAAAGCTCACTGATTCTACAGGGAAATTGCTTTCTTAAGGGAAGTGTTTCATTTGGAAGATGTACTTTCTGGGAGAAGTTGGTTCAGTGTTGATAGAGGTGCTTCTATAAACTGTATATGAGAGTATTGTTGTAATTTTAAAATTAAAGACCTATACATCTAATCCTTCAGCCTTTCCATTCCCCGAAAGGTGGTATTTTATTCTTTTTAAAGCTGTGCATTGACACAGTGCCGACCAAAGGCAAACACTACAAAATACAAGCACAGACCCAGCATGTCACTTTGCAAAACAAAAATAGAATGGAGAAGAAGTGTACAATGTCATGCAAAACATTTCCAGGCCTAATTAAAAAAGGGAAAAGAAGACAGTTTTAGATGGAATTAATTCTCCTTAACCTAGAAAAAGAAACATATTCAGAGAACTGGAAGAAAAACAGTGCCATACACTATAATATAAAAAAAAAAAAGCCTTAGCTAAACAGTATTGTTCTATAAATGACAATTGAATGAAGAATTGCAAGCACCTGAACACTGAAAATCACTGTCTTTTGTTACAATCCATCATAAAATAGCCTAAAACTAGAGGCAGAATCTTTTTGGAACTATTATATTTTGGAACTTTGCTTACAATATTTAGCCACACACAGAGAACAGGAGTGGTGTACTTGAGATGAACGAGTTGTGGGGCACTGTACTACACAACACACAGGGCCACAAACTGATCTGTGATTAGCACAAGGCAGTGGAACAGCCCTTGGTAATCAAGCCTCAGAATATGATCAGACTAAGATCAGAGCTGCTCTTGTCAGTAACAACTTTATTAAGCAAAGCATTGACATTCCCCCACATCTAAACAAAACAAAACAATCAAACAAACAAAAAACCCCAAAACCAAAAAACCCCCCCCCCCCAAAAAAAAAAACCAACCCTTTATATTGATTATGCCTTTCTTGTTGAAGAGTAAATTTTCAAACAGCATGGTGGAGCTTAAGTTCAAACTTGCAGTGAATTCAAGGAAAGAATTTTCCTTTTACATTGTAGCTGGTCTCACTGGGCCAAGTTTACAGAGAGCATATCCCTGTAAATGTAGTCAAGTTGAAAACAATGGCACTGCTCATACAAGTAAGTACAATTTTGTACAAATATCACTCATAGGAAGGAAAGTGCTGAGGATATAGCCCTATTGAAAACTTCTGTGGCACAAAATCACCTCAGCAAAAAAAGGATCAGGTTGCATACGCTGAAGTTTACAAAAGGAAGAACATATACTTTGTTATATAACAGAAAAAACTAGAGTGTCTTGGATATTTCTTTATCATGCAACCCCCAAAATATGGAGAAATTCACTCAAGAGTTTCAGTCATCCATCCAGGATGAAAATAAGTGTTCCATGATAATTTGTGATGGTTCTGAAACAATAAAGAAAACACTCAAATTACACCAATACAATAAAGACTTGATTATGCAACTGTTTTGCCTCCTCTACTGCAGCAATAAGCAAGCAAATAGAGACTGAATTGAACACAATTTATACTGCAAAAGAATATTCACTTGTGTTACTGCTTCAGCTACTTAAAATAAATAATTTTGGTAAATCATTGTCATTAGAGGACCCTATTTAAGATCTATATCACAACAATCATGAGACTAATTTCATCATGTTCGTGCTCCACTTCCAGATTTTCAAGACAGACTTGCTTTGCTCTCAAAAGACGGCAGAATATTTTTTACAAAGAGTGTTCAATGAATTTTTAAGAGTGTCAGATTCCATTTTTCAGAACTAGTATCTTGAAATAATCTTTCATAAGTATTCCTGAGTGAGAATACCTATGCATATTAGAATTTACAAGTCTATTTTAACCGCATTACAGTCAATGGAAGTTAAATACAGGCTTAAATGTGTTTTGCTAGTTTTCTTCCTGAATCAGGATATTCCATTGTATTTTAGACTCAGACAGAACAGTGAACGTATATACCAGACAGTTTTCAGAGTGCATATAAAAGATACACTATACAAATCACGGCAATATGCTAATAAACTCAGTTATTTCTTTTCTCATGCTGTTGTAAGAAAAGACACCAACAGTGCTGTTTCTGGGAGTGATCAGAAGAAAAAGACACCTTTTATTCAGTTACATGAAATCTAAATTTAAGAGAATGTTTCTCTTTCCTGGTTCCTTCTCAGAGCAGTGGACTTTCCCACACCACTCTGGATGAGGATCCACATTTAAAATTTGATTCACTAATGGTGCTTGAAGCAGCATTAAGTCATCCTCCAGGCCCTACGAGCTGTGTCAGAAGGGGTCACAGAGTACTGGTGCTGGCCAGCAGCCAGTGACAGCATGGCAAGCAGCCAGCCATTCTGCTATGAACTGGAGGGGGTTCCTGAGGGAACTTTAGAGTTTTTCTGTATTTCCACCTTTATTTCGGCTCAAGATCTCCTTCAGAGTTTGCATGTACAGCTTATGGATACCAAAGGCTATGCTTTTCTTTCACTGAATGGTTTCATAAAGAAACCAAATCAACAGTAAGATTTTTATACAGCTTCAGGAAGCTTAAGTGCATGAACTTCTTTTGGCCAAATCACACCCAGTCATGACTTTGCGGAATTGATAATTTAAGATAATTCATGCAAGCTGAGAGAAACAAATATAGGAATTAGTAATACTATCTTGTCTAAATTCCCTGTTTAGGAGGAAAATAATCTTCTTTGTTACAGTTTCCTGTACTTTAACATTCTTTCCAATGAATTACCAGATTTGGTCCTGAAACATTCTGCAGCAAGATTTGGAAAATTTGTAAATACATTATGAAATGAAACCAAGTTACACATGGCTTCTGAGAAAATAAAATAATTAAAGCTTGTATACAAGAAAATGACCCAGTGTGGGTTATGGAGAAAAAAAAATGCACCTTGGCATAGTACAACAGTAGACATGATCACCAATACATAGTTTTCTCATACATATTTACAAAGATCCATATGTAAAAGCAGCTGCCCACAAATGCACAACACAAAAATGCACAGTTCTTTGGGAAATGGACTTCGTATAATCTGATAGAAAAAACTTTACTGTGGCATGCTTGAAAATAGATTGAAAATTATTGCCCCTCTTTGAACATTTCCTGAAATGCACTGTAATATCAGTACAAAGCTGACTGCATCAATCAGGAATCTTCAGATGCTTCATTTGATTTTTCAGAGAGATGAGAAAGCAACAAAGTGACTAAACCAAGCAATTCCAGGTACTTATAGCACATTAATCAATTTGAAATTAACTCCTTTTGTCTGCTGCTGCAATGGTTTAGAAGATATTTCCTAAACATATAGATAATACTTTCTTTTCTATTACAACTGATCAAACTGTGAGAGTTATATAAGAATTTTTTTAAAACCTATCACACAATGCTAGTACTTTTTTTTTATTAAAGAGCATTCTTACAATTGTGAAATCATGGTTACAGAAGTTCAAATAAAGCTTATTTTTCAAATTCTATCTGACCTTGGATTTGACAAAATTGTATACGGGTCAAGATTATGAAAGGGCTTTCATTACATGAAGTTATCTAAGTTTTGTTCAGACTGGTTTTCAGGATGAAATACTAGCTGAAGTTTGTATTTACTTCATGTGCAATAACTTTAACCTTGCTATTTGCACAGCAGATGTCTTCTTCACAAGACTACAGAAGCTATTGACCATAAATCTTGATAAGATAAGCTGTTCATTCCTTCCTTGTCAGAGCACTCTAAAAAGGCGCATAAAATAAAACAATTACTGAACTGAGGCAAATACTAAACGCTGATCCTAGAGTTCTTATGGGGCCTTCTACACAGCAGCTTCTGACCAAGTCCAACCAGCAGAATTAGAACCCTTGCAGGAAAGTCATTATACAGAATTTGATTCACTTGTGAAATTTAATTCATATGAATGCCAAGACTGCAGTTACAATTTTTCTAATTGGCACTATTTCTGAAATCTCAGTAGTTAAAAGAAGATTAAATGAGCATATTAATTCAGCTACTTCCTTTATCTTTGCATCTTATTCAGTCATTAGTACCACAATGTGGGGCTAAAGCAGGAATGGAAAAGCTTGTATTTCCCATCCCAGTGGGGAAGGGAGTGGCCAAGACTACCAACTCAATAGTTTAAAATAACAAAAGCCTCCACTGAGTGCTTTCCCCTATCTGTGGAAATAGTTTTGGAAAGCAGGTTCCATCCATTTTTTTGCTTTACTGATTAAGGAAGTTTGTTCCACTTAAAAAACAACATCAGATCAACATAAGACTGAGGGCTCCAACTTCCTGTTAAGAACAGAAAGGTATGAAAAATACACAGCAGATGATATTTTGGGCATGTCTTCACAATAATGATTTAAAAAACCTAGATAAGGTAAACTGCCCTGTAGAGATGGGAAGATTATTCCTTCATTGAGACCTACTAACATGCTCTAGGCAAAGTTTCTAATTCATCCAAAGAAAGTTGGCATTTTTGAATTTAAATTAGTGGCCTTCAGGGAGCTCACTATAAGGAGAAAAGTATTATCTTTTTAATCTGTCTCCATAAGGTGAAACAAAAAACCACCACTCTTGTTATTGCAGTTGTCTTCTACAAACGAGCTTTCTAGAAATAGAAACCTATTCTGCTTTTACTTATGTGATGCTAATGAGCTGCTCCTGAACTTTCTCAAGCAGATAAACAGACAGGTTATTTCCTAGAGCAAAACTGACTTTCTGTGGGATAACAATTCACTAATGCTAAGTAGCAAAAGATGCATTATGATTGAAGTCCTTTTTTATATAGGATTCCATGCTTTCACTTACTATATTCTATAGCCTTTAGGCATCTGGGAATCTCAAAAAAACCAAAAAGTCATCTGCAACCCTACCTTCAAAGATGATTTACTGCATAAAATAACAAATAATTGGCAGATCACACAAGAATGCCGTAAGATAGTCTCATGTTTAAAGCATATGCACATAAGGACAGGCCTCAAAAAACAACATTAGCATTGCTATCCATAAATTGGTCAGACAATCAGTGCTTATTCAGTCCAATAAACTGGATTTGCTCAATTCAAATGGGCTTTTGCAGTGGCAAGACCACAGTCACTATCGGCATGCTGCAGTTCAGTCTCCTTTGCCTGAACGCTCTTTTTAAATCTTTCTGAAAAGCAGAGTCCCACTGCCCTTTCTGAATTAAATGTAAAAGAAATTACAAAGGTATACAGCCCTTTCAATAGGTAATTAGCTATCCAATCAAAGAGTGAAATCAAGCAAGGTTATATGATTGATTCCAACAATCCATTTGGATTGTTATTTATCACATTATTCTTCTCCAAGTGACCACAGAGACTTAAAACAAGTAATGAGGAGAGCTGATTTTTGGTTGTTTAGAATCAAAGTTTAACAGATCTGCTAGTGATTTTTCTAGATTCCCCTTTCAGCCCCCCTAATTTCTTTACACCAAACTAATTCCCAGTTATTTTTGCCAAGTCTTCAAGCATTTACTAAGTTAGAAAAGCATGATGTATCTGTTCTCAGAGGTTGAACCCACAATTTTCCATATCCTCACATGAGTGGCAGACCGTACTATTTGAGCACCACAACCCAACTGTTCTTTCATAACTGCCACACTCAGTAAAGCAATTGTTTTGAGGTCACTTCAAGGTCACCTCTTGTGTGGAAGAAAATAGTCATAAGATCAGACATGCACCCTTGTGAGGATGGCAAGTTACATGGTGACAAGGTGGGTGAGCTGTAAATTAGGACTGTAACTGGAAAGCATTTCTAATAGTCCTAGAAGCAGCAAACAATAAATGTGATGGTGCACAGGAAATTTTCGATGCAGACCTCTTTGCAGGAGAATATTCAGAGAAGTATGTGATTGCTGTCTTATAGTAAATAAACATGACATAACATTATCTTTAAAGGAGGCAAATTTCAAACTAAGCTAAACATAATCTATCCATCCTTCATAGCAAAGCACCCTATCAGCCTTAGGAAATAATCCCATTGCTAGAAAGCCACAGGTGTAGTTTCCATTTCTCAGTAAGTCAGGTGCATTTTCTATAGCCTCATGAGACACCTCATCCTCGTACACTTTTGTAATGTAAAACAGGCCTGTTACCTGTTAACAGATACAAAATCACATGATCCAGACACATCAGCCTTCCAGACTCCTAATTTGTTCAAATAAAATAATTACCAACTTTTAACTTTGGTTGGCACAAGACATTCTGATACATCTAGCAGCTGCATGTGCACATATATCTCAGCTCAACACCCACAAGGACTTTTTTGGGGCATTTAATCAGAGATTGAATCCCTTGTCTTGCTTGTTGTGGACACAATTTATAGATTTTTTTTAGAAAAATGTTATTAAAGAGGACCTATATGCTTCAGAACATCCTGTCTTTCTGTTGGAGCTTTCTACAATGTCCAGTTCTACACTCCAACACACAAATCTAATGCTAAACCCAGAAAGCAGACTGAAATATGCTACTTCTATTGAATGTTTGCCTCCATTGAAATCCCTTATTCTTTTCTGTTCCAAATCATCCTGCATATTGTAATCCACTTTTTACTCACAGGAGAGGAGGGAAAACTTAAAGCCCACAATTTAACTTTGGGAGAACAACAGGACAAAATTCAGTTTAGAGGAACAGGAAAAAAAAAAGGGAAGGGAAGGGAAAGGAAGGGAAGGGAAGGGAAGGGAAGGGAA
>VZRM01000432.1:34669-46819 GCA_013397955.1 Grantiella picta
GGAAGGGAAGGGAAGGGAAGGGAAGGGAAGGATTAAAAGAAAAGGTAAGAGAGATCAAAGAGTCCTTGAACACCTAAACTTTTCCTTACTATGTCTGGTTCGTATCTCCAGCTGCCAGTCTGACAAGTCTGACAACAACTGCTGTGATTGGAATCTGCTAAAGAAAATAGGATGCCATGAACAGCCACGTTTAATTAAACAGTGGGAAAGTTCACATTAGCAAAAAACACAGGAACTGTCAGAAGTCTTGGCAAAAGCCAAGTACAATGCCACTTTTCTACTCTGTACTTAAGCAGTCCTCTTTACTGGTTGTCTTTTACAACAGAGCAGAGACACTCAGGACTCCTACATGTGCATTCTTATGTATGCTACTAAAATACCATGTGATTCCACCCGTACTGAATAAGAATGCCTTATTCTGATTCAGATGTTCTGCTTTTAAAGCTTTGCTTCACAATTTCATGGAAACATGAATGCAGACATGGAGAGCTTGATGGACTGAAAAAATGCCTCTCAACATGGACATTCGCTTCAGTAGTAGTAAATCTAGAAAGGAGCACCAAAATAGCCCATTGTCTGTTCTGTAGTCATGGAAGAGATGTAATTAAAATCATTTCAGATTAGCTACAATATTTGGACTGAAATTATTCCTGAAGACCACATGGTATCAGAGGTTAAAAGCCCAAACCTAAACAAACCTGAATAGAACAACTGAGAAGAAAGCTTTTTTATCTGTTAGTATGGAAATATGTAAAGACAAGAAGTCATGTGCTGGTTTTCTTTTTCACAGTACACACCACTGAAATGGACATTGTTTTTGATTAGAGGTGGATGTGAAATCAGTTCTTTTCAATTAGCTAAGAGAAGGCGAACCATGGAAACACCACAGAAGTTAGAATAGGATACTCAATAAGAAACATATGAAAGAAAGATTAAGAAGGGGTTAAACCTGACTTAACTAGAAAAATGCATCAATGGTAAGAATAAACTGCAAACAAACAAAAAAAAAGCCATTGCATTTATTTATTTTGGGGGAGATAACATCTATATCATGAAAAAGTGTTGAATAACCAATAAGATTAGATTTTATTACAATCCAAAATGAAAGAGGTTAGCCATGCTTGGAGATCTAGAATCACTTTTTGATTAAATAGAATAATAGTTATTCACCCAATTAAGTCACACAACACAGCATTAAGCTTATGAAATAAGCAACCTGATACGGTAAACAATGTGAAATGCAAAATGCCCCAGGACAGATTAACAGAATCAAAACTTCATGGCCTTGGTCTAATTAAGAAGGTGCATGAGACCAAGATCTTCAGAAATCTGGGAGAAAAGCAAGCTCTTCAAGTCCAGGATAATGCTAAAAACCCCAACCACTCTGCCAGTCCTCAACTATCCTACGGAAGTTATTCAGAGCAAAGGCTTAGATCAGATGGATCAGCAGACAGGTACTCTTAGTAACCTGCAAAAAGATAAAAATGCCCACCATTTCTGTATCCACCCAAAGCATTTTAAAAATATATACTCTGCCAGAAATCAAGGAAGCACTACAGAACCAAATATTTATTTACACTGCATGTGGGTAACAAGCCGGTTCTGATGAGCTTATTTTGAAAGAAAATAGGGGAGTATACATTAAATATTGTCTCCCTAGGTGTACATGCTGACTGTTTCCTGGGACTGCTGCTGTTTGGTTCAGGGTTGAAACAATTATATTTCTTTTAAAAATAAGGCATTTTCAATGGGATGAGAAGTAAGATGGTTTTTCAATATCAAAATCAGTACAAAGAAATAACAAAGCAACCCCAGAGAGGAGCAGAACTGCATCAGTACAAATCATCATAAGGCATACTCTGAGAATATGTCTGCCTCAGGAAACAAGAAAGATTTCATATACGTATTTTTAATTAATTCAAAGGAAATTTCTACTGTTTTAAGATAAGGCACCATTCCATTTCACAGCAATTAATTATTTCTTCATGCCCTATTATCAGGATGTGCTACCTTGTATTTTAAAATTTTTAAGTTCAGCCAAAAGTATAACAGTTGAGGTTCAAATGCGTACTGCAAGGAAACTTTACTTAGCATGTAGGGATGTTATGCAACTGTGATATTTAATGGCCTGGGAAAGGAAGACAGGAATAGCAATCTACAATTTTATGTGAACAATCTAACTGGGGAGAGGAAGTCTGGAAAAGTGCACTACAAGGTCCATGTCCCATTATTTAAGTGAATAATGAAAACAACAACAATCTTAGAATGCAATGCAACTCTTGTAGTCTTGTAGAGCAGTTTCTTTAATATTAGAACAGTTTCTTTAATATTAAAGGACTATCTAGGCATGGAATGAGAAGAAGAGAGAATTAATGTATCAGGAAATTAAAGGTAGCAGATTAACCAAGAATAAAAAATTAAGGACAAAAATTAAGGACAGGGGAGTCAGCAAGTCCAGTGCACCTGTTACATTTCCAAGAACAGCCAACATTCTTTTTAAAAAATCTAACACTTAAAATTTGGTTTTATACTATTTCAGTTAGCCCTTTTCCTTGCTTTTCATTTTTAATTACGTTTTGTTTTCTGCAGGACTTCAGCTGCTAGTTGCACAGTTTTGGGCTCTGTTCAGAATCAGAAAAACAATACCAAGAAATCACCCTGAAAATGATTCACTGTTGTATGATTTCGCATTCTTAAGCACCTCGGTTCCCTTTAAAGCCAGCTGCACAAGGGATCACAGCAGTGGAAATACGCAGGTCTCCTCAAGAGATCCCTTCTTTTTTGTTCTTTTTGTCTTTTCAAGGTGTTCAAAGGAAGAAAACATCAAAGATTTCTGAATTAAGCCTTTCCTTGAACATTTTCCTTTTGAATTTTTTCCCTATTTTCACAGGACTCGAAAACACAGGTGTTTTCATCTTGATTGGAGTAAGAATTCCAATTGCTTACGAAGTATAGTGATATTAACAAATCATTCAATTAGTTCATTGTTATTATGAAAAGTACAGTGTCAATGCCAGTTAAGGCACTTGGATGAAACAACCTGCAACTGAAATTTCTCTCATGTCAGAATGCAAGATGCATCTCAGTATGCTATACTCTGCATATGATTCACTGTGTATTTTAACCCTTTGACAAAGAATCAGTGGCTTGATCCTTACTGTATTATTTATGCAATTCAGCTCCTCCATTTTCCCTCCCAAGAAGAACTCGAACCAAAGCAGTAAGGCACTAAAACCAAAATCTCAAAAGCAGTTCAGATGCTTGGACACATAAGGCTTGTTGCCATTGAAATAAACAGTAAAAATCCTCCAAAGAAACTGGAAGGAAAATCAAAGTTTGTACCTTGTCACATCTGCTCTTGGTAAAGAGCTTCCTATATAAAAGAAGAATTCAATCTTAAATGCTTAAGAGGCATAATCATTACTGAAGGATAATAATCACGACAGAAAAATATCAGTTTTAGCAGATTGCCACTAGATGGAGCAATTTAATATTAAGATTTCCATTTATAAAGATTCTTTCACTAATACACCTTTCCTATTACCGATTTATTTTTCCTTTTTATGCTAAAGACACTTAGAAATACTGTGTCCTTGCATATTATGCAAGGAAGAGGAAAGCTGCATATGAATAAACACTGATGTTTATATATTTTGCCTGTATTACAGCGAAGACTGGAAAAAGTGTAAGGTAAACTGCAATTCTAAAGCACTTCAGTTAAACTGTTAAGTTAATTAATCCACCAATCTACACTCCCTAATCTTCAGAAATATTAAGCATTAAGAAATATTAAGCAGTTTATCAGAGTACTATGCTCTCTATTCACCAGTCACCAGAAGAACTTTTTTTCCAGCAGAGATTATTCTACCCTACTGCGAACCTTAGCCTATTATATATTTAGAATTCTTCTACATTTTAGTACCAAATTGAGAATTAAGAATATTTGGTACTGACACAAACGGAAAAGAGACTTGACCTCATTAACTTGAGTCCCAATTTATATCAGTTGTATCTAAGATGGCTGTAGAACTACAGTGCCTTCCGTCACTTTAAGACCAAAAGTTGAATCTATGTCTACTTATATTTCTAATGTCAATTTCAAACAACAATTTACAGTTGTTACTATACAAAATAGTTCCTGATAACTTCCATCTGTACTTATGAAGGTGATGTGTCTGTTTAAAAAACAAAACAATAGTGCTGCTGCTGAACGCAGCTCTGAGGCACCAAGAAAGTAAATCCTCAATGATTACATGAGTCTTAAAATCCTTCTTAAATACTGGATTTGCTGGGAAAAGGGGAAGCAATAAAGAGAGTTAAGGACAGCCTGCGAATGGCAATCTCCAACTGGCCTCTGTTTCACCTTTTCCTTTTAAAAGATTTCTGTTATACTATACTTTTGAAATATTCATATTTCTGATTGATAAGTATGATACTCTAAGCATCATAAAACAAGTTATACTGTCTGCTGTATCTAAAGTCTGCAAACATCATAATAGAGTATACAATTTTATTATCCTTCTTATTATTGCAATTTTCTAAGGTTAAATCAACTTCTACCTGCATAGCAGGTACAAATAACAACTGGATTTACTGTTGTGTTTAGGTCCATGGGGAAAATTCATCCTTTTAATGTCCAAATGCGGTGCTTTCTTCTAATAACTGATACCACTGTCTATCGTGATCAGTGATAAACAAAACCCAAACATTAGGTTGTTTATGCAACTATTAAGGTAATTGTGCACTTCTGTCTTACAGAAATCAGCCATGGTTCTAAAGATACTGAAGACATATCATTGGTAATTCCCCATCACGTCCATCATTATCATGACCACATTTAGCACAGATCCAACTAATCTAAACTCTCTTATCCCAATCAAATAGTCATTAAGGACATTGCAGTTCAATGACTTACTAGATGGATCTCAGAATGAAGAGAAAGCATACAGGACAGGAGGAGGGTAAACCTTATTATTCTGTTTTTAGATTATTACACTTTATTTTTATGCCTTGCTCCATCCCTGCACTACTTCTAGGGGGGAAGAGAGGTATATGCAGGCCACAGGTAGCAGAAAGCTAAGAATGAGTCAAGAATGAGAGCATGCTGCATCAGCTGGAGACATTTCTAGCATTTGTGTAAAAGAGGCTTCCATTAAAGCTAACATGTCAACATTGCAGCAAGCAAAGACATAAATGAACATAAAATCCAGATTAATGCATTTCAAATATCAAACCAGTATACTTCAGACCTCTCCTCCATTAACTCCACCTCAGTGATTGCCTCTGGCTGACTGCTCTTTGACAGTGTAGATACAGAAAACAGATCAAGGCTCCAAAACATTTTTCCCCATGTTTTTCAGTAGCTTCTAGCCTCATTTTTCTTATAAAGAAGAAACAAGTTCACTAGCTGCACACTACCTGCTAGACAGCAAATCAACTTGAAAGTGTTTTATATTTCATTATGTGATTATAATAAAACAATTCAAATCTGAGGCCAGACTGACAGTGTGGAATTTCAGTGAATGAATTTCAAGATACTTCGAAGCAACTTAACCCAAACTTAGATTCAGCTTAGTCCTTTAGACATCCAGTGTTTGCCCTACAACATAAAATCCATGGCATTAAGTCCTTACAAGAAAACATTCTACACTTCAAAAAAATCACTGGCATCTATGTATCTAAGCAAATTAAGACAATCACAAGAATTTCATTAATCTTTCAGATGCCTAGTCATCTCACTTTCCAGTCAGAAGAGTCAATCCACGAATAACTTTGCAACTAGGCTCCAGTACAGAAATCTCACCTAAGCCTTTCTGCACTGTGGTTTTTTTCAGAAAATGTGAGAATGCTAGCAGATTCATTCACACAAGAGAAAATGCCTTTGAAGAACCTGAAACGTCTGAAAGTTCAAGTTACACCTAGTTAAAAAGGTACATCCCAAATGTGATAGGTGTGATTAACTTCCCGGCTTGCTCATGTAATGACCATCCCTCTCCAGGGGTGGGGGAGAACGAAGAAAGAAAAAGAAAGGAAAAAAGAAGGAAAATAGAGAGATATGAGTCTTACTTCCCTTTACGCTTAAATAACACTTAAGTAAGGGGAATACACTGTAAGAAGCCATCTCGGAACCATAGCGTTCATAAGCAGCAGAACATAAATAAAAGCAATGTAAATCTGCACTAAATTACATGACAGCAAGTATGCCACAGGCTAAAAATAAAAAAAAAAAATTGAAGGTGAGGGAAGACAAAGTTAAGACAAGGAAGAGCAAAGGGGAAGCACTAACATATTTGGTATCAGAACTTTTTGGAATGTTTTTCTCTTTATACTGTTTGATGCAATTGTCATTTTCTCAGAAAATTGTTAAGCTCTCTTCTCTCCTGGGAGTCAGTCCCAGCAGAGCAAGGAGAATGCAATTAGAGCTAGCTACAAACCTGCCAGGTAACTCTTGTTCTAAGTGTTCATTAGATGAAGATAGATCTGCCCTTTTAATTCAGAGACATTGCATACTAAGTACAAGTTAATAACTGCTTAGGACTTCAATCCCTGACAGAGTTACATATGCAGGCTACTGTCTCTGCAAAGAGATAAAGACATGCAGGGAAAAAACAGCCATCAAGTTAATCATGACCAGAAATCATTACCATCTACGACTGAGTGTCTGATGAAGTCTGTTTCAGGACCATTTGACATAGTTATGTGTCCATGAACATATTAGAGCTCAGAAAACACTGATGTATAGACGCTGTATCACCAGACACGTCATACAAAGGACTTACTTCCTGTTCCTGTCAGTCTTTGCTGCAGATTTCAAAACAGCAAATTAAAATTGGTTGAGGAAGACCAAAAGTTCACAAGTCACACACACATCAACTTCCACAACACAAGGTGAGACCAGTCTGTTGATAGCATGATGCAGAAGAGAAAGGACACAATCTTCTGATTTCTGCATAGTCTGCGGTGAGATACTAACAAATCTGCAGTTCAGTATTTCTGGAAGCTACAGACTGCCCACAGGCAGGTCAAACCCCAGATTACAAGCATGCAAGAGACATCCCTGCAGCAGTCTTTCAAGCACAGATTGCTCTGGGTATGCCCATGTCTGACTCACCCTTTGCAATACATTTTCCCTTCCTCTAAATGCAGACTGAGACTTCAGCTAAAGTTGTAAAACTATGTTTTAGATTTGAAAAGCCTTTTGTAGGAATTTGATTTTCCTAGAAGCATAAAAAATTGCACATATTAATTCTGTATAAGAAAGTCCTTGAATTATCTCCTGAACCTGAATTTTCTGATGTCTGTTCATAGAAACTTTAGGTCACAGCCAGCCACCTACATTCCTTCAGAAAATCAGCCTTCTTCGTAACAGGATGACATATTTTGAATCACTCTTGAATCCATCTTGCCTTGTTTTTGTAATGAAGTAAGGTACTTTCCCCTAGTCACCATTTGAAGTAATGTGCTTGCGAGTTACAGAAATAAAGCAATGAAACCAGGAACTACCCAAAGATACAGCTACCTTGCTTGGACTGATGTCTCATCTAGATTGTTAGAAAATAAGGTTTTGATGTTACCAGTGCTGCACTAGTATTCACATCAGTGAATTCAATGAAAGCACAAGAGTCCATCTGGGCAGTTCATTTGCAGAAACAACAGCAAGTGTAACAAGCTGGATCCTACAATCAGGTTTAATTAAAATCACTGGGACTTAGCATAGGTGTAGAGATCAAGAATGTTGATCCACTTGTAGGCTCATAGCCTTAATGTAAAGACACAATGCATTTTGTTATTACTTCAAATAACCCAAGTTGATCTCCTTTAGAGGAATGAGGTGTGATCTTAACAGCTGGTTCTGCACAGGTAGGGCTTTCCTCTTCTCAAGGTTCCACTGGCATTAACTTTTCCTCGTAAGAGAGGGGTGGAAAAGAAAAACAGGAGGTAATAACAGGAATGAACCTCCTTCCCCTGGAGCATTCTTTTCTCACTGACTGCAAGTCTTCCCAGGGTCCAAAATTAATAAAACAGATAGTAAGATAAAGTTTGCTGCACTCCACACCTTATAGCGTCTGCCTACACTTAGCCCTGGGTAATAATACGTAAACACAGAAGACAAATTTTAAGTAGAAAGTGTGCAGCAGTTGCTAGGAGGGTTATGATTACATCACAGTAATCCACGCAAAAGTTGTAAGATTAGTTGTGTAACTAAAAGAGCAATAAAGGAATATTTTAAAAATACATTAAATTTGCAAGCACCAAAAGAGCTAAATAAACATACGTAGTCATTTTAGTTTTCTGTTTATGACGTGTCATAAATTTGTCCCCCTTCACTGGTACATCAGTAAGAGGCTCAGAGAGCATTTATGCTCTCTCAGAAGCCTTCTCTTACATGGAATTCCCTTTCAGAAAGCTGAGTGAAAGGCATATAATTAACTCCTTGGAAGTACTATGGAAGAAGTGAGTTTTCAAAAAATGAAAATTATACACATTTTTTATTTTAATTTTTTATTTTCTCCTCTATGGCAGTTTCTTTAATAAACACCAGCAAATTGTTGGTCTAAGAAAGATTATTATATAATTTCTTTTTTCTCAAGGTTTAACCTGACCTAGACATATTTATTCCTAAATCTATCGTGAGATGTAGTATTGGAAGCTTTATAAAACAAAGATTTCTCCTATTCACACGATTATTTGCAAAGCAAAACAGGAAGATGGAAACTACTATTCACCATTAATATAGTATTTTTTCAACATCTCCAGGCTGAAGTAAACTAACAAAGAAGGCAAAGATATATACGTTCTCCCATCTCATTTTTTCTGTGTCTCATAGCTCCAGAATTTCACACGGCTTTCAAAGGATCCAACTTACAGAGGGTCAACTATGCAAGAGGAATACTGCTACGTCTAGAAGTCAGGGACAACTAACGGTTACATTATTAAAATCCTGTTTTGGTGGTGGTAGTAGTTTCAGTTTTTTTCTTAAACTAATGTTGGGGCTACGTCTCTTTTACATAATTGTCTTTATTCCTAAGTGAAAGAACTTAAATACTCTCCCAAACCAGACTTGAAGTGTGAATTTTAGCATTCCCACATTATGAGACAAGGATTTCCTTTAACAAGTATCAATACTACTTGCAAAATTAAATAACATTTACTCCACTCCATTAAAAAGATCACTAGCTCTTATAGCTTCATCTGTGCTTAAAAAGATGGTGAGCTGGCCCAGTATTGCTCTGCCCTACTCATCTATTAAGAGTGCATGTAGAATCATATCCCATTTCTTCTTTCCAAGAGTTTTATTTAGCCCATACCCAGGCACATCTCTACATTGCTGTCCCTTCAGACCTACATCACTAATTTACACAAGCAAGGTTAACCAGAAGCGTAAATAAGAAATTACATTTTTTCCTGGTAGAGTTTTGGTAGTAATAACTATAATAATATCATTAACACCTATCTGCTGCTCTTCACATGTCAATCCTCATTTCAATACACATCACCAAATGAAAGTAAGCTCTTAGGTGATATATTGGACTAGTTAGAACTATTCTAAAAAATACCTTTGATTTTGCTAACAGTATCCCAAACATTTAGCTAAAGATTTTTGTACTGTACTTAAGGGTTCACAAGGTGTGTTTTGTACCAGGAACACTGCAAGTCTCGGTTATTCACTTTTCCAGGTCTTTGTGATGAAGACCTTAATAACACAACCTGAAGAAAAGAAACAATTAAAGGCCTTAGCTAATAGTACTGGCATCCATTTCCTTCGGTTTGCTTTTCTAGCTTGTTAATTGCAGGGATGAGCTAACAATAATGGCTGAAGAAATTGCAGTCAGGTATTTTAAGGCACAGGCTGAACTCAGGATTCCATATAATGCTAAATTCTTTGACTTAGGTACTTAACTGCCTTCTATTTTGGGACTCATTCGGAATGTTCCCTCTTGCTCAATAATTCACTGTCACAGTACTTAAATGCAGAGCTACAGCTGTCCAGGACTGCCTTGTTCTTTCCAGACTCCGAAGGAAGAATGACTAAGTAGATTTAGCTAAGGTAATGTTGTTTTATCAAACCAGTTTCTCTTTAGATTCCTGTGCCATTACACTTCCATCAAAGAATCTAGGGTTGTCCTTCCAAGCTGTGTAAATAACACCGGGAATACAAAAAAAGATTACAGGCCTTGTCTTGACAGGGGTAATAATATGCTCTAGGCTACACTCAATAGGCAGGCTAGGTTAAGCATGAACCAAAGCCTGTTTTAGAGAGAATCTCAAAGCTTCACTAACTTTGACACCCACACAGATATCTATGAATTTTCTCTGGGGCACAATCTTTTTCCCTCTGACCACATCTTGTAAACCATACATGCAAGCACATTGATTCTCCTCCTTTGCAATGGGACCAGGAAAGGAGGTGAGCTGTAATAATGGACCACATACACGCAGACAAGTATATGAAGTCACTAAGTCACAGTAATCCAGTAATTTCTGATTACTTCTTTATATCCTTCAATATCTGTTCTCAAAAACCAGTTCAAATGAAGTTTAAATACAGTTAGGAATTATTCTATCATGGCCAAAAAGAGCAATTATTGTATAAAAGTCTTTCTTTCCCCATCTCCCCCATTATGTTCTTACACAACGTGCCTCAAACCACCCCATGTACACAAGTAAAGCCATTTCATGGCTTTTGACATGCGACGGCTAAAATAAGACTACTACATACCACTGACACTGAAGCTGTGCTAGCACAAATTTTACTGGACAACAGTCTTTCTAAAATAAGACAATTTTAGACAATCGGCAAGTAAAGTTTTCCTCTGAGCCTGTAATTGCCTGGCCACACAGAACAGACACTAAGCCATTGGCTTCATGTGGACTAAGTCTAGCTGTAAATCTGCGTATGTGCAAGATGAACATACTATGAACCCTATCAAACAACTACTTAGGTGTAAGTCAGTGAAACTGTAATTTCGGTAAAAATGTGCATTGATACTGTAGAACCATCTTAATATTTCTTTTACGTGATATTAACTGTGTGCGTATGTTCATAAACATCTTTTTTATGGCATGATAGCCTGCACTTCAGGTTGTCAGGCTTGTTTGGTGCTCAACAATGGAAGTATAAGCACACTTAAAATGCTTCAAATGTGCTAGGAATAGTAGTGGTAATTTAATGTTGACTTCTCCCATTCCTATTTCCTCAAAAAAACAAAACAAAACAACCCAACCCTGCAAAGTTTAACTTGCAGTCCTACAGCAAACAGGCTGCTATTGGCCTGTAGCCATAGAGAGACGCAGTAGCATATACAGAAAAAGTGCTGATGATGGCATGAAGTTGCATCTATCAAAAATGCCTCAGCTTATGAATTTGACATGAACTGCATAGAGTAAAAGAAAAACCTCAAAAGTTGTAATTGCTTCCACAGAGCATTTTGCATTAGTCCAATTAGCCTAATGTAACATCCAATATTAGGTAGAATGAGAATGCATGTGGGTATATAATCGACAACAGAAAACACATGTTTATGGATAGGTGAAAGAAGCCACCAACGCTCTACACAGGCAGGAAGCTGAAAATAAATGGTCTTGTCTCCTGGTGCCACGAGGAAAGAGAAACCATTTCCCCCCAGACACTCAAACCGATTTTGAAGCTCTGAGCAGCTTATTACTCCGCAGATTAACTGAACAGTGCCAACCCCCAAAAAACTCACCAAGCACCCCAAGTACAAATGTTTATCCCTTTAAACTATTGAAAACGGCATTTACAGCCCCCACACCACAGCCTCCTGGGCCACTGCTCCAGGTCCCCAGGGCGGCAGGTGGCTGCTTGAGACAAGCGTGACCTCTCCTGCCTTCGCTAACCAACAAACTGAGGGCTTCACCTGTCTCCTGGGCCCGGGAGAGCCGAGCCCCTGCAGACCCCAACACCAGGAATGTGCCACACGCCCCCCAAAGCTCGCCACCACAGGAGGAAACGACAGGATTCCCAGCGCTGGAGCCTAACGGATGGGGAAGCGTCATCAGCGGAGTGTGGAGGGAGGGAAGGAGGGAGAGAGGTGGCGAGGCGGCGAGGGGCTGAGGGCAGCGAGGGGCTGAGGGCAGCGAGGGGCTGAGGGCAGTGAGTGAGGGGCTGAGGGCGGTGAATGAGGGGCT
>VZRM01000432.1:54647-103730 GCA_013397955.1 Grantiella picta
TTTTTTTTGCTTTTGCTAGAAATCACTTGCACAGCTGGTACAGATTGGTTGATGGTAGGCTTTTTGTTTGTTTTGCTTTTTCACTCCATGGGTCCAGTAAGTGAATGGGTTCAGGAACAGACTGAGATGAAACATCTCTCACGAGACTGCACTGTAGCATAGGCAAAGCATTTGTATGGTACTTTGAAGCTTTAATTATTAATGCTTGGTCTGCAGTTTCTGGTACAAGCAAAAGAGCATCTTTGCTAGTGTTTGGTGGGGGTGAGGGAGGTTCTTTTTAAAGAAATGAAATTTGTTAGAATTGAGTCCGTGGCGTCTGTTACTTTGAGATATGATTCAGAAGTACTACATTGAAACAGAAACTAGTAGTGCCATTAGCTAATGAAATGCTTTAGGCCTGTCCTTACAAGTAACAGTAGATCTGATATGTTTGTTTATTTGAACTGCAGCAATACAATTATGTCACAGTGACACAAATCAACACCATTTTTGTTACTGCCATTTTACAGCAGCCGGTTACTTACTGTTTGACACCTCACCAGTGAATTGAACTACTTGCATGGCAGTCTGGGAGTAAATCTGCTCTCTGCATTTTTTCATGATTTTGTGGGATGATTTTCTGAAATTTCAGGAGTCATGTGACTGTATGTCAAACTAATGAAGTTTTGTGGCATCCATCAGCTTTGCCAGTGCAAATTCTGGTAGCTGGTGAGGATGATATGGTTGAGGTTCTGTGGTGAGGAGACATCCACATGGAAAGGATAGTAGTGTGCATTTGTGGGCCTGTGTTCAGCTAAATGGATCAGCTTTGTTGGAAATTCTGCTGTTACTGTGTTCTGGTTAATAGAAGAGGCTGAAATGAAGCTGTTTGAACCAGTGAATTTACCTTCACGAGTAGGGTGAGTTGAGAGCGTTCATGTGATCCATTACTACGGCTCAGTTGTGAGACCACCACTGGGTAGCGGTGAGCTGATTGTTTTTTAAGAGCAGGCCATGCCTTAGATTTTTCTTGATGTATAGATACAGTTTCCTATACTCCGTATCAACATTGTGCCCACTGTGGCTGTACTTCCTGTTTACTGCTGCTGCCGTGCAGAGAGCACCTCTGCAGTGGATGCACGGAGATGGCAAGACTGTGCTCTCATTAGTGGAGTTTGTTGCTTCCACTGGGCAATCAGGGAAAAAATATGAACATTAGCAGAAGTGTATTTTCCTAGGACAAGCATATCTATAGTAAAAGCCTTTGTTATTTTGCTGTAGATACATAGATAGCTATGAGATAGGTACCAAATTAGAAATGATGACTGGAAAGGCCTGGGCTATGAAAGTTTAATATGCGCAGCATTTCCCTGTTTATTTTTAGTGCCATAAAGAAAGGCTGATATGTGGCAAGATCCAGGGATAGTTTGCTCTGGCCCAACATACAAATCAGGGTTAGTAAAAACCTTAATGTGGACATGACTAAATTAGCTAGCTTTTTCTACCTCCAATTCCTATGGATTCCTTTAAACCTTGTTTTATTCACTGGAGGTGTATTGTTTTTAAATGGCAGAGAATTTCTGACTTGTTCTTTAAATAAGTGCAGAACGGAGAGCTTGAATGAAAAGCCTCTAATATCTGGTTCCTGTCTGTGGTCTCATGTATGGGAGTCTGGTGCTGAAGCAAACTTTTTCTCTTGAGGTTTTTCAGATGTTTGTTACCTTGCAACAAGGTAGTAGGGCTCATAGATTTCAATTTTCCGTTAAGCACAAGAACATGTTAGCCTGAAAATGAAAGTAGCAGAATCAGTTCAATTTCTGTTGAGAAAAGCCAGGGAGACAGCCTGCCACTAACTTTCCACACTTGTTATTAGGGTGTAACAAAATACAATAGGTAGCAGATTTATAGCCAGGAGAAGGCATGATTAAGTCTGCAATACCAAGGTACTAATAGATTGTATTTAAAGTTCTAAGATAAGTTACAGGAATACTGTAGGGCTCTGTCTGTGATGGTAACACCTGCAGGCAGATCAGGTCAGAAAGGAGAACTTTTCTTGTGGGTATCTTTAACAATAGTAGTTTTCTGAATTAATGCTGAGCCTTAAACCCAGAGAATATTGCTCAACTTTCGGAATGTGGGGGCTGATGCACATTTTGGTTAGGGTTTTTCTTAAGCTCTTAATACTCAAAGTACTTGAACATCACTATCATGTACATTTTCTCTAACAAAATTTTAAAAGTAAATACATGTACATGAACTTCGTAAATACATAAGCAATATCCTTCTATGTACTCGTATTTGTTGGACTAATGAAGTAAGTACGTTATTAAAATTAATGAGTAATAGTAAGTGTAATTGTTATTTACCTGAAATAGTACTTGCAAATAATTGTAGTACATAAGTGTTCTGAAGTTATTCTTCTATTCAGCCACATGTATGTATATTTTTTTTTCGTATATAAACTTCATGTAACTGCGGAGGAGGAATTGAGAGTTGATGATTAAAACATCAGAAATAAGGTCCTTTTTCTTTTAATTTCAAAGTTCCAAACACAAACTGGCTAATTAAACAGGTAATAGTGATATTGGTTTAGTATATCACTGGTGCTACAATTGGCCTGGAATTTAGGAACTTTAATGTATGTCTTTTTGACATATGTTGTCTTTGTTGCAGTAAGATGTAAGGCAGATCTGTGACATAAATTTAGGATGGAAAAGTTCTAGTTGGTTCATTGATGACACCACATGCTGGAACTGGAAGCTTTGCCCATACCGGCTTGAGTCTGTTGCTCAAAGTGTCAGACTGTCAGCTGGTACCACTGCTGAAAGAGTATGTGTGTTGCTTTACATTTACACAGACAGCTATATGGTGAACAGATTTCATAGTTTTGTTTAGGTGGGGTTTTTTCACCCCTAGATTAGTTTTCAGCCAGATCGGGTTCACAATTCCAGTTCAGTGTGTGGCCATATAAAGGTTTTTACTGGCATATATCAGTGAATGGTCTGGGGCAGGAACAAAGTGTTAGGGGAGGTCAGGACTGCTGGTTCTTTAGGGTGCTTTTTTTTGCTTGCGCTGGTGGTTCATGCAGTAAAATATTTATCAGATTACAGATTCACAGCTAAGGACTGTGAAGAGTCCAATTCTGCTCTGGATAAATATGCAGATAATGAACAGTCCAAGCGCTGTCTGTGGCAATTCTTTCCTAGCTTTGCATTCTTCAAACAGGAAGTGTCACAATATGCTTATGAGAGTGAAAACCTGTTTGTCTGAAAAAGCTATTCTATTAAAAATAGAATTGGTTTGGACATCAGACACAGGTGGAAGATGTAGTTACATTTAGTTCGATGTTGAAGGCTGAGAACAGTGGTAAGGTTTTGTAGCAGCACACAAGGTCAGTGTAGGGATATGACCCCCAACCTTATTAGCTGCGTTTCAGAAGTGGTAAGCCGTTGCCGTTAAACCTTTTGTGCACTTGATGCAAGAAGTAGTTCTAAAAATCTTGAGTCTTTTTGTTATTTCTGTAACTGAAATGGAAGAAAAAGTGAGTAGACAATTGAAATGAATGGGATTGAATTTTGGAGTGAAGTAGTATGCAAACAATACCTAAATGTACTGTCCATAAAAATAATTAAGAGACTGAGGTATTACATACAGCTTGGTATGAACAAATTTGTCAGTCAATGAGTAGCTCAATAACTGTGAGACATTTGAATGTTCCGTAGGGAAAAAAAAACAAACCATGATGAATGTTTGAATGTTTGCGATAAGAAAGTATCTCTGAATGGTCATGTGAACATCAATGAAAGCACCACTTAGACGACTTTGAACTACTGTGTACAAGATTGATGCTGTGTTTTGGAGGTCTGGCCAAATCTGGGGGAGAAAAGGCCTAAGATATGGTGCAGAAATAAGAAGTTTGAGGTAACAAAGTGATTATATGTTTTCAAAGTTTTTGTGTAGAATTGATAACTTTGAAATTAATTCATTCTCCTTCTCCTTGTACTTACTGACAATCCCTGAGTGTACTATTTTAAATTTGTGCTGTTGAGGTGAAGAATTATGCTTAACATAAACAAAGAGATTGTTTTTGGTGATTCCAGGTGTTCCAAAATCTGTGTTAACAACAGGCTCATTTCTGTTACGCCAGTCCTTACTTCTGTTATGCCAGTCCTTAGTTCTTCTGCTTTTCTTATTTCTCTTCTGCAGGAAGAGAAACCTAACCCCTTCCTTTTATGACCGATTTTAGGACATGCCCTATTGACATCACTGAAGTTACTAGATAGGAGATAGAAGTTTCATTTTCATCACTGTGATACATGCTATCACCTGGATTTTTGACTAACATAAGCCCAGAAGGATCCAAAGCTATTGCTGAGAATTTAGAACGAATGCAAATTGACTGTGTGGCCTGTTGCTTTTTACAAGCATAATATGTAGAACCATCCACTGCTTCTCAACTTCATATGTTTATTTATATGGGAAGACACTGCAAAACAATTAAGTGGAATATGTTTTAAGAGGATGTTTCCTTTATAGATAGATCTGCGTATGACATGACAAGATTATTTCTTTCCTAATATTCGAATCGTGTAAGCTAAAATGATAAGATACATGATGACAAAGAAGTGTCAGCCTTTCTGAAAAATACTATTAACCTCTGAAATTGTAAAGGATGTATGCTGCCTGCAACCTGTCCAGAGCATGTAGGGAATTACACAGGCATAATCAGATGGGGAGAAACAATACAGTAAAAAAACAGATTCTAGCAAAAGAGAGTTTCGAAGACTTGGATTGAAAAGTACAAAACTAAGATTACAGATATACAGAACATTTTAAAATCAACAAGGCCTTTTTGTAGACACATTCTAAACTTAGTGGCAGCAGTAGAAAAGTAAAAGTACTGTAAATCGTACATGCCTGACTACTCGTGTAGCATTCTTGAACTGCTGCCCATTTGGGACTCGGCAATCTCCTTTAATGGAAGCATGTTTTCTTCAATATTTGAGTTTGTTTGTTGCTTATTTATAAGCTCATATGAAGTCGTTGTTTGAGGCTGAGAATGCTTGGATGTCAAAACTTATGATTTGCAAATTATAGTATCTATGACTAGAGGTCCTCAGAAAGATTATTTAAATTTTGTTATTGAAACTTAACTCATTATTTAGGAAATTTTTTTCAAGTTGCTATGATTTGTCTCTTTGGTTTCTCCTCTCTTGCAGAGATGGGAACATGGCATTTTGAAATTTAAAACAGAGTGCTTCAACATTAGAACAAAATAATTTTTTTCAGAGGGTTTTTTAATTGTTCTCTACTTCTTTATTCATGCAAGTTAGTGTGAGTCAAACTAAGTATTTTCTATTGGGTGAAAATTTTAGTTTTAACTGTTCATTTTTATCTAGCTGGTTCAAATATGATTCATCATCATAAAAGCCACTTCACAAAGTAACACCTCGATCCAACTTTTTTCCTTTTCATTTTGTATGTGCATTTTTCAACTAAAATATTAATCTATGGCAAAGTATGTGGCATTCATTAACAGTTAATTTTTGGTTTGGGGGCAGACTCCTTTCTTGAATTCTGCCTTTGGTCGTAGCATACTACATAATGCAGAAACATTTTACAATTGTTAATTTAATTGATTTAGAAATCGGTGTTTATCTGTTACGATTCTGTCTGAGAGAGCGAGCGAATATATTCTCAAGTTTTAATTAAACTAATTCTAACAGATTTTTTTAAAAATCCTTAGAAGTTTCTTAAGTGCAGGAGGAAGAGGAATTGAAGCCTGCTGTAGAGGGGTATTCAGTATCATCATCTATATTTCAGGTTAGCAGCAGCACTAATTTGACATGTTTCTTTTTGATGGGACTAACTCAGTGACACTGTCAGGGCAGCAGTTTCCATGCATGTGGGAATTGATTTCTTCAACTCCAGTGTGATTCTTGAACCAGATGACCTTGGGTATGAAATAAAAGCAAGGGAGATGCAAGTTCTGCTAATGGTCTCCCATTTTTGTAATCTTTTTTTTTCTTTCTACAATATACTGTACTGTTTTATGAGCTCAAATGTAGCATTTCCTTTCTTTAACATTTGCCTCCCTTCCCATCTGTTGCATCTACTTTAATTAATTCACTGTTAATTTAAGGTTTATACAGTACTTCAAGTAAACATATTTTTAAAACTGAACTACCGGCTTCCATATTCTGAATTGGTTCACATACATTTTGTGAACTATGCAGCTGAATTATTTTCTTCTTAATTTCTATCTGGCATGTCATTTTTTCTGCAAATTCTTTCACTAATTTTTGTCTTGCGCCTTGCCAACAATGTACATTAAAAATGTCAAATGTTTCTAATTACTTTTGTTAATTTTCCACTGTTATAAAATAATCTGTCTACTGTCCTGAAATATATATGTTTCTTTATTGCCATGAATATACTTGAAACAGTACATAGTGAAGTACAACTACTGGGAATTCCTGCAAACCTGAGATACTAAAGCATTGAGCATTTCAGTGGCATGTACTGGGAATAAACAGAGCTGCCTTTTCCTCACTTAGGGTTAGCAAAAGACAGGAAGGACTGGCTGAGGTTCTGGCTTCTTAAGAAAATGGGCAAAACCTGTGCCTAGGCAAAAGCACTGGCTGTGCATTATTATAGACAGAATGTTTATAAAAGTGCTAGTTCATTGTGTCCTGCTGGGTAAAACAGTCCTGGCGAAGGGCATGAAAAAGAAACCAGTAATGCTCAGAGGTCAGAGATGTTGAGAGTTGAGAGGATGGTAGCCTGAGCTAAATGTAGTATCTTAGCTTAGTTTGGAAAACAGTGGAGACAGATTGGGACTGTACTTTATTTTTGTGGTTTAATTTATTTTCTTATTATAGAGACTGATTTTTTTTTTTCCTGTGACTCTTGACTTCTTTAATAGAATACTTGAGAAAGCATCAAAAAACCACACCCCACCCACTCACAATCACCCTCTTCCAAATACACTTTGGAAATAGCCACAACCACCTAACATTTAAATTTCAGAATATGCAGGTCTCTTTCATCAACTAGGAGTCATCTTCCTGCTAGTATTTTTCAGTCAAAAATTAATTTGTGCATTTTTGTCTCCTGAAGATGACATGCTTTAGATTAGACAGGTCATTGTAGAGGAATACATTGTAGATACTCTTGGGAATGCTGCAGATTAAACTTCAACCATAAATAGCTTCTGACTGCAGTACTTTCTTTCCGTAGCTTAAGGGACTTCTTCCTGAAGGTTTTGCTCAATGTCATATCTAGAGTATTTTTTGGTAGTTCTTAGTTATTAATAAAGCAGAATATTCTACTTATGCTTAACATATTTTTCATGCAACAGTTTCTAGTGGTACCTGAAGGTTTTTCTCAAGCTGCTAACTGAAATGCTCCTGAACTGCAATGAAGTAGAGAACTTTTAGTCTTGAAGAATGCCTCAAAAGTTATGAGCATATCAAAATCAGAGTCACATTGGCAACAAGTATTTCTAGGTTTGTTTTTTTTTTTAACTGTGTGTATGAAAACTACTGTTTATATGTGCCCTGTAAAATAGGGTGAGGCTTTTAATATTATAAAAATGATCAGCTTAGGGTAACCAGAAGATACATACCACATTCAAGGTTACATTCACATGGTTGCTGCTGGAAAACACATAGAATGCATGTGTAACCTTACCCACTCTGAAAAAGAAAGAGTATTTCAATCACTAACATTGTATGTCTCATTGTGGGTTCTCTGAATACTCAGCAGTATAAAAAGCAACATCATTCCTCTAATTTAATGCAGTTCTAAGATGAGACCTTTTTGCCATTGTCATGTATACTTGGGTTTATAGGTTATTCTTTAAGGTTTAGTTTTTTGGGTACATCTACACATGTTGCCTTGAAAAGCTGTCGTTTTGTGTTGCTTTATTTCTGTTATGTTACAGGTCTCGTTGGTGCATTGGTTGTTTTGAAACTGATGCTTCCCGTTTTCTGTTGAACTGATATTGAACTGTGCTGTAACAAGCACTAGATTGAAGAGAGTCCTATGCAAGTACATGTGCAAAACAGGAAACAGCTTACTTGGGAGTAGGTGCTGAGAGTGAACATAAAAAGTAAAAATATGCATTAAGAAATCCTTTGCTAAAATCCTAGGCTTTAATTAGACACTTTTCACTCCAAACTTCATATGTAAGTCATATGTTCATTTTAGGTCATAAGAAAGTAGATTTACTTAAAGTACTGTATTGCAGTCAGTGGGGAATCAGTGGTCCTAAAACTAAGAAAATGTAGAAAGGTTTTAAAACCAAGCTTTAGGCAGATTTGTATTCAGAGATGTATTAAGAGTTTTTGGTAATCCACGTAGTAAGTGAAATCACCTGCATTTTTTTCATTGCTGTTGCATATGAAGCAGTTAAGTCAGGCAATTTTCTTTTGGCCTCTGTTGTAGGTTAAGACAGGATTCTATTTCTTCATTATTCTATAATGCCTAGGGAATTCTTAAATAGGGAATGGACATTAGAGCCAGTGAGAGATTTTCTACCATATTTTAAGGGTCAGAGAAAAAAGGATTGCAAAAATGCTATTCAGATATATCACAATGTACATCAGTGATGCTCTGTAGAAGTCTCAGACAAATAGGGATGTGAAGTAATGCTTCTATAAATAACTTTGTGTTCATCCATAAACTTTTACTGGAAAGGCATGGAATGAGATGCCTGCATCTCTGCAAGTGGAATTTTGGGTGTGGCAGTCCCAACAGGGAAAAGTGATCTCTTCTACTGACCACCTGTAAAAGATGAGGAAAGGATTTAGGGAAACTTTCCCATCCTTCCTTTACTGCTGGAGGTGAAAGCAGGAGCAGGATTTCCAGCTGGTTGGAGTGTAGGCTGTGAACTTCAGTAACTTCAGATATAATAACCCAAGCTACTGTGAAAGGCTTCTCAATCCTAGAGTATAAAGACATAGACCCTTGGGATAAACACAAACATACCTCCCTTTCCTGTAATAATAGATTCAGCTACCAAGCTGGGAAACTCATAAGCTCTGGTGAAGCGACTGTTGCACACAGTCCTAGAAAGCAAAAAACCTGGTTCCTTCACCAGGATCTAGCATTTAGCCACTTGGCCTCTTGCCTTATAAAACAGATGTTAGTATTATCTCTGATGTCTATTGCTGCATTTGTAATGTACAAAATAGTTGGCTGCTAAAGATGATGGCTTAATTAGAGTGGAATGTAGACTCTCAACTCTCAACTCTTCCATTAAAAATGCAATGGCTAAAAATAGCTCCTGTAAAATACAGTAAAATAAAATGGACTAACATATCAGTTTTCTGTGCTGAATGTTGGAATTGCTAGAAACAAAGTTTTGAGAGTTTTTCTTTTCAATTAATAGTTATCAATCACAGAAATGGAGATTCTCACACATGGACCACTTTTTTGTACTTTTCAGATTAATGAAATTCATTGTATTGATCTTTAACAATGTCCTGATACTTGTATGTGTTATTGAGAAATTCCTGTTTATTATCTTATTATCTGAGGATTTCTTTTGCATCATTTCAATGTTTAAGATTTTTAACCTGCACTGAAAGAACAGAGAAGTTCCAGTTTTAGTGATTTGTTTCTGTAGTAAGGCATTTTAGCATTCTTCTCTTGCAGTTTAGTTAAAGTGTTTTACGCTGAAGTACCACCACTTAACAGATGTGGCAACAGCTGATTTTGTGATTTGTGGATGAGCAAAATGGTCAATCTGTTGCATTACCCAAGACAGATAATAACACGTCAGTAGGAGCTATTCTCTAATTCATTTTTATCATAATACAAGAAACATACCTTACGAATGACATAGGACCTGATTGTCAATAAGTATTAATCAATTAGGGTTTGGGTTTCTTGGGGTTTTATTTTTATATTATTTCTGAATAGTAACTAAAACTCCTTCACAAGCAAAAATTTAACTACACATTTATCTCAATGTTAACATTACAGCTGTTGAAAATGTGTGGTTGCAATGTTAATTTCACATTAAAGTAGATATATGTTTGGATGCATGCCCAACAAATTATCACCTTTGTACAGTGTGCATTGAGTTTGAGGAGGAGTTATTGAAGTCATAAGACATGATTGTGACTCATGTTGACTTGACCTTTTTACCTTTGAAAATCTCTTCTACCAAATTAAATATCACATCCTGTAGTTTGGATAATATAGTGACATATTTTTTTCAAACATCTGGAGCTGCATGTATAATATTACTCTGCTCTGAATGCTAGACAAAATCAGGTAAATGTTTTATATGAAAAATGCTGTAAAATATTTATATTGGGCTGATATAAAGCAAAATTACACTAACTTTCAGTAGCAGCAGAAATTGTTAAGTTTGGGTGTTTGCTTTAACACACACTTCAAGAGATGGCTTACTAGTTATGGTGGAGGTAGTATGGGGAAGGGGGACAGAGTTTCTCCCTGGCGAACAGATTAGTTTCTGTATTACTAGTACTTAGAGGGAAATTCTCCACACAACATTTGCATGACCTTACCTTTATCTGAAATAGTTCTGTTTCCTGAGTAACTTAAGTTGATTTCAAGCACTTCAAAGGATTGAAACAACTGGTTGCACCAAACTTGAGCTTAATGTAACTGCAGAGAAATCAATCAAGTCAAAGTGAGACAAGTCTCATGATAAGAATTTCTCTCAAGCCCCATTCCTTGTTTAAGCCTCTAGCAGTAATTCAAAATGAGTATATGAATTTCTAAAAGAAATGGATACCAGGCATACCCCTATGTAGGGGTTGGCAAGTGTATTAAAATACACACTGTATTTTAAAAGTACATGCTGTATATATTCAAGAAGTAATTTTAGGCCATTAGGATGAAGTTGTTAAATCGTTTATATATTTATATGGTACAGAGAATTACAGATGTTTACATAAAGAAAACAGTAACTCTTACAGTTTTCTTGGAAGTGTTTAAACTAACAAATAACAAAACCAAAATTCAACAATACCAAAGTCTCTTACAATAAATATTTTTGCTGTCAGTTTTAAAATTTAAGGATTTTTTAATTTAAAGAAGCCTCAAACACACACAGAGATGCAAATTTCTCTGCTATTTGCCAGTCTTCATATTTTTATGGGATCTTACATTTTTTTTCACCAAAGCATGTCTCATAAGAAGGCTTCATTTTTCACTTCAAATTTGGAAAATGCAAAACAAGTTTGTGCATGAAATTCCTGTGTTGGCAGTAAAAGGTAGGACACAGATACCTGTCTGTTTTCACTGCCCAGTCCAGTCCAGAAAGTGTACAACTCCAGCTCAGGATCTGTGGCTAAGGGACTAAGTCTTATTCTAAGAAATATTCTGCACTTATTTGAACTTGCTTTTCTTTCATTTATTGAACTGTCATTTAATCCACCAGTTTTCCTCATCTTTTAAAGGGGAGTGTGTATTTTACCATGTTATTAATGTATGGCATGATAATGTTACCGGAATTAGATGAGAAATTGTAATTTCTGTGCTTTGACTGCATGCGTCTTGGTGAGGCAGCATTTTAGGGGAATTACTTCAGTCTTCTTGGCACAGTTCTATGATACATCATCATTGGCGATATTTTCAGCATGCAGTATGGTGTTAACATTGCATAAAATCTTTTTCACTGTATCTTGAAAGAGATTGTTTATATTTTGGCATTTAATAGAGCTTCAGCTACCATGTGTGGTCTCCTTGAAACCATACTATTTATGTAAAACGCAATTTTCTTCTGAGTATATTATTCTCATATATTATGAGAAGCTAAATGAAAACTCAGATAGCAAGGTCTCAGTGAGAAGGGGGGAGTGTCATTATAGGCATAATTTCATATACTGATCTTCTTGAGCGCATGTTGTGACATGCAGTTGTGCCAGCAGTCCCTATTCATGTGAACTGGGATTTTTTGCTGTTTCTTTTGCACATCTGAAACTAGAGATAGTAGGTTTTGTTTTCACTGTGCTAGACTCTTATTGAAAATTTTTGGCTTGGAGTGGAAACTTCAAGTTATAGATAAAAGTTTGGAAACTGCTGAAGTGTTTGTCCATGCCTGTTGCCAGAATATCTAGTCATGCTTCTTGCATACTGTAGCCACTTGCTGGTCTCCGATTTGGGTGCTTATCACCTGTGTTGTCCCATAGCCTTCATCAAGTTCTTGTGATCGGGAGAAAGGTCTGTGTGAGGATTTTCTTTCAATGTCGTCTTTCCTTCCAAGCTCATTTCAGGCTCTTCTCTTAGTGTAAAACCATCAGGAGCTGCTACAATGAGAAGCCGCTGAAGGCAGCATTTCTTAAAATATTATCTTTACCTTCTGTAGCAAAGAAATCTCTCTCTTATGCTCCTTTCTCTAATCGATGTTGGCACAGCACTGCATGGACACATCTTCTAGTTCTGTAAGCAAGTCTTTACTGCTGTTGGAGCACCTTTTTGGGGGCCATGCTCTTTGTCTTAGAAAATGCTGGCCTAATCAGGGATTGTTGGTGGCTGGAAGCTACAAGTTAGCAAGAATTCAGCAGGGAATTTTATTACCTGTTTAGATGATGTGTTCTCGCTGAGTCAGGCTGCACAGTTTTTCATAGAGGAGCTGTAGGACCAAGTGCTGCAGCCCAGCAGCTATTGTGTAAGTAAAAGCAAACATTCCTCCTGAAGTATTCGTCAGGACAACGGCTCAAACTGGGAGAGAGTGGCAGAGGAGACCAGCTGATTAAGGACCTCCCTATTTTAAGGAACTCCTTTTTCTTTTTTTTTTTAATCTATTTCATCTCTTACAGAGTTGGGCACTCGCTGTTTGTGCACAGGAATTGAACCCCATTTAATCAGTGTCCTACTTTAATTCATCCACGTATAATGTAGTGCCCTATGGATATTTCTGCCTTAAACAGCCTCTAGTTACAAAGCAGAAAGCTGTGACTTAGATTAAATTTAAATCCTGATTTGTGACATGTTAGCACAGCAAACTAATGCCAAAATCTATTAAGCCTCCAGGGTTTTGGTTTTTTTTCAGTTCTTGACATTGGGTGAGTACTGAGATCTTGACCACAATCACATTTGCTTCTGAACAGGAGGAAATAGTCCATGTAGTTCCAGTAATCCAGACAAGCAGTCACATCTGGTTTTATGAATGGCTTCGGGGGGAAGGGAAGTTTGCAATTGATTAACATTGTTCTTTAAATCAAAGACTACTCTAGTTTCAGGAATTACTGTAGAGAGCTGTGGGGACCTTGACAATTAGCTCAGAAAGCTTTTCAAGGGTCACTGAGTGACAGCTTTTTTTTTTTTACTTCTTTTCCCCCCCTAAAAATTATATAGAAAATTATTATACTAAGATACCTAGTAGTTCCAGATCTGTACTTCTATCTCATCAAAATTAAATTGCAAATTAATAAAAATTTAGTCTTTCTGGGTTATGATAATTTTTTTAATCATATGTAAGATGAAAATCCTATTTTTACATTTGAATCATGTATCCTTGTATTAAATAGCCAAACATTTTTTACTGTATTTGTCAAACAGATCTTCTTGTTGTCCAATTGTCTATTGAAATTATTCTAAAATTCAAGAGCATATAAAAAGAAATGCTAATACTTTTAGGAAAAATAGCGGTTTTAATGTGAGTTTTGATAAGGTCTGGTTTGGGATTTTTTCTAAAGGCAGGCTTAGTGTCTGCTGTGAAATATAAGTAATATTGTGCATGAGCAGTCATCAGCTGTTAAGCATGGTATCATTTAAGACTCCACTTACCCTTCTGTAACAACTTCTAACAGAAATGAGCAATCTAAATTCTTGCTCTGATCCATATTATCTATAAAGAATATATGATATAGAATAGTGAAGTTGTACTGTGTGCTTAGGAGTTAGTCTTCAGGAGTTAGTCTTCAGGAGTTGTTAAGGCCCAGAGTTTTAGTGTTATCTTTTAAGAGGTGGCAGTTTGAGAATCTCATTTAGAATTCAAAGCTATTCGGTTTACACAACTTAAGCAGATTCTCTGATGTGTTCAGCTTCGTGCTGCTCTCTTCAGCAGTACCATTGCCACTGCCATCCAGTTTGTGTGTTCTATTCGTAAATGGGATTTCCGAGGTAAATGCAGAATGTCAAGGCACCTGCTTCACTAATTAATTGGCTCAGAATTGATCTGAACCAAAAATGCAAGCCCCCTCATGGGTTTTCATAAACAATATTATTACTTTCTTTTACCACATCAGCCAGAATTGACTTTATTATTAAAAGACATGCTCAGACCACTACTCATTATTTTCATCAACTATGCTTAAAATATTTTCCAGAAGTAAAGAAATTGAATGCTGGCATCTTGAATTAATCCATGTAAATAGATAGTCTTTGAGCCAGCAATCAAAGTAAGATTGAGTCTATTGCAGTGGGAAGGCTGTATATGTGGACTCCTTTTTTCCTTCTCCCTTTTTTCTTAGGCAGTAGTACCTAATTTGTGGTCCTTGATAGTTAATTGTGATTAACATATCTTCTGTTTCATTACACCCAATGTTTCAGAAATCTGCAGTCTGACTCACAAACGTATTTTGCCATTGCAAAGCTGTCTCCCGTTGCTGTCTGTGCCTCCCACGCTGGGTGGATGACGCTGCCCTTCGCCACTGCTCAGGCCAAGAACAAGGTCCCCAGCAGTGGCACGAGAGGGAATGATGCTGGGCTGAGCTGTCCTGTACTGGACCACCCAGCAAAGGCTGGCCCCTCTTTTTTAACCAGTAGTCAAAACTACCAGAATTTTAAAAGAAATCAAGCATCAATAACTGGCTGCCCATCCTTTTGCCTTGGATTTTAAAGCTGTGAGGCCTGTTCTCTGTTTTGCCAGCAGGAGTGGTTTAATCATTATCTGTTTCAGAGTGTTTTTACTCTTGAAATAATTTATTTTAAGTGATTTGGAGTGCGAAAGTAAAGGAAGGAGTTGTGCAAAATTCATTGATGGCTTCTTGGCATAGAGAATGTGAATGATTTCTTCTGTCTTTGCACTCTGCTTGATTGAGCAGTGCAAAGGAAGGCACTTGGGCCCTGCCTCTAACTGTTGTTTCTTTTAACAGACTTAAATTTCCGGTTAAGGGGACAGAACACCTATAACCTAAAGGATGTGAGGTTCATCCTGGGAGGGGTTTTATCCAAATGAGGAAAAATAGTTTTTTGAAAGAATATTCAGCTCTAAGCAGAGACTCATAATAGCATGTCACCTAAAAAAGCTGGAATATTCTGTATTTTAAGTAACTTCAGTTTAAAAGTATAGTTTTGAGTTTGGCATTTGGGAGGTGCGTTTCTTAAAGAAAAAATCCTATCTCATTTCTCTGATGTAACTATTAGACATTCTGTCCTGTTGGGCCATTGGGGACATTATCTCCATCTTAAACTGGAACAGTTTTGAGGCTGCTCATCTTTGCAGCATGAGGATCTGTCTCAAACCTTTGCTGCATCCCAGCAGCAGAACACATTGGCGTAGGACCAGAGCAGCTTCACTCACAGAACACACTCTTGCTCTGCATTCACAGTGACCTTCAAGGGTCACTGAGTGCACAGTTGCCTCCTTGGAAGAATTTATTTCACAGCGCCCTTTGTGCCAGGTGACATATCTGGATAACTAGGTGAGAGAATACTTTTTGCTCAAAAGTATAATTAACTCTGGATGACAGGAGAGACAGAAGGAGTATCATCTGTGGCTTTTGGGCCGACATAAAGAAGAATGTTTAAATGTACAGGCAGTGTGACCAGCGTCGTGTTAGCACCCACACTATTGAACTCTCTACTGTCTCAAAAGCAGATTGAAGATGATTCTATCCTGAAACCCTTAAATCCAGAGACAAAGATGCTGCTGGGACTGCTCAGACTGAGGAGAACTTTAACTCAATTACTATAAATTTAGAGCTCAAATTACTAGTGATCATGGAGATTTAATTTCACTGAAGACTTGCTAGAGACTGTCTGGAACTAGGGCTCCAAAAACGTGTTTATGGAAGAACATAACATCACTTTAACAGATGGGATATAGGGCTTGTAGAGGGATAAAAGCCTCCCCTGTAACAAAACACATTATTGTTCAATGGATGAACAATTAACTGAAGTCTCTTTGGTAAACCCCAGTGAATAATATTTCTGAATTATTTATATCTTTATTACATTGTTGTGTTTGAGAAGTGTACATCCTTGGCATAATTTTAGCAAACTTCGGGTGCTACTAAAGCATAGGATAAAGGTTTTATTTTGGGTTTAGAGTGGGTTTTGGTGGTTTTGCTATTTGATCAGAGTTTTTTTTACATTTCTGATTTGTCTTTCTCCTCTGAACTTCGAAAAGTGTAATATCCTGCTTTAAAGAAGAAGGTGATAAGTTTATTTCTCTAAAGCTTGCAGAACAGACACAAATACTTGTACTGTTAAAAAAATGCTTATTTACATTTTTTTAAATCTCTTTCTAAAGGCTGAATAGTAGTATACTAATCTTGATGCTCTTTTTTGACATGCCTAATTTTTATGTGTTAGACAAACAGGGAAATAAAAGATCTTTAACTAATTTGAATATACTTACTATTTAAACAAGTAGTTTGCTATACAGTTGTGATATCAATTTATTTTCAGTTTCAGTTGTGTCAAAACTAAACACTCAGCTTGTAGTAGATGGTTTCCTTCCTTATAGATATGAACCTTTGATACCAATAGTTGCTCATTGCTATTGATTATTCTATTTAGAAAAAAGATTGATTCTATTTTATATGCCTATATATGGAAACAATGTCATGTATTTCCTGGTACAACTATTAATAGCCTCTCTGCATATGCATAATTATTTATTTTAATCTGCAATGACAGAAAAGCACTCGCAAGTGTACTTAAAGTAAATTTGGATGGCTTTTTTTCCCTTTCACTTCTTACTCAGTTTGTCATTTCTAAATTGCTTCCTTGTCTTTTTTACTGATAGTCAATTTCTGTGGCAAGATGGTGCTTCTGACTACTTTTAATATTTAAGAATCTTTGGGTTGTAAACTTTTTGTATGAAAAGTAGAGGCTATGCGTAGAAATTTTTAAATGAGAGATTCAGGAAACTTGTAAAATTATAGTTGAGGAGTAGTAGATTGGATCTTACGGGGGGCAGTATTGCTGGAATATGCACAGATTGAAATACTGTGACCAGCTTTTCCTGTTACCATGTATGGCCCAGGCACAGCCTTCATGATCCAGATTCTTTTGAAAACAAAGTTACTGTGGAGTATCTCTAGTGGTTTTGTGTTCTGGACGTTCTTCAGTTTATTAGCCTGATACTGTGCTCCTTGAACTCCCTCTAGAATGTTTTCTTCTACTGTTTACTCTGCTGTATTGTTGTTTTTTCCAGCAGCAAATAGTGATGACAAACTAATTTTCTGCCAAAAAATTTCAACATTTTAACTATGCCTTAAAATGCCTTTTTGTCCACCCAATTTTTCAGAAGTCTAGGCAATTTCATCATTGTATTTAAGAAAATTTGCTGGGATTATGGTCTTTTGGATAGTTACATGCAAATCAGGCCAGACATTTATTAAGTAAATTCTGAATTAGGATGGGATCAAATTCTAAGTCCAGGAAAACCCTTCTTTGATCTTCACTCATTTAGCTCTAGCTGAGATTTTTTGGGTAGGACCTACTCTCTACTCATTGTCCAGGGTCTGTGTGTAAGGCACAGGAAATCTTGTCACGTGTAATTAAATGTGTATGAACTTCACTGATGTTCTACAGCATGCCCTTTCTTCTTACTTCTCAGTGATACGTGAATGTCTGCTAGGCACAAGTATGACCTCCTGTGTCCTGAGGGTCTGAAGATGTTTCATCCCCTGCTCCCTTACTACACCAACTCCTGTTCCATCATTCCAACATTTTTCTTTTTTTTATTTCAGCCTAGCTTGCCTCCACAAGAAAGTAAGAATTTTTTTAAAATCATTATTATTTTTTAAAGTGAAAGGCTTTACTTGGAGGATTAAAAAATGAAAAAGACCTAGCAAATATATTTCCAGTAACAACTTGACAAATCTTTAGAAAGATGCCAGTATTTCTTTAAACAACTGTAAACATCACTATGGTTTCTTACCCTTTTTTTTAACAGTCTTTAAAAGGAACCTATTCTAATGAATATATAAAAATTCATCATAGATTATAATTATTAGAAGTTAGTCTTCTTTCCTCTATCCATCTTGCCTATTAAAACACAAATTAAATCTACAAAATTACAAACATGAGTCATTAGCTCTGAGGCATATCACTGCCAGGCAAGCAGCCATGACAAATCCAAAAGTATTTAAATCTCTTGGTGTTAAAAATAGGCATAGTAAAGATGTCACAAAATCTAAAATAAGTCTGTTGTATAATTTAACTCTGGTTACCATGTAATATCTTGTGATATTGTTGCTTTAGGTCAATGCGAGTGCAACCCATGGTTAGTGAATGTAGGTTAACTGAGTCCTGCTCACTGTAAGTGTGTGTTGTCAGAAACAGTGTTTCCTGGTGGTTATATTACTCTTTTTCTTCCTAGGGGGATGCCAAAGGTCTTGTAACCTCTGAGAATGTGAGTACTGGCCAGAAGTTGGACTTTTCAGATACAATGGTACAGCAGAAGCTGGATGAAATAAAGGACCAAATCAAGCGAGAAATAAGAAAGGAACTTAAAATCAAGGAAGGAGCAGAGAACCTCAGGAAGGTCACAACGGATAAAAAGAACTTGGCTTATGTGGACAACATTTTGAAAAAATCAAATAAGAAATTAGAAGACTTGCATCATAAGTTACAGGAGCTAAATGCACACATTGTTGTAACGGATCTTGAAGATGTTGCAGGTACCGTGCATTTCTGTGAAATCAGTTTTTCTTTGTAGCTGAGATAAGCTGTCCCCCATTTCACTTGAAAAAATTGTTCTGCAAACAAGCAAATCTGTAGCTGGTGAGCTTGTTACTTATGTATGTCTTTTTTTTTTTTGATTCACAAATGAGTATTCACTACCTTTGAGTTTTAAATTGTTTTTTAGGGAACACTGTATTTTATGAACTATGAGTTCTTCACTTTCAGCTCTTAGTATATGAAAGTATTTTCTCAGTCACTCTCAGTTTACTAATAGCTTTTCACTGTATGAAAGCAAATTTCATTAACACTTCCAGTGACTTTCTCTGAATTGTTCTGTAGGCATCAGTATTAATGCACCTTTTTATTCAATGGGAGGAAAATTACAACGTTTATACTTATAATTTTTGTTAGTTTTTGTTTTGGTTTTTTAAACTTAAGTCTTAACTTAGAAAATGTTTTTTTGTTGTGCTGCTATTTAACTTATCAAACATTTCTTACAGTGACAGTTCTTACAATTTGTTAAGCCTCCAGCCTTTCCACAGCAAAGCCACCATTTTAAAGACAATTTGAAATTGTTTTCACGGAATGGTTGTAGTTAATGGTTTTAATTAGTATTTTCTGTGGTATGGCAGTGAGTCAATACTAATTTTGAATGGATTTTTTAAAAATACCAGGGTTGGTATTTTAAGATGGAATGTTGTGAAAGTAAACAGTCCTCTTTCAACTCTGTGGAATGACCTGGGAGATACTGCCAGCCTGGTGATTTCACATTGCACAGACTCTTCTTGGCAAAAGGTTAATAAATGTGCACAAGCCATTGAAGGCTTATATGAAGTGAATACCAAGCCTGAGGAAGCTTGGACAATGGAATAAAACTCCGCATCATTCTTGTGAAGAAAGTTTGGTTACAGCGAGAAGTTAGGAAAATACTGGCAGGTGATGTCAGAAATTCATAGTCCAGCCCAGTGACATACTGCAAAGATGTTGAAACGTCCATGGGGGCCTGTGCAGTATTCTCTGGGTTATCTGCTCTTTTTTTGCTTTTGATCTGTGCAAGATCCAAGAGATGGAGCAGGAACACAGCTGGAACTAGTGAGGCAAATTGGTTGCTGCAGCATGAAATGGAAATGAATACAATAATATATGCTTCTAGATAGCCATTGGGCTTTTGGTGGGCATGAAGCATTCTGTTCCGTCCCAGCTAAAGTTTATGAAAATCTGCTTAAAGAGAAAATGTTGATAGTAGTGTGGCTTTTAAAGAACAAGAAGAGTGGAACAGAAAGAGAATTGTATATAAATTGTGTATAAAATATTAAAAATCTGTGCAGACATAAAATTGCAAGTTCATCTAGCAGTAGAACTTTAAAAGTGGATGAGCACAGAGTGCTCTTCTTGGAATGCTCCCGTCCAATGTAGCATTTTTAAAAGCCTTAACATAATGAGTTAATGAGCAATTTTGTTACTGTGCGTGTCTCAGGAAATGCAGTAGAGTTTCAAAGGATACAAGATCAAGGTTAATAAATTTATGTGCTACATGCTTTTGTTGCATGCTAAACTTCTTAGGACTATGATTTTAAATTCCATTCTAATAAGTTGTACAGTCTTAATTACATAAATATGCAAGAAAAAACTTATTCATTCTGTTGAAATCTTTATATTCTCTGTAAAGTATCACATCAGGTATTCCTAGGCAATACCCATTTTAATAGAATATTTTGAATATTCCTTCTTGAGGAAAAAAAAATGTAATCTTTAATTCTGTTAGTATCTCTTTTTAGATCAAAGATTTGCAAGCACCCACTCTCCAAAATTGAAATGCTTGAGTTTTTATACTGTTTGCCTTGTTTTAATTTAATTGTTTGTCTCCTTCCTCATTCATAGTCTGTAGTTCATGGAGGGGGAGCTCTGTCAGTCAGTGTTCTGTCTGTCTTGAGACTAATGGCTGCAAAGTCATCTTGGTGATCTTCCGATTTTATTACTGATGCCTTAGGTTTGATTTAAGGTATTAGTGAGCTTGGCCTTTGCAAAATGAAGTTGGTAATATAAAATGACATGCCAACCCTGTGTGTGTGTGTGTGTGTATACACAAACACACATGAGGAAGTACATAGACACATAACCCCAAAGGTCACTGCCATCTGACATAAGATACCTCTGTATCAGGTCACAGATATCTCACTTTGGAAATTCTTGATTTTGCTGGAATAGGCAGTGAATTTAATAACCATTTGGTGGTGAATGTGGGAGCTCCCCCAGTAAGTGCATTGTTTCCAGAGGTTATCTTTATTTGTTATTACTGCTTTTTACTTTGGCTTGTGTTTGATCTTCATGTCACTTAGTAACAATTCATTTAAGAGACAGAAGGAAATATATGGGCTGTTTTTAGACTGTGCTGATCATGGATCATGAAAATTAGGTAAAGAGGGTTCAAGAGCTGTGGGAGTCAAGGTGTGTGTTCTCTTTGTGTACTTGAATACTTTTCAGTATTAAAGCCATGTGTTTTTCCCTGTCTTAGAGAATATACTGTGTAGGTTATTTCAGGGTCTAAGTAGCAGAGTTAGGATTGAGATTTCATTGAGCTCATCCCTTTGACTTCTCAGGCCTGAAGTCTAAAGATTTTTTGACTGTTCTGTTGACTGGTTGAAATATCATTTTGGTAACTTAGAACAGTCATTTGATCTTGCCTTGTTCCCATATCTGGAAAGTGGGTGTGAACATATATTTGTAAAGTGCTCCCAATTTAGAGCTGAAAAGTGCCATGCAAGCTGTTGTGACTCCTTCTGTTGCTTATGGTATCAAGCAGTAACTTCTATTACTTTGTAACAAACCACTGATTTTTAGTGTAACTGCTTTATGATCAGCACAGTGTAATCAATAAATGTTAAAACCATTAAATGTTGCATTAACAATTCTACTGTAGAAAAATGTGTTTTAATAACATTCCATTCCAAGCAAGTTTAGATGTTTTTATGGTAGTTTGCCTGGAGCTGAAAGCTTACAATTATTTGAAGAATTGGTACTAAACTTTAACCAGAAAATGCAGTTTGACAAACAGCTATATTACTGCATGTGAGGGTAGATTTGACAGTGGGTATGTGATTTCAAAACAACTTGTAGCTTAATATAGGTATACTTTACCTTATAGGGATTGCTGACGAATCTAAGTTTGTTTTAGAAGTGGGACTTTGTACCCAAGTCTGCCCTTGTTGTGCAGTGTATTAGTCATACAAGGATGCAGAACTTTAAAATTTGTAGGTCAGCACTTAGGAGTGAAGCAGAATCCAGCAACATAGAATGACTAGGACAAGCCTAGTGACCATTACTGCTGAAAGTCTGAGAGATGTAATATATCACATGGGGATGATTATTTCTGTTTTAGAAAACATACTTCCACACAGTAGCAAAGATTAAATTGGTATGGTTTTGTATGTGTAAAAAGTAGCAGACTGTGGTTTCTGATATGACTTAGGGAAGTGTAAGACTGAAATAGCTTATCTACAGCAAGTCACTGATACAATTAGACATATAGCTAATACATAGAATATCTATAAATTGGGGAATTAGTCTTTTTTATAGAGGTGAAGTTAAGGTGGATAGAGAGGTGCAATGATGGGAAACCCTTTGAGTAAATTGACGAAACTGGATAAAACAAGGAGAAAATGAACTCAAAAGACAAGTTCTTGCCTTTACTTCCATTCTTCTAACTAACATGGAAGCTGTCCACTTTACATCAAATTTGTCTGTAGGTGTTGCAAAGAAAATAAATTGTTTTGTTTAAGAATATGATTTGTTGAATTTTTGGGGGATTTCTTTGCCTTTACAAATGACTAGGTTTATCTGTAGGACGCCAAAGTGTTCATGTAATACCAATTACTGGAAACTGGTAGAGGTAGCAACCAAACTGGTATAGGTAGTGACTTTTAGACAGCAGACTCTATCTGCAGGGCTCCTATCTATTGGAATTTCATAGTAACTTTTGGGAACCTCAGAACAGAATAATATTATTGATGCAATTTGAAACAATCTCCTGTCACTTTTTTAGTAGCTGGAATTAGCTGTTACCTAATGGAAATTCAGTTGAACTTGAGAAGTTTCCAGGAGGTCAGCACTGGATGTTTTCTGAGTCCAGAATGTCCTCCACTGCCTTGGACCTACTGATGGCTTAGTTCAAGTGCTGATACAACCATCTGACTCCCTGAGAAAAGCCTGACAATGTATTTTTCTTCGTCCCTTCAGCAATGCCCAAATGCATTGCAGGTATTTCTTTTGGGTATGACTCTGATGAAGCTAACTGAAATTAAATATCTTTAAATAAGATGAAAATCAACTATTTACCAAAGGGTACTTGATGCTAATTGAGTATTTAAGCAGCATGCTGCAGTACCATCTGGGAACCCAAATTCAGAGAGTTATGTGGGATCCTAAATTTCACACTGAGCTTACTGAAGAAATAGCATACGTAGCATCTGGGGAGGAGATCCCAAAGGAATGAGCAGCAGTCTCAGAAGAGTAGAATTATGTAACTACTCTTTATAATTTAGATGGCAGGGATGGTAAAAGGCAATTTAGAAGCAAGAAGTTTTTGCTGGTGAGCACTGCACAAACCCAAACTGAAAAGGTTTCCAGAAGAGCAAAGATCACAGTTCAGATAAGCATTTCAGACTGAAAACTGCCATTGTCCTCATGTAATCCAAATATTTTTTTAAAAAAAATAAGTTAAACCATCTCTATTAACTTATTTTAAGTCTGATGACTATATTTCTATGAAAACAGAATATTGCAGGTGCTGGTGAAGCAGCACTGCAGCTCTTCCAGCAGCCTGGATATATGTTGACAAGCTGCACTAAACTCACTAGTGTTAAGCAACAGCATTCATAGTTGTTCAGCATAGTAACATGCCTATTTGCTTGAAGGAAAGTTCACTTGAAATGCATCTGTTACTTCCCTTGATATTCACTGTCAAGAAGAATATTTGGGCCTAACCTGTACCCTAGCAGAGCTTTTGCTGTCCTAAGCAAAGCTGTACTTGAATGTATCCACAATGGCAAGTCTTGTACTGCCCTTATTGACCAACAAATGGGGCAAACTGGAGAATTTCTTCTCTTCTGTTCTCAAAGTGAAATATCAATTTGCTATTAGTACTTAACTCTTCTTCAAGCATTGACGTAAGTCCCATTGATTGCAATTATCTGGATGAATTTATTACTTATTTGTTCTATGAAGAAAACGAAATGCCTTCAGAGATTTGAGCCCAATCTGTATCGTGCTTTACACAAATAAATCTGAGATAACTAGCCATACAAAGTCATTACAACCTTACAGAACAAAGAGAGAAGGAAACAGCTAATAGAGATGTAGCCTGTAGTGTTGCTGCTAAGACTGTCAATGCATTCTGTCATAGAACCGGTTTGTCTGGCTGATTTAAAAATTAATCTGAATTCTATAAGAAGCTGCCTCGAGCTGCTTAGTGAGTAGAAATGGGGAGGGTGGTTGGGGGGGACTGTAGAAGGGGTCCCTAGGAAAGCATCTCTGAAAAACTATTGGTAATTTTTTTTTTCTTCTTAAAAACATAATATATTAAGAAACATACTGTTCCATATTTGGGAGTTTAGTGAGCAGCTATTATGCCTGAAGGCAAAAAATTACTTCTTCCTAGCAATTAGTTCATATTGCAAAAAAGTTTCCTTTGCTATTAGTTACTACCAAGCATATAGTACAACAATTTTAACTAAGTAGTAGAGGGTAGGTTACACCCACAAGCAAGACGCAAGACCAACTCTTGAGATGATCGAGTCAAGTGATGTGGTTACATCTTCACACTGGAGACATGCAAAGGCAGATAATAACAGCTGCCTGGGCAGCCTGAAACATGTTATCTCTAATTAGTCCTTAACTTGCAACTTGAGTGTTATTTTAATGCAAAGAAAGACTGCTTGTGTTCATCTTTATAAGCTGTGAAAACAGACTTCTGGAGCCCCACAGTCTTCACAGGGATCATCAGAGGGCTGGGATCTTTAAGTGGTAGAGGCTTGCATCATAAATCTAAAGTTGGTAAATATTCATTTTTATGATGAATCTACTTTACAAGGAGACTTGACACTGTGACTTTAAAGTTCATGTTTGTTCTCATTTTGAATAGATTCTTATGTGAGGATTAGTTGAAAGTGAAGACATAAGTGATAGGAAAGTATGTTGTTAATCTTTGTTTTACTAATAACAGATTTAAGGTAAAGCTGTTCAAGTGAAGTTCCACAGAGAATCCAAGCCAAAACACTGTGAAGAGCGTCAATGACAAAACAGCTGAGGAGTAATGCAGATTTTTCTTTTTAATTTTTTTTTAACATCTGGTATTTTCTGTCCTACCTTTAAGTAGTGAAGATGCAGTAAGAGGCTTGAAGTGAAGAGTGAATTAGCAGCAGAGGAAATTAAAACTTCTTAGGTATGAAATCTGTATGTAGCCTCAGCAAAGACTGCAATTTAGAAGGAAATTATGCAGCAAACTTTGTAGCAATATGTATTAAATCTCCAAAACTAGTTATCAGAAGCTTTTACAGAAGAAATATGAAATGGCAGATAAGACATCTCTCCATGATACCTCATAAGTAAAAATTTGTAAGTTGCTAGTGCACTGCCTGTGTTTCCTGGTAACTGAGGATTTCAGGAACTTGTTTCTTCCTTCTAGTTTTAATATAAGGAAGATTATTACAATTGGAAAAAAGATTGTGATCTTTGTATTGAGTAAGTACTGTATTCCAGGAAACCAATGTTATTTGTCCATAGAGAAGGTGTTCTCTTGGTTGTGGGGGTAGAAGAAATAAAAAGTAAAAAAAAAAATTTATTACGGTGGAAAGAATTAGTTGTCTTTTGCCGCAAGGTTGGAAGAGAAGTCATTGGGACTGTTAGGGAAGATAGTTAGCTCTAAGGACCATTCTGTTGGAAATAGTCTGGTGGTCACTTACTTTCAGTTTGCTAATAGTTCATGTTGTAGAAGCTGAAATATGAATTTATATAATAGACTGGTTACAAAAAGTTAAGGAATTTGACTTTATAATTTAATTTATAAAACTAACTTGCAATAATCCAACAAGATGGAGACCCAAACACAGTAATATTGTCAAATGAAAAAGCTTTATCCTTCCCACAGATCAGTCAGTTGTTCAGTAACCTGTCTGCCTATATATCCAGTTATCCCAGAATTCTGTTATGACTCCAGAGCAGAAAATATTCAGCTTTACAATAAGAAAAAGGCTTACTTTATCTGTTCTTGATTTTGACATAAACAGTGTCTGCAGTATTCACACCAAAATCAATAAGGATCTACTCAAGAGCTGTATTCAGACAGTGCTCATTAGTATCTAACATTGTTATCCAAGTTTGGTTTTAAAACATTTAGATTTAAAATCAGGAGTATAAGAAAGCTGAATGGAAAACTGCATTTTTTAATTGATTCAAGACATTCCAGGAGAAATAAATCTCCTTTGAAATAAAAATAGACTTAGCTGCAAACCTGCCTGTTTGCTCAGTCCCGGAAGTGATTCATGTGAATTAGGACATGTGTACGAGTCACAGGGCTTTCAGGAAGCTTTTCATGTTAAGGCGCATTTGCAGTGCTGTTGCAAAGTAGCTCTGCGCAGGAGGGTCAGTCTGAATTCTCAAGTATGATGTTCCAGTTCTGTTTAATCTGTAACTTCATGGAATAGAGTGTAAGGTGGTTTTTTGGGGAGTGGGTTGGGTGTTTTCTTCCTAGTTTGTTTTCTGCACATTTATAGCTTACTTTTAATTCACAGATTGTCCTAGCACTCCTGATACTCCAAATAGCGATCCTCGGTTTTCTACGAATAACAGATTGATGGCCTTAAAGAAGCAGTTGGATATAGAACTGAAGGTAAAACAGGGAGCAGAAAATATGATACAGATGTACTCAAATGGCTCTTCAAAGGTAAGGCTTTGGAATGCTTAAAGAACATGAAATGACTATGGATTTTCATATTGCTGTAATGTGACTGTACAATGTATAGACAGTATTCTACTTCATTATTTTTAGTTTGGGCTATATGTTTGTTAAATAGTTACATCAAATCTGCTAAAAATTATTATACCATTTTTTGTTGTGGCTTGATACCCACTGAAGTGATTGTTTTATCAGTTTGTGCAGATGCAGTTCAACCTAAATAATAAATCCGGCTTACTAAATTTAGTACATCTAGTAATCTTTGGCCATGTGGGATTCACTTAGCAGCAAAGCTTGGTAGGACACTGATTGGTGTCTGATGTTTTTCCTAGCTCCACTCAAAATAAAAAGATCCATTAGTTTAACATTGTAATGTGCATGATAATTACAAAAAAGGCAGTATTGCCAAGTATGTTCTGAACTTGTCATCTAGTAGTAGTTAGCAGTAAAAAGATCTGTGCCAAATACATGCTTCAATCAGAAGTGTGTAGTAGTATGATAGAGTTATCATAACCTGCATTGGTACACATGCACATAAAATACACATTGAAATATTTTTTTTTATGGAAGTGTGGTCATCTAGAGGTAGCAACTGATAGAAAAAATGGAAATTAAATATAAAGCCACACTTATATCTGAATTTTGAGTACTTGCACTCACTCTCTCTTCATAGCACCAGAATTTTTCCAAGCAGGTAGAGGGAAAGTGTTTGCTAATCTCTAAATGGGTTTGACTTATTACATATTTGGTCCATATAATAAAATTCATCATACTCTAAAAATCCTTTAACTTAAGTGAAAGACAATCCAAACCTTTTAAATGAAAGAAAACAAAAAAAAATCAAAAGAGTCAACAAAACCAAATCCAGAAACTAACCCCCCCCCAACACATTTTGTTGAGTATAAGGCAGTCATAGTTCTTAAATGAGAAAAAAGGGAGGGGATGATCCTCTGCTTACCTGCCCCTTCACCTTTCATTCATTACTCATTAGCTGTTCTTTTCATTAACATTTACTAGATCATTAAGGAGATTAATTTCCAAACTAAGGGGAACACAGGAGTAGATCTAACAAATACTATGTAGTAGCCTGGTTAGATGTTTTTGTGTCCAGACAGTAGTAAGTAAAATCGAAAGGTTTTAAGATCTTAGCTGAGCCAACAGCTGCCTAGGTCAGTGAACTTACTAAAAGGAAGTGTTGGCTTGAAGAGTAGGCATCTGGGAATTACATTGCTACCCCTTATAACTGATTTTAGCCAGAAAGCTTTGGAAAGGAACTTAATGTTTGTGACTCAGTTTGGGCTAGGTGTTGGTGCAGAGGCAGATCACTTTGTATCTGCCTACTGTATGAACTTCCTTATACCTTGAAAAAATAGCAGGGAGTGCTGCTTTTTCCCAGAAAATGAGTTTAGACTCGATGGACCAGAGGTGCCATCAAGTTCCTTCTGTCCCAGGTAGCCTTATCTGAAAGTGACCTCTAACGTACTAGCTGGGGGAAATAGAAGAACTATCTGGAGTACACATTATGACTAAGGTCCTGGGAATGCTGTCCATCCACCACAGTCCCTGGAAACCCTTGAAGTCTACATCCTCTGGGGCCATGTCCTTAACATCAGGTACTCTTAAAACTAATAATCAGCTGACCCAAATGGATCAAAAGACATACATGAATTAGGTTTCTAATAAACCCTTGGTACGTAAACTTATAACAGGCTGGAAAACTTAACTAAACACTGAGGCTGTAATATTAGACATTATTAGCAGGCTTTGATCAGACTAGGTAGAGAAGATAAATTCTGGTTTGCTTTAGATTGAGACATGTAATTAAAATTTATGATTGAATCTTGTATTTGCGATTGGTAAATGCTTAAATGAGCCTACCAGATTGGGAGTATATAGTAACTGGGCTGGAGAGAGCAAGCTGGAAAGCACCAAAGTATTGCCAGCCACTTCAGCAAACAGGATGGAAATGGTGGGTATTCATTTTCTCTCTTTTTTTTTATGCTCAGTAATGAGTTAGGCAGGTTTGTATTGTAGGCTTGAGCATGCTGATTACATTTTAAAAAGCAGAGCTTAAAAGAATCCAGCGTCTGGATGTGGGTGGGCAAAAGGGGCAGAAAATCCTCAGTTAGAATCGAATCCCAGTAACCCAGTAGTTCTTTAAAAAGTGGTCATAGGACCATCTTTAGACATATTAAACTCATTTGTGACCCTTCTTCAAGTGTACTATATGATCTAATTTCGAATCTGTTGTATTATTTTCAGACTTAAATTTAATGGAGGAAGGTTATAATTTGTTTTCTAAAAATAAAAAAGTAGTCTGTTAATAAACCCATCATCTCATGGGAAGCTTTTCCCTTTGTACTTTACTTGCTTCAGTAACATTCAGCTCAACCTTTTTGGACTTAAACATTTCTGAGATAACGATCATCTTTCCTTGGATGTGTGTAGGTTCTCTGAGATCCCATGACAGCTTTGCAGATCAGTTTTACAGGCACTGTCAGTTCTTCGTACTCAGAAGATGCATTGAAATGCTTTGTATTCAGCCTACAACACAAGAAGAGTTGCTGAGCATTTCACATACATTTTCTGAAGATGGGATCTTCTGTCTCTTTAAAACACAAGGATATCTCTGTAATGCTGGATTGCCTCCATTCTACACATTGACAGGCTAATGTTGCTCCTGAGCAAGCAAATCCATTCCAGTAAGAGACTATGAGGGATAACTGAGAGCAGCAAGTTTAAAAATAAGATAAAAGTGGAGATGCAGACAAAGAAACACAGCATATTTGTACATCAGAATTATGCTTGTATGAGGTTTAATATTGGATTCTAGAGTGGTTTGTAATCTGCTATTTAAATCCTATACTCTGCTAAAGTCAGTGATTATTTCAAAATTTCACATCTGTATTTGAGAAGGTATTGATTTAGGAAAGTCATTGTGATCATTAATTGGATAGCTAACATGGAATCCTAAAATATGGAAACTAGTGGTATCTCCCTGAAATGTTGATTAATACTAAAACTTAAGGTCAAGAGTTGTGAACCTATGGTATGCAGAGGGTATGCAATTTCTTTCCATGCAACCAAAGTCTTTTTATATGTAGATCTTGGTGTATCTACCCTGCAGAACATAGGGCAGCATTAAAATACCTGAGTGAGTAATACATAGGGTGCAAGGTCATAGAGGAGCTCTCTGAAGGTAAATTTCTCAGCATACAAATTTTTCTTACAGTATGCTTCATGGTGCCACTATTTCCAGCTCTGGGATCTGAGCTTCATTGCAGTTCTTTGTCTTGGTTGTGGCAAGGGAAGAATTTAATTTCTTTAACTTCCTACATAATCGATAACTCCATTATAAAATTAAAAGTATATGTATAAACCATGTCCATGGGAAGATAAGTTATTAATGAGGTTATAGAATGGTTACAAAATGAGTTAACCAAAATACCCTGTGGGCTATAACAAATGTGGTGCACATCTGCACTGACTGCTGTTAATTACTGTGATTGATTGGTACCGCATGGACAGGACAAATACAATGCCTTAAATTTTCTTGTATTTTTTTTTTGTTGTTTGTTTGTTTTGTTTTGTTCTTACTGCAAGATTGATCACCTTTAAGCTGTCTGGTAGTTCCCAGAGTACAGAGAGGGAGCCACATGGCAGCCATAGAAGTTTATGAAAGTTCATCTTTAGGAATGTTCTCTTCTAAACAGCATCTTGTGATACTGCTTTTGAAAATGAAACTTGGTTATCTTAGTTTATTTAGATTAAAAAGTACTGTACTGTACTGTACTTAGCTTGCTGATGAAATAGCTAATGAAGTAGCTCTTGTTTGTTATGTATTAATGCAAAAAATCTTCAGCTTTCATTTGTTCAGAAAAATGTACTGCAGACATAATGTGCTATGTAAGCAACTTCATATTTCTCATTTCAATATTGAAAATCAGCTCAGATTAACTAGTACAATTACTTTTTTGTGGGCTTGGTCTAGCAAATTTGTCTATTACAAGAGTTCTTACCATACCCAAAGTAAATTGGAGACATTGTACATAGTTTTGGAAGTATTTTGCACTTAATATCTTCTCCTTTCTTTAGTATCAGCTTACAAAACATTAATCTACACATGTAATGTTTCTAGATCAAGCCTCCTTTACTCAGCTTGAAACACACACAGTTTCTGTGGGAGTGGCTTATAGTCTTTAATCAACCAATGCCTCTGTCCTAACTTAATTTCCACTAATATCCTAATGTGGTTAGTTTGCCTAATGCTATACTAAATGAAATGCGTAGATTTAGTTCTTGTTCCTGTGTGTTTTGAAACTTTCAATGTGTCTTGTTCCATGAAGAAGTTTATGATTTCAACTTCTCTGTTTGTTTTAATAGGATCGAAAACTTCTTGCCACAGCTCAGCAGATGCTTCAGGACAGCAAGACAAAAATAGAAGTTATAAGGATGCAGATTCTTCAGGCAGTCCAGACCAATGAATTGGCTTTTGATAATGGTGATGGTGTAGAAAGGAAATATGAATCATTAATGTCAGAATGCCATTTAGATATATACCCATATGCACATGGATTTACCATAAATTTCTTGTAGGAATGTTTGATAAAGTTTGCATGAACCAAAAATAATCAGAGACTACGCAAAACTTTGTGTGTGTTGGAATGCCAAATACATCTGACTTGAAGGAAAATACCTTCATTGTAATGAAGAGAAATACAATCTCTTTATCATCCTTTTTATACCTTATGCATTCCATTTTTGCTTTGTGATCTGCCTTCTCCCTTCATGCATGCTTTCTTTTGTCTTACTAATTCGTGTTTTTCTTTAAAGCATATAATCTTTATATTATGATGTTAAAAAAAAATACAGTACAAAGCCTGCTTGTCATACTTAGATTGACCTTATTATTCCTAGTGCGAGCACAGATAGAGGAGAATTTTTCCTGTTTTTATAGGTATTTAGGCTAGATTGAGTGGTAAACAACTATATTTAAAGCAACAAAAAAGTGTTTTTAAAATGACCTGACTTGAAATACTCATGCTGCATTTCAGAAGTACTTTTAAACTTGCATTTCACTGCAAATCTTCAAATAATAAAAAAAATTACCCCTAAGATCTAATAGCATGAGTATACTAGAAACTTAAAGGCAAATGGGTATATCTCTAAGTCTTGAACTTTATTCATGTGCATTTCTGAATATTGAAGTTGTATGACAATGCTTGTATTCAGGGCCTGGATATATCCTAGATAATGAAAAACATGTGTGTGTTTTGTTTTGTTGTATGTGAGGTGTCTGGTTTCTGTGTTTGTTTTTGCACATCACTTTTTAACTCCCCATTTTTGCACATGGATTATGTATATCATTTGTTTAAAAGAAAATGAAAGACACTCAAGTAAGAAAGGGCTTTCCAATGCCTTTTTGTGTTCCTACTATTCTTAGAGCTTTAAACAAAAAGAAATATAACCAGGAAGTGTTCTGTTTAGGATATCTAAGCTGTAGATGTGGACGTTAGAATGGTTAACCCAGACTATTTGGCAAAGTCAGTGTATGGATCTCTTACATTTCTCTGTGCTGGCAGAAGCCACGGGATTTCAAGTGAGGCAGGGGGATTATCAGAAACTGATCATTTCTTATCTACAAAGCAGTTTAAAAGATAAATGCTGACATTGTAGTTCAGAAGTATTGAAGTCTCAAAACCTCCTTGCCAGTTGAATATTTGAGATTTGTCCCTTAACTCCCCTGAAGACATACTATTTTTCCTGCATCGTCTAGCAATTATAGCTCTTCAGAGAGTAGGAGCTGTTTGTTGAATTGAGGCCCTGATCAGTTATTTCTTCATTCAAATGCAGATGCCTACAATTTCACTGTTGCTTTTAAGACATACTTCAAGCTTCTTGTTGGACTACCAAATATGCGTTTCTCTTGTTTCTTTCCTTTTTCTTCTCCCCTCTATTTATATGGGGGAGGGATTGATATTAAAGAAATTAAACCTGGTTGTTATCTTCAATGAAGGTTGTTTGTTTATATCTCTTTGCAGCAAAACCTGTGATAAGCCCTCTTGAACTCCGAATGGAAGAATTACGGCATCATTTTAGGATAGAGTATGCTGTAGCAGAGGGTGCAAAAAATGTGATGAAATTACTTGGATCTGGGAAAGTCACCGACAGAAAGGCACTTTCAGAAGTAATTCATGTCATTACAATTTCTGGTACTTTGTTTTAAAGGTTCTTTAAGAAAAAAAAAATTGAACTATTTCATATTTCTTTTTATTTTAAAAAGGCACAAGCAAGATTTAATGAATCAAGCCAGAAGCTGGATCTCTTGAAATATTCACTGGAACAGAGATTGAATGAACTTCCTAAAAACCATCCCAAAAGCAGTATTATTATAGAAGAGCTTTCATTAGTCTCTTCACCCTCATTAAGTCCTCGTCAGAGTGTAATATCTACTCAAAACCAGTATAGTACACTGTCCAAACCAGCAGCTTTAACAGGTATGATTTAAGGAGCTTTTTTCTTTTTCTTTTTTTGATCTTAATTAATGGTTTAAAACAAGTCTTTAATGCCAACTATATTTCTTAGTGGACTTATTTAATGGTTGTTCTTTTCCTAGACAAAGGCATTTAGAGTTTCCAAGTGTCTGTGCACTGCAAAAAATGCAGATAAGTTTCTCTGATTTATTTGTTGACCATTTTATAAACCTATTGGAAATGTGAAGTTCTGGCCCTAAATAGCTACCTATGGAATGATATTGCTAGCATTTAACAAATGCCTTTCATCTTTAGATTATCAAGTACTTGTCATCAAGGTGGGTAAGTATCATTATCCCCATTTTAGAGATAGGGAAATTAAGTTGGAGAAGGCTTGAATTGCCCTGGTCATACAACAAATAGGGGACAGAGCTGGAGATAGGCACCCAACTTTTCTCCCAGTTTCTGTTTCACCCCCTGGACCTCACTGGATAGCTGGAAGGTGAGATTTATACTACCAAAACATGCATCATATTCGTAATCCAGAGGAGGAGGTCCTAACAAGCATGCATGAAAACATTGAAGACTCATTTGTTTGTGTCAGTTGTTTTCCTTGCAAATAAACATGGGGGTGATTTTTTTTTAGGAGGCTTAGCCTACTGTGAGGGACCACTATATTTACATATAAATCTGACCTAGGAACTCCTCATACGTTGGGTCACCTGCATTTGTCCTTCATTGAAAGTAAGCTTTCAAGAGATAACCGTACTTTAACAAAGGTCTTGACCATTTGCCTCACAGTCCTCTGTAAGAAAAACATGCTTTTGACTGCTTGGGGGTATGTTGCTGTTTTAAATGTATGTAATGAGTGGTCACATAAGAGTCACTAGAACAGATAGGTTTGATTTTATGTTTTGTTTCCTAACACATTTTGCGTGTAACTTTTAAGCCTGCTACTAAGGGAGTAAGTTTATTACAAAATAACCACCTGTAATTCAAATGTTACTCAGGTTATACATGTATAACTGAAACCAGAATTTAGCTTTGAAGTAGTGTGGGTTATATTTTAAAACAAAAAGAGGAACTCTTCTGCTAAGCTACAATATAGTAATAATAATAATAATTATATGGATCAAGTCTATTCTCTTGCACTGTGGTTTATCAAGACTCAACAAAGAGTCCTTGTAAAGTTGTGTGGTAAGAGGAACTTTTTTCATCAAATGAAATCTCAAATTATCAGTGACTGTAAGCAGGAACTATCATGCCTTCAGTTTAAAACAGCTTGCATTTTTTTCTTTTCCTGTTATTCATAATTAAGGGTCAGATACATTATAGTAACAATTTTTCTTTAAACATGATTTACTGATACATATGAAAAATTTTCAATAGAAATTGACACAACAAAGCTACATGCTTGTGAAGTTCTTAATAGTTTCACTTTCATATTGCCTACACAAAGAGCTTTTGTATTGAGCTGGATTTAAATGAACAGTGTCTTTGTGTTTTGCCTCTAATGCTTTGTGAAAAAAGAGCAGTGCTACTGTCATACTTCCTAAAGTGCATCAACATAACTTTCTGATTTGCATCCATTCCTTATACAAGACTATAGCTTTTCTGCTTATTAATGTCTTTTTTTTTTCTAAACAGAGTTTGGGAGTGAAGTATTCTTTTACCTTTTAACCTGTTTCAGAAGCCAACAGCATCTCTTTGTCTTCATAGCCTAATGCTTAGCTGTCACTTACGGCTGTTAGCTTCCTACAGGTTGGGATTTCTTCTTAGACTGGTTTCTTGGTGTCTGTTCTGTGGGCTATGATGTTGCCAAATCATTTTTAGGTCAAGTCTAACTTTAGTTTCTGTTCCAAAAGAGTACTTTTAAGTTTCATGGTTACGTACATTTGCTATCAAAAGAAGACTCCGTTTCAGAGCTGCATTTCTAGCTGACACTGATTACAAACTGGCTAATTTCACCACTCCTGGAAGCTGATTTTGTCAGTTGGTAGTGTCACAGTTTTATAGATGTTATCTTGCACAGGATGAAGTCAACCTACCATTCTTGTAACCATCTGTGGTATTCAGATGTTTTTGTGCTGCTGGAGGAAACCCTTTTCAATTTGAACAGCAGCCTCTATACCTCATTTGGTTAAAGATGTAGAGGATTTGGAAGACTAGCTTGTTGCAGAGTAGCTTCTTGTCTCAGCTTTTATAAATCCAAATTCAGTCAAGTTGGAACAATTCAATGATTTTAAATTGCATACTAACTCAAATTTGACTTCAGCATGCAACAGACAAATGTGACTTCTTAGTGTGTGATTTCTTACACAAATCTGTAGTTTCAATAGTTTGTTAATTTTATTCAATATTAATTCATTATATAAAACTCATTAAAAATTGTTATTGCTCCATCTGCAAGATTCATTGTTTTAATAAGAGACTTGAAGTTTGTCAGTCTTAAAAAATGATACTGCTTACAACTTGAACCCAAGTCAGTTAGGTTCCCAAGTGAAGAAAACAAATATACTTCTGAGACACAGAACAAAAACATATTTTGTGTTACCTTGGTGAAGTGTTGCTCTTTTCTAGAAGGTTGAGTCCCACATAGTTGACTTTTAATGCTTTTATTTTCAGTATACATGTGTGTCTTGGATTTGTCTTTTGATTTCATCTGATATTTTTGTTATACCCTGTGGGAGTCAGAATGTGAGCTATTGCCATCAATCAGTCATTAGTCATTCACTTGGTTTACTTAAGAGCAGAAATCTTCCATAAATCATTGTCCTTCTTCTAGGTACCCTGGAAGTGAGGCTCATGGGCTGCCAAGATATTTTGGAAAATGTCCCTGGTCGATCAAAAGCCACATCGATTACGTTACCTGGCTGGAGTCCAAATGAAGCCAGATCATCTTTCATAAGCAGACCCAGTAAAAGTAAAAGTGGGAGTAGTAGAAACCTTCTGAAAACCGATGACTTGTCCAGTTCAGTATACCCTTACTTCTCTTGTTTTTAATGCATGTCTTTTATTTATGCATGTCTTTATTATTACGTGTTCTGTAATTTAAAATACTAAATTGATTCAAAGCTTTTAACTTAGCTGTTTCTTCACCTGTTAAGCTGTTAACAAAAGCAAAAGCACAACCACACTATTATGCCCATAAGAACCAATTAAATATGAGATTGCATTTCTAAGAGAAACTTTCTTGAGGTTTTTTTGGGTTTTTTTTTTTTTTTTTGGGAAAATCCTCTTAAAGATTTAAGCTGAGTTTGTGTACTTTACTTACAGATGAAGTCTGTGCTGTACTGAAGCTGGATAACACTGTGGTTGGTCAAACTAGCTGGAAACCGATTTCCAATCAGTCATGGGATCAGAAATTTACACTGGAACTAGACAGGGTAAAAATGTGGCCTGATTTCATTGACAGCTGTAGTTGATTCTCTGTATTAATTTCATGTTGCTTTTCTTTCCCCCGTTGCTGTCGTTTTGTTCAAATTCCGTAAGTGCAAGTATTCCCATCTTTACCAGAATGAGCTGCCTGGGGTTAGGCTGTTGTGCTGGGCCAGCATTCTAGAAATCTTACCTTTTCTGACTTACCAATTGATGTAATATTTTTGCCAAGATCTAACCCTTAGTGGGTTTTCAGATTGTGATAGATGGTGCTTATATTTTTATTTGGATCATCAGCTTTTAATTATTTATCAAGAAATTGTGATATCAGATACAGTTTGGATGTTTTGGTAAAACTATGTCATAGAATTTTTACAGTGTTTTTATAGAAATGTTCTTATGTAAAGCTGGTCAGTTCTTCAAGAATAATAAATTCATTAATAGTTCTTTCTTATAACTTTAAATGTTACTTGGAGGGCCCAAGTATTGAATTGATACTTTTGAAGTAGAATTTGTTATATTGATTTAATTAGGCATTTCTTTTTAGATACCGGATAGTCTTAATATTTTAAGTACAAGGATTGGTTTTTTCCATCAGTGTTAAATATAGAGTGAAAATTACACTATATTTTAGGAGCTCAAATGTTATCTCCAGTATATTCTTAAAACACATGAAAAAAACCAAAAGCTACTTTCCTGTTTTTGCTTTTTTCCCACTGATCCCCAATCCAGATTCCCTCCATCTAGGAAGGACACAATTTTACACTTGCAGGTAGAAAAATTCAGGTTGCAGTCAGGAGTAATGCAGGAAAAAAACAAGCAGCTGTGGAGCCCTGAAGCTTTAGTTATTCTCAGATTAAGACTAGAACTATTCAGTGTAGTAGCTGCTCCTGCCAGCCTTTTGTGTGTCATGGTCTCTACATAAGAACTCAGCTTTTGGTGCTAGAAAAGAACTTTGCTTCTGCTGTTCCAAACCCCATTTTTTTAAAATCTGGTGCTTCTTGACTTTTGCTTCTTTTAAAACCTATCATAGCTATGGTAGAGAGTAAACTGATATATCACAATGGAATTAAACTAGTAACATACGATGTTGCTGTTACATTATATTGCAGGATTCTTCTCTTCCGGGACAGGTTTTTGTAACTCACATACAAGACACCCTAAGAATACATAACCCACATCAGCAAGCTACAGCAATAGTTCCTGTTAGTTTAAGGTTTTTGGCCCCTGTTCATGACATGTTACAAAAACTGTATGCATTTCTAGAGATACTTTTAAAAGTTTTGCATCATCATGTGTATGCAAGTACTAAAATGTCTGCAGGCATGAAATTGATACTTACAAATGATATGGAAAATACTAAAAATGAGGTTTCTAAAGACAAGTCAAACTTTGTTGTCAGTGCTTGAGCTAAAATATCTTGAACAAGCAGTGTTGTTAGACTGACCCAAAATGTCTGGTGACTATAGCTCTCTGCTTTTACTCTCTTGGGAAATTTTACACCTATGCTTTTATTTGTACACTGAAGATCACATCTGAACTGAAGTGAAATGCTGTGCTCAACCTAATGAGAGCTTGTTCAGTCTGACTGGTTAGCCCTGACAGCCTTTTAAAGTAAAGTAATAGCTTTGTATCTTGATCCTTGAGTTGCTTGATCCTAATATTGTACAGGTAACTCTTGCAGAACAATTACTAATAAGTGATTTCCTGTGTCTGTGTTTCCTGTCATAGTCACGTGAATTAGAAATCTCAGTTTATTGGCGTGACTGGAGATCTTTGTGTGCAGTGAAGTTTCTGAGGTTGGAAGATTTCCTGGATAACCAGCGGCATGGCATGTGTCTCTATCTTGAACCCCAGGGCACTCTCTTTGCAGAGGTAAGAATGTTTCTTTGAAGCACTTGAACATACTTGCAGTATTACAGTGCAGAATAGTTTATCAAGTTTTCCTTAAACTTTTAAGGATGTGTTTTGTTCTGAAACTTGAATTATAACACACGTTATTTGAACTGCAGGTGACGTTTTTTAATCCAGTTATTGAAAGAAGACCAAAACTCCAGAGGCAGAAGAAAATTTTTTCGAAACAGCAAGGTGATTGTTTAATATAAACATTAAAATTTAAAATTGCAAAGCTTAAAAATTGCATAGATCTGTGATATTTTTTATACAGAGGTCTAATGTTTGCCTACAAATAATGCAGTTGATAATGAAGGATTTGGCATTGCATTTAGAAATCTTTGGTATTAAAATTCCTTATTATGCATTAGCATTTAATTGTGAATAATTAGAAACTGCTACGGAATATGACAAAGTCAGTTTGTTCTTCATAAACTGTCAATTGATTATTATGGGCTTTTTTTAATTACTGGTTTTGGTAATGAGTAAGACTTGCACTCTGTTTTCTTTTTTCACAACATCTATAGGCAAAACATTTCTCAGAGCTCCTCAGATGAATATTAATATCGCCACTTGGGGAAGGCTGGTAAGAAGAGCTATTCCTACAGTGAATCACTCTGGCACCTTCAGCCCCCAAGCATCAGTGCCTGCCACGGGACCAGTGGTGGATGCCCAGCTCGCTGAACTGACCCTGCCAGCCAGGTAGGTGACCCCTGCAGCTTTGCAGTACTCCTGAGTGCAGGAGGGTAGAGTGAGATGCTTCTGCCCTAATGTGCACAATGTATGCAGACTCTGATCATTCTGCAAGGCTGCAGACCTTTCCATGTTTTACTTGAGAAAAACTGTTTTATAGCTAGATCCACATACACAAGGTTTGGTTTAAAAGAAATCTACAGATATTAAAATAGTCTTTGCTATACACTGAGGAGTTATTTGTTTCTTTGTCAGTGACTCTCCTGTAGCCAAATTGGACTTTGAACTTGAGCCTGAGCCTCCACCTGCTCCACCCCGTGCATCTTCCCTTGTGGAAATATGTGAATCTTCCTCTGCGATAAAGGCTCCTGATGTGCCTTCCCAGGCAAGTAACTTTTAAGAATCTTGCATTATACAGTTAAACAAGATTGGCATCTTCATGATGAATTTCTTCTTTTATGTATCAGCACATGCTCCCTTAGCTTCCCCATGGAGAACTGTCTCAGTAGAATGCTCTGATTGCTCTTGGTGGCAAACTGTTTTTGTGGTTGGTGTGCTTAACTCTCCATGTCATTGGTTCCACCACAGAAAAAAAACCAGAGCTCCAATATTAGTTTTCAGGATAAAATTTTTTATAAAATTTCTTAATTTTTTATTAAGAAAAAGAATGACTGGAACAGTAGGTTTCATCAGTCTGTTAAAAGCTTATCATCTGAGAGTTTGTCATTTTAGCCTAGGTAATGGGTGTATTAAGAATTTCACATGCTTATAGTAAAATTTCTGCATTCATTTGTCTTCACAATCAGTTTCAAATTTTCAGGTTTCTTGTTCTTCACAGGACGAAGTAACAACTTTTGATTTTGAAAATGGCAGAAATAGTATTGTTCCAAAACTCCAGCCTGAAATAATCTGTGAGTCTGATGTTCCCCATTCAGACATGAAATACACCAACACCAGAGAGCCTGAAGATAGAAGGTGAAAAAGCAGTGGTTTTGCTGTTTTGATCTGAATAATATTTCTTAATGCTGACAAACTAGAAACTTGGTGACTTCTTTTTTATTTACATAGATCACAACAAAGATTTCAGTTCAGTCTGAAGGATTTCAGATGCTGCGCTGTACTGGGCAGAGGACATTTTGGAAAGGTAAATGTCAAAAGGCTGTATCAAGTGTCGAGGCTTTATCAAAATCTAGATCCAGCTCTTAAATTTATCTCTTCTGTTTTAGGTGCTGTTGGCAGAATACAAAAACACAAACGAGATGTTTGCTATTAAAGCCTTAAAGAAAGGAGATATTGTGGCCCGTGATGAAGTAGACAGGTCAGTATGTACTGTTAAACATGGATTCCATCAATCATGTGCTCCACCACACAGCAGCAGTTGAGTGGAAGAGTTGTTGTCAACTCCCTGCATAGTTGGCTGCTGCAGATGTTTAGTGTTGTTGTGGGGCAAGAATGGAGCAAAGTAACCCCTGGTTTGTTTTAGTGCCCTTCTTACCATGCCTGAACCACAGCTCTGACTTAAAGCTGATCCTGTTTCTGATTTTTAGGTTCTCTTGCAATTGTTTATTCTAATTACTTATTCCATAGATTCCCATCACATTAAGGGATAGCAGGGACCGTTTTCTTCACTGGCAAAACTGGTGTTGCTATTTCTCAACCTGTAACATACTGTCATGCTCTGTCCATCAGTTTTCCCTTTGTATACTCCACTGTTGGGTGCTTTTCAATCTTTTTGACCCAAAATTCAGATTTTTTTTTTTTAATTTGCTTGGAAGTGAAAATGCTGTTACAAAACTGGTTTTAGTCCAGGAAGGTGTTTTTGCAACTGTTTAAGAGTGTATTCATTTGCAGGAAGATAGCTGTATTAACCATAAGCTACAACTTAAACAATTGGTTTAAGGAGCAATAACCAGGGATTACTATAGATAGGTATCTATGATACTGTGACTGGTTTTCCACTTTATGTATTGTATACAATTAAAATTAAAAATGGGTTGAAATTAATGTCGCAAGATATCAATGTATAGTTAATGCAATCTGAGTATTTGGAAGGAAAAGTGTCAGGGCATATTTTTCATGGACTACTAGGTTTCCTCTTTTTATTTGGGAAAGCTAAATATAATTTCATTAAATCCTGGTATTAAAATCTCTTGGAAAAAAAACATTATCTTATCCTGAGGAATAGAGCAAAAAGCACAAGGTATAAAATACCGGTAATTTCTGAGAACTGAAAAACTGTGGTTCAGCACTCAGCTTTAAATTGTTCCTGGTTTTGTTTGCAGCTTGATGTGTGAAAAGCGAATATTTGAAACTGTGAATAGTGTAAGACATCCCTTCTTGGTGAACCTTTTTGCTTGTTTCCAAACCAAAGATCACGTGTGCTTTGTAATGGAATATGCTGCTGGTGGGGACCTGATGATGCACATTCATACTGATGTCTTCTCTGAACCCAGAGCAGTGTGAGTATCCCTCCCTTCCTGTGGCATTAAGTGAAGGGCACTTTGCTCAGTGGATAAGAACTAAAGGCTTTGTCACCACATGCCACCACATTATGTCCCTTCAGTAAATGCTGCTTAAGTTTTTAAAAGGGTTGAAGATTCTAACTGATTTTGTTAGAAAAAGACATGCAGGTTTAATGTGCCTGAATCTTCACTGAATTCAAAATCTGTAGACAAATATTTAATTTTTATACTTTTTTTTAAGATAACATAAAAAAGCTGAATGAAGAGTTAAAATAGCAGACAAGGCTAAAAAAGGAAAGAATAAGCCAATTTAGAAAACCTTCAGTGGGCAGTGGGCACTACAGAAAATGTATCCTTCAGGCCAAGCGAACATACTACATTTTGAAAGCTGCACATTTAAGCGTTTTTGCCATCTGGCTTTAAAACTCTGGCCTTGTATAAAACTAAAAAAAAATTGGTAATCTTCAAAGGATAGCTCATTTTAAAAAATCAGTAATAATGGACTTCACATTCTGAAAAGCAAGACTAAATTCCATTGAAATTTTAATTTTTTTCAACAGATTTTATGCTGCATGTGTGGTTCTTGGACTTCAGTATTTACATGAGCACAAAATAGTGTACAGGTAAGTTGTCATTTCCAACAGATGAACTTCAGCTGTTCTGAATAGTACTAAAGAAACATCAAGTGATGCAATTCTGTTCTCGAATGTTCATTTAGAGATTTGAAGTTGGATAACTTACTGCTGGATACAGAAGGCTTTGTGAAAATTGCTGACTTTGGTCTTTGCAAAGAAGGTAATGGCCTTAAATCTTCTTTCTAGGGGAGTTCTGTAGTTTGTCCTACTCTTGCCTGTTCCTTGAGAGTTTTGGGCTGCCAGATGTGTATAGTGTCTATTTACCATGTGTCATTTGAAGGGAAAAAAAATACATCTCTGATTGTACAAATGTGGAGATAGGAGGACGTTCCTTAGTAGAGAAGTAGCAGGAGCACCTGAGCATTGCCTTATTACTTTTATTTATTTTTTGTCAGTTGTGTTATTCTGACTCTTACTTCATCACATCTCTGCATATTAACAAGGCACACTGTGCATTTTACAAGTCAGAAAAAGCATTAGGTAGTTTCCTCGTTCTAAACATGTTGACACTGCACAATAAAATGAAGTGTCATTATAATCCATACCAAGCTCTTACTTTTTTAGAAATTCATTATCTATTTTTTTAGCTCTAAAATAGTTGCAACTCTAAGTATATGGAAATGACATGCAAAGTATACTATAGCTAAAATTGAGAGATTATCCCAAAAGGGAAGCCTAGAAAGCTACTTTCAAGCATCTCACTTATGGCAACTACCAAACAGAGGCAGCTATTACAGTGTCTTTCTCAAAACCCATTGTGTGGGCAAAGATCTTTTTTCAATTTGTATAGCCTGTCTTCCATATCTTTTCCTTTTAGCTAGCCTAAGAGGGAATAGGGTAAATTTGGTAGGTCTTCAGACATGAGTGCCAGGGCAAGCCCTGTGAATGTGGCTACAAATAAGTTCTGTAAATGATAAAACAAAATGAGAAGGGAAGCTCTTTCCTTCACTGACTACTACAATAAATGCTTTTCTCAAGTTTCCTGCAGCAGCTCCCGTGGTCATGTCACATCAGGCCTGGTGGTGCTCATGTCCCAAATTGTGCCCTTCTGGAAAATACACAGGGCTTATTTTGCTCCAAGTTCTTTCACTACACTCCATGTTTTACTTTACTATATGTAGTTTGCACTACAGAAGAATCCAGAGGGGCATGTTTGACTAAACTGTGTGTGTACTGCATTTTCTTTTGTTAACTGGTAGAAATAGAGCATAAGACTGTTTGTATCTTTCCAAGTAAAGATAATGGGGTGACAGAGGTGTAACTGGAACCTTAATCTGGCTCATTGCATACAGTGAGAGATGAAAAAATTTGAACAGAAGCACATGTGAAACAAAGGCATGGGGAGGAAGGAGGGAATGCTTAACCTATTGCGCCTGAACTGTCAGCACATAGGCCCTGCATCTACAGTATCAGTTGAAGTTGCTCTGGAGAGAAGTTCTGTTTGGAGAAATAGGTTGTGGAATGGCAGAAAATACTACTTGCTTTTCATTATCTGTAACTTTCAGGAATGGGATTTGGAGACAGAACAAGCACATTCTGTGGCACACCGGAATTTCTGGCTCCAGAGGTGCTGACAGAAACTTCCTACACACGAGCTGTAGACTGGTGGGGTCTTGGTGTTCTTATCTATGAGATGCTGGTGGGTGAGGTAAGTTCTAGTAAGGTACAGTGCAGTCATAAAACTAAGCAAAAAGGTTACAAAACTCAAGATACCAGCCTGTCATCATTTAATATGCCCTACCTGCCACACTATCAGTATTCATTATAGGGCATGTATAGGTGTACCCAGCTTTACAGTGACCATCTTAATGTGTGTCATCAAGAGAAGTGTGAAACACTGAGCAGCTACTCACCTGATACTGGCTGCTGTAACGCTGGAGAAGTTGGCAAGTCATGTCTGGAGCTTGAATTATCAGCAGTTGTAGAAGCCCACAAGCTGTAACTGGTCAAAGACTTAGCCTCTAGATCTTCACTTTATGTTTAAATACATCGTTATGTCTTAAATCAATTTCCAGTAATGGCACATTAATGTCAGTGTCTCTAAGTAAGAGCACAGCACATCTATACATACAGTTTTGGGGAGCTAAGTTTCCAGGACACATCTGTTACCAAATCTGGATGTGCACAGCAATACCAGTCTTCTGCTTTCAAATGCTTTTGGGGAAAAAATAAACTTCTTAACTCCTGTGGCTTGAATGCAAGTGAACTTTAACACATAAAACTGGATAGCAGTGAAAGATTATGCCAAACACACAAAAACAAAAAGCCCCAGTTTGATGTAAATGAGCTGGTATAAATAAGTCACTATTGAGAAGTTTATTTGCCATTGCATATACTGCTCTATCTTCTAGTCCATTTTTTATCACTATCTCACAGGTGGCACAGTGATAGCTTACATGCTAAAAACTGGAGTAATAGACATGATTTTGTTCTTTTTCAAAAAACAGATGACCATTCAATTTACTTTCACTTCCTTTCAGGTTAAAAAGGACTAAAAGTTTGTGCAGTGTCACCTACATCTGTCAGGCCACTTCACAAAAGTTTGAAAACACCTGAGCTGCGATTTTACAAAAACAAATTAGTCTTGACCATGCTATTTGTGAATGGCAGCTACCCCAAAGAAGAGCTGGTACTTTCTATGTTCTCTGTACAGCCTGTGTCAGAGTTCAAAGAAGATCCCAGTTTTAGGTGTTTCTGTATGTAAAAGCACATTTTTAAATCACAGTCCTTCAGTAGGAATTATGGGATAATAATTGCCTTTTCTCTCTTCCTTATGGAAAGCCATATATCTGTTTCAGGGTGTCTAAATCCAAACATTCAGCTGCATTGTTGTTTTCAATTGTGATTTTAAGCTTGTTTATAGTAAATTTTAAATTAATTTCATTATAGTCTCCCTTCCCTGGAGATGATGAAGAAGAGGTGTTTGACAGCATTGTAAATGATGAAGTAAGATATCCACGATTTCTGTCTACGGAAGCCATCTCAATAATGAGACGGGTAAGAACATTTTAATAATTAGTATCAGTATCTCCCTCTTGTCCTGTTTCCAACAATTACTTTTGTGAGGAACAAAATACTTTAGGAACCTGCACTTTGTATATTTTTTCAGCAATTAAATTTCAAACTTGCTTCATTTATGCGGTGCTATGCTATCACCTTAAATGAAAATTGTGTATGCCATTCCACTTTATCAGGAGCAGGTTTTTCTTTTTAAAATGTAAAACACTCAGGGCTCTATTTTGTCTCTGAAGTAAATTTCCTAGTTTTATCTAACTTGAGTAGTTCAGCTCTCTTTTCCCGACAGAACACTGCTGCATTGAGCCACTTGGTAGCTTAACATTGTCACATGAGTATTTTAATTCAAAGACTTCTAAATCTTTTTGGTTTCATTCCAGCTGGGGCAGGAAACACTGTACACATGGCATCTGCAGATCCATTCTTGGTGAGGAACAGCTGATTTTGGTTATGGTTCTTGTTAGTGCTGTTCCTTAGTGAGATACTTCTGCTTATCAAAGGCAGGCAGTTGATGAACCTGTCTGAGTTAGCACCTTATCACAGTTGATAGAAATGCAATACTGGAGATAGTTCCAAAGCCTTTGGAATCAGCCTCTCCACTTAAATGTCTGATGCTGAGTATCAGTTTAGCACCCAATTCAGCAATGGAGCACATTAACTACTGTGACGTAACTATCTAATAGCATAAATATTCGGTAACTTAAAATGATTGCTTCATCCCAGGGAGTGTTTGCCTAAAGAAGGCAGAATACAATTTTAAGGCAGTACCTGGGGAAGGTATTTTTGTTGTAAAAATTCATGCCAATATCCACAGGGGACAGGGTGATGGCAAGCTGAAAGGGCACTGCTAAAAGCTAAAGTTCTGTCTGTCCCTTTCTTTGAGGGGCAAGGATTGTCCATAGGTCAGGCAGTATGAATTTCACTGTCCACCTTATCTTGGCATTGGCTCTTACACAGTAACACTCATCCTCCCTCCTTCCCCCTGTATTTCTTCACTAAAACCTTTCATGTTTTGTCAGCTGCTACGAAGAAATCCAGAGCGGCGTCTTGGAGCTGGAGAGAAAGATGCTGAGGATGTGAAAAAGCATCACTTTTTCAGAGTGAGTACAAACTAGTACTATTTCTAAGGACACAAAGGAGTAGAGATGGGAAACTAAACATCAATTCATCTATTTTACAGCAAATAGATTGGAATGCTTTACTGGCCAAGAAAGTCAAGCCTCCTTTCGTACCCACCATTAGAGGACGAGAAGATGTTAGTAATTTTGATGATGAATTTACCTCTGAAGCACCTATCCTCACTCCACCTCGGGAACCAAGGATACTTTCAGAAGAAGAGCAGGAAATGTTCAGAGATTTTGATTACATTGCTGATTGGTGTTAACTTCCACTCACTGTGAAGCCCCAGCTGACTGGCTCACAAGAATGCCTCTCAGAAGAATACCAACCCTTCAATTGCTTTCTGTGCCACCTGTAGCTTCTGGGTTTTTTTAAATCACATGAGGATCCTTTTAAGTACTGTTTTAACACTCTTGTGAAGAGTGGCCTCTTTGTATATTGTTTTTTATCTGAGCACTGGAAAGCAGGTCTATGGCATTCCTAAGCTGAGCTGGTGAACCCAGGCTGTGCTGAACTTCCCGCACACGGGCGCACGTGGATCTGTACAGTTTCTCTCGCTCTTCCACAGCAGATAATACCGCTTTTTAAAGTATCTGCCTTAAGTGGGAAAAGCAGACTTTGAGCTAGGTAATCTCCACTCAGCCACATTGAAATAAGTTGGGATACTGGTGACACTCACACAGAACATGGTTCTAGTCGGAGAAGGCAAATTATTTCAGCTAAAAATTGTGCGGTCTTTAAAACGACACGTTTCTACGTACACCATCTTGTGTTCTTAAAATAAGGGTATTGAGAACAGATATGCCTTGTTTTGTAAATTTTCTATGGTATTTATTAGGAAAAATGTTAAACGCCTTGCCTTTGAGATAACAACTGTGTAAGTGCTTCCATTACAAAGAAAAATCCAGAAAAATCCAGAAAGTTTACCAAAGTCACTTGCCAAACAGTTTTGCCTTCGAGCTCCTTAAGCACGGCTTAAGGCCCTGGTGTGGATGAGGAATGTAAGGAGGATATTGCTCAGTGTAACCCCAGAGGAGAGCAGTCGCAAGGCCCAGGCCCAGCCCCTTCCATACTCACCTTGAGCCTTTCCCACACCCTGAAGGGGCAGGAAGTTCCCAGTCCCTATCTCACCCCCTCTATCCTCCTCTGTCTGCTGTACAATATCATATCACTTAGCAAACATACGGATTTTCAATGTATACATGCTGTGAACATGTATATTTGGCGGTTGTAATGTATTCTTACCTCCAGGCAAGTAATTTAATTGTACCACTTCATCAATGTTTCATAGTGGCCAAGTGAACAAAAAAAATGTATCCATGTAGGCCACTGACCTCCAGCCCCTGGATTGGCAGTTACTGAGGGTAAAAAGCAATATGTTGTAACAGAATGTATAAATATTTTTGATAAAAACAGTGTATATTTTATAAACCCCTTAACACTAAAAGCTGTACCTCAAAAGTTGAAAAGTAATTTAGACCAGACACTGTGTGTATTTGTAACCAAGACCTATTTTTGGCATCTGCTGTTCTGTGAGCAAACATTAATTCTTGGAAAATAAATTTCCCACATGGTCCTTACCTCTAGCACTATTCAGCACTGTAACCTCACAGGTTCATCCTGGCCAGGAGTTTGCTGTTCATGGGCTAAGGCAGTGAGAATCGCACTCAAATGAATTAAAAATTGGTAATTTTTACAATTCAAAGAAGAAACACAAACCACTAGAGTATGCAGTGCTACTTGGTAGTGGTTTAAAATCACTATGCTGGACAGACCTGCAGGGTCAGACAGGGGAGAGGCTTAGGCTTAAGGGAGAAAAAAAAAAAGGCTTAGGCTTGAGGGAGAAAAAAAAAACAAAACAATGGTTAATAGGTCTAAATCAGGCCAGTCCCCCACAGAAATGGGGCAGGCACCTTCCTCAGTGCTACAAATCATGTTGGGCAGAGTGAGTCAACTCCTCAGCATTCCTTGTTTCCAGGTTCTATATTGATAAGAAACAAATCATGTTCTGTATCTAGCTGAAACCAATACTTTTGAGGTACAGTCAGCTCGCCCTTCTTGGTCCCCAAATATATATATAAGCATCTCACTAGGTGCTTAATACTTACAAAAGTATCCTCAAACATACCTTTTTGTAACTACATCTTGTACAGAAATCTTTTTTTTAATCTAAGCAAATCACTAAAAAAAAAAAAAATTAGAAAAAATTAGAGGGCAGGGTATGTTCACCCAGTTAAGCTGAAAAAAGCACTAATTTTATCTCCGTAGTTTTTTAAATATTTTTAGGCAGATTAAGATTTAAACCCTAGATTGTAAATATATTTTGCTATACTTTATCTGTATGTGGCTGCTGAAGCACTTTGTAAGGAAATTAGGATATTTTAGAATGGTACACTATGCATTAAAATGAAATGTGCCTTTAACAAATGTCATTCTAAGTGTTTTGCAGTCATTAATATCACAAATTAAAGTTCTAAATATAGTAATTTGTAAATTGTGTCACAAACATGATTTTGCTGTTTCTTGAATTGGCTAGTCATGTTTTCTCCACAGGTAACTTCAGAAAAGAACTTGCCATCAGGAGGGGACCCAATCTCTTGGTGGGAGCTCAGTGGGCTTCCTTTTTTTTTTTTTTTTTAAAG